>QEPC01003823.1:2646526-2711094 GCA_003113815.1 Sphenodon punctatus | reverse complement strand
AGCTCCTGTAGTATAAAAAGTGCGCTCCCCCCCAGAATGACAATTCCTTCCAACCCTTTCTAGAAATATAAGAAAAACATCCATGCGAGGCTGGAAGGGTGGGTGTTGTGAAAAGGAGCCATCTCAAAGAACCTTGTAAAAATAGCATGTGAGGAGCCACTCGAAGAAGAACAGAAGGTTGCTACCTTGTAAACAAGGCTCCACCGGGTGGAGGAGGTCCATGGGCACACCAGTGCATGGACAGGGCATGCACACGGCTGCACATGCATCCCCACTCACCCACACCCACAGAGTAAATGCCGTTTCCCCCGGTTGCTCCATGTGTGTGTGTGTGTGGATGCGTGTGTGTGGATGCGTGTGTGTGGATGCGTGTTAGGTGGGCGTGCATGCACCCCCATACACCATGGGCGCGTACACCACATTGTTCACACGGGGCTCCCCCACCCATGAACACAGAAATCTGCGTGTTCATGGGTGGGAGAGGCCGTGTAAAAAGGGCCACATTCTCACAACTGTCTTACTTATACTATCTTAGGTAGGAATTTAGGATGTAAAGCAATATATATTCTATCTTGGAAAATAAATCTGCAAATATGGCTGAGATATTATTATGGCTGCTATTTCACTAACTTTTCTTAATTAAGTTATTACTAACAGGAGTACTGTCTTTAAACCCGCACCCATGCATGCACAAGGCACAGGTGGCACCGGCAGCAAGAAGCAACAGACCCTGGAGGCCAGACTGGTTAAGCTCACTCCCCTCCTCCAGTAAGGCAGTGGACACAGACAGTTTCTCTGTACCTGCCTCACTGCCCGCCCGGCTGCCTAGGCACTTGGCTGGGGACGTGGGAAGCATTTGGAGGCCATGCTTGTCTATGGCCACAGTTATAACTCCTAGCCACTGGATTTTGTATATTTAGAAGCTGTCAGCAGACCCTGCCCCATCGCTTAAGCTCTACCCACTTGGGTTTCTGGAGCTTAAGACAAACACATGAAGGGTCCATAACTGAGGCTCGAGCCCAGGCCCTTCTCAACCTTGCTACGACCCTGAATGGAGGGGGTGAGGGGCCAGCTCATGCCCTCCTGTCCCCAGGTTCAGTGTTGCCCCCAACCTGCAAAGAGGAAGAGGATTGGGGCTAAAGGACGAAGGCAAAGTCTGGGTGCATGGAGTTTAAGTTGTAAGTGAGCACAATATGCGAGACTGTACAATGTCTTTACTGATAACATGGCACGGAAATTAAGACAGGAACCTTAAGTTGCAATTTCCATGCTTTTTAGTGCATGATTGATGATGCAAGAGTCTTGCTCTTGTAAACTGGAGGTTTTTTGACTATGGAATATAAATTTACTTAGCACAGTATTCTTCTCAGTCTATCTAGCCTTAAAACTGTGTTGCAAGAGTTCTCTCTCTCTGTTTATTTTAATTAAATTTTTTGCCATTTTGATCAAAGCAGTGATTTAAGTAGGCTATCCCAGCTGAAACAATTTTCCCTTTATTTTGCATCTTCACTTGTTTATTTAAGTTAAAGGAGGAATGGGAAACCTTTTCCCTCCCAGGGGCCATTTTGAAAATCAGTATAAGCTCCAAGGGCCACGAGGAAATTGGGCATGGGATTGTTTAAGGGGCACACTCAGGAAAAGAAGGGTCCAAGCTTATAGATCTGTGCCATGGGTCCTATCCTTGTATGCATGCCCTCAGTCTGCTCCCTTCCCCATAGCTCAGTTTTTTGGTGCTTGGGGTAGGAACTGGATCCAAGGGTCTGATCCTGGAGAGGGACTAAATAAACTAGCCACAGGCTGCATTTGCTCCCCCCACCCCCAGCGTGAGGTTTCCCACCCCTGAGTTAAAGCACTTTTAGAACATACTTTTTATAAAAGATGCAGTACATAACAAGGTTGCATTGTTTTACATGGATAAATATGAAGAGCCAGTATAGTTCAAAGAACGTATACACAGAAGATTCTTTGAAGGCTTTTAGGAACTTCCAAATAGCAATCAAGGAAAATTGACATAAGTGGTTAAACGTTTTAAGCCACTTTAGGCCACATTAATCAATGGAGAGATGTACTGAGCACATTAGGAAACAATTCAGTGGTAAGCATCCAGGTTTGTATTCTGTGTCTTGGGTAGTTTCCTAGGTCTAAGATTTAAGTTTTATACCCAGACTCTTGAGTCACTGCTAGGAAGTGGCAAAGGCATTTGGAATTGTAGACCATAAAGCTGTTGGTAGTCATTTTCAAGGTGTTAAAAGAGATTTGGAAAAGTAGCTGCTTTCTGTTCCTCTGACATCACACACAAAATAAACCTGTTCAAAACAAATATGGCTTCTTCCACAGAGATAATGCTATTTCACTTGTTATTCAACTCAAGGGTGAATTTGATGAAAGACTAATTTTTTTCGGGTTGGAGCAAAAGTGGGAGCATTTTACACCACAAAACTCATGAGGGTACAATACTACTAGGGATGGGCGAACGCGGTCCGGAAGTTCGGGCCGAACTCGGCCTGCTCGGACGACTGAACACGAACACCAACTGACCGAACCGAACTCAATTCCGAACGTTGAAATGACAGAACAGTTCGGTCAGTTCGGATGACAAAAACGTGTCACTGGAAGGCAAAACGTGATAGGGAGGGGGAGTCAGCTGAGGAGCAGACTTCCACGCCCCAGGGGTGGAGAGGCTTGGAGTAGCAGCCAGCCTGCGCAATCACCAACCCTTTTTGCCTCAGACCACTGGCTTCGCAGTCTGCGATTGGCCACGGGCTAGGCTGCACAGAGCCAATGGGGCTTGCGGTGAGGCGGGCGCAGCAAGAAACAAAACTGATTGCCTCCCCCCTTCCGAGCTAGTCACTGTTCCTGAACAGCAGCTTTCTCCCAGCAGTTTTTGTTCCTTCCTATTCCAAATCCATTGCCATCATCCTCCTATTTCATCCATCCAACCCACTTACCTCCATATTATCATTTATTTAGATTATATTAGATAGATTTAGGTGTTATTTTTTGGTTTTACCCCTCCCTGTGTTCAATCTTCCTTCCTCCCTCCCTCCCTGCTCCACTGAATCCTTTCCCTCTCCCTCTTATTCCATCCCTGATTCCCTTCCCCTGTTTTAAGTTTTGGATTTATTTAGAGGAGGATTATTATTAGATTGATTTTCATTTCAGTTTTGTACCCCTCCCTGTGTTCTGTGCGTTTCCCCCTGTGTAATATTGTATATATAGATAGTTATACATAGTAGTTAGCTTAGTTCTAGATAGACAGAGATACAGTGTGTTTGTAGGACAAGGCCTTTGTAGCTAATTATTAGGATATTCCATTTAGTTCAATAGGTTTTAGAATAGTTAATAGTAGTTAGATTTAGTGGAGATATAGATATATATATATAAAAACCAAACAGCCACTCCAGCCCCAGGACCCGCCGTCAGGGTTCTGGGGCCAAGCTACAGGCAGGGAAGGCTGTGGCTGGCCAATATCTAGAAGCTGCCACTCTAGTCCCAGGACCCAACGTCATGGGTCTAGGGCCATTATTCCTCGCACAGAGGCGCTGTCGTTCCACTGCATCAAGAAGCAGCCACTCCAGCCTCAGGACCCACCATCAGGGTTCTGGGACCTATGTTACTGGCAGGGAGGGCTGTGGCCAATATCTAGAAGCTGCCACTCTAGCCCCAGGACCCACTGTCATGGGTCTGGGGCCATCATTCCTTACACAGAGAGCCTTTTTCTGAATGCCCAGACCAAACTGGACCGAACCGAATGGCCGAACCCGAACCGCGATCTGTTCGCCCCTCCCTAAATACTACATCTGTTGCAACCAGTGATTTAGCTCCTATTGACTTTAATGGGTGGAGGATTGCATCCGCAGTGCTGGTAGGATTAAATGATTATAAAACTCAAATTTTAATTTCCCAGGACCATTGACTAATCATTCTTGGCAGACATTTGGTTTTAAATTCTGAGTTTTGGTGATCTACTCTCTCTCTCGCTCTCTCTCAAACTCACACCAGAACATCTTTGTAAATATTTCTTTCTTCATCTGGAATATTTCATTATGACTACTACTTTTTGAGCAGGAATCATCTGCACTGTGTGCCCCTGAAAACCCCGCCCCCTACGACGTGCGTTGTGCCGCTATGCGTTCGCTACGTCGGGGCGGGGCTTGTGCAAGCGCGTGCGGCGCATTCCCCTGCAGCGGGGATGAGGTAACCGGCGTGGTGGTGGTTTGCAGGGGCGGGGCTATGACCCGTGCAGGGGGGAGGTTTTCTGGGGATCCCCCTGGGCTTCTCCCGGAGCCGCGCTGCACCCCCCGTGCCGGATCGCGGCGCCTGACACACTGATTGTAGGAAGCCTCTTGTTCAGCAGTTCTTCCTGTGCTTTTAACTTTTACAGTGATCTAAAATTGTACTATTCTAATAGTATGCACATGCATCTTCTAAAATTGAAAAATAATTTCTGGAAATGGTCACTGAACAACACTTAGTTGGATTTGGGCAGAAGGCTGGAAGGCAGAGAAAAAGGGAAGTCACATAAAATGGAAGAAGATACATTTCATGTTAACAACTTGGAGTTATCCCATTTTCTGAATGCTACAAACTGAAGGGCTGATGAAACGTCCTAACATGCATGCTTCTGCCTTATCCACCCACCCATCTCCAATGCACAATATTCCCCCCATGATAGAATATATATTTTCTGTTGAGAAATATGGCCCATCATGACCTTTACAATGGTAAGAGCATGACCAGAGAAAGTAGGTGGCCAAGGGAATAGACCAAATCAGGACATGTGAGCGGAGTACAATATACGCCACCGCCGCCACCACAATAGTAACAGCAGCACAATTTCTTCATTTCTTCCCAGTTAATTGCCCCAACATCAAGTGTTATATTATATTAGCACTTTGATTATGGAAGTCGGCTATCAGCATCCAGAAAAATGGATGAAGACAAAGATTTGTCACATTGTAAATATTAAGTTTGTTTGGTGGTTTGTACTTGTTACCTTGGTGATGTGTGTAGTAGTTGTTGTAGAAACCGATTCAGATGTGATAGTCTGAGCACTCAACAACACACCAGCATCACCACCTGCACTGCCATCAAACTAGACAGTTGGGAAAAGAAAACACTGCTCAATTTCATGTCTATAGTTCTTGAAACTTAGTTTTAATTGAGAAATACTTAATGCAACCCCACACTGCTAACACCTGGACAATCCTCTGTTCATGTCAAAGCTGTGTGCTTTCTGGAATGAAAACATCTGTGCTCTGTTTCTTGTGCCACATTGGTTGTGTTAATGGCAAATAGTTTCCCTAGCAGGACAGACAGGCTTGATACACATAACAGACCACTCTAGAACAAAATAGACTACTTACTAAATCATGCACAGTATTTGAACAATTCCCTTCTCTTGTGGAGACACCAATGATCAAAATTTGTTGTCCCTTCTAAGTGTTAAAGTTAACCACTAACCCAGAACTTAAGATTGTCGCCCATTTGAAAGACTTTTCAATTTTTAACATTGGAAAGTTTGATTAGCAAACAATAGGACCTTTAAAAAATCTACACAAAGGCTTTTGTTTAAATGATTCTAATGCCAAATTATTCTAATCGCTGTCATTACAAGGGATGTGAGGTTTTTCAAAAGCAAGCAAATGCCACTGCATTTCTTTTAAAGTTGGCCTAGAATATTGTGGGATTCCACTGAAAGGCCTATCGGTAAACAAGTATGCTAAATGATATTCCAAGCTTATATGGTTCCCATACCTGAGGAGATTCATACGTGATAGTTTTAGTCTCTGTCTGGACAATTGGGACTTCCTTGGTGGAGATTTCAGTTCTCTTGGTAGCATCTGAAATGGTCACCATCTCTGTTTTTACTACTGGAGGCTGTATGCAAGAGATAAGATACGATCAACTGAAATGACACTTAGCAATGATTTATGCAGTGGGCTCAAGAGGAAACAAGCCAAAACCTACAGAAAAATTACCAACTAGAGAAATATTTAAAAAAATATCACCCAACTTAGAAGACCCTTCACCATGAAAAAACAGATGAAAAAAAAAAACCATGCCAGCCTCTTAATGCCCCGTCTTACAAGCATGACAAAGGATTCCATTTACTGTACTAACATTGTGCATACTAAATGTTAATGTTATCTCAGCCAGTAACAGACACTTGTATGGGATTACGGTTATGAGAAATCTTTGAATATGCACTTAATGTGTTTGTGTGCAGGCATGTTGCTGGAAAGTCTTAGTTCTGCTATATATTACTTTTGTTAAAAACAAAAGTTGCCAGTGTTACATATAACTGACATGATTTATCAAAAATGAAGATGATACTTTGGTATCTGACACACATCACTTGATCTGACAATAGAAAATTGAATATTTTTTAGGCATTTCTAAAATTTAAGCTAAACGTCAGGAATAGACAGAAAACAACAACTGTGGGTTTTATATAATATGGAGCTAAGAATGAAATACAATTAGGTATGTTTGTGTTGCAACACAAATGTTTCTAGAAAGGTATCCACCAAATATCGTATCATGGTCTCAGAAGAATAACTATAGCTATTCATGAGAGTCATGAAGGGTTAGAAACTAATTCTCAAATGCATACCTCAAGACCATAAGTATATCATCACTGGCTTCAATTGAAAGCCAAGTATAATGACAAACAACCCACTCTTGGATAACAGACAGGTGTCCTCACAAAAAGAAAAACAGCGTTAATGGCTTCACCTAACTTTTGGTTTGTCTTCTGAATTTGGATTTTACTTCCCATCTCTCAAAGTCCCAGTCACAGTGGAAACCCTGTTTCTGGCCTTCAGCAATTATAGCTCTTTTGGGAGCAAATTCATGCTTCCCAAATATCTCCTGGTATCACAGTTGGCTACATTAAAGCAGGGGTGAGGAATCTAGTTCTTGTGGGTCAAATGTGGCCCACAACATTTTTCTTTGACTCTTTCCAGTTCAGTGGGGCCAGTGCCTACTCACAAGCACTAGAAGAGCCAACTCAGGAGAAGGGAGCAGAGATAAGGACCTGCACTGAAAGACAAGCGATAGATCAATGGTCTAGATCCATGATGTGGACTTGGATTGAAACTTGATCTGTGTATTCTTGCTTTTCTTGACGAGAATCAGGGGCCTTGCCTCGTTCTTACAAATGAGAACGAGCTAAGAATTGCCAGGATTCTTGTCAAGGAAGACGAGAATCTTGAGAACCACTCTCCCTTCGCACTTGGAAAAATGGGCAAGTGGGGCCTTTTACTCACCTGACTGTCTCCGAGTCCAGGGGGACTGCTGAAGCTGCTGGGTCTCGTTGCTGGATCTCTCTCTGCTCAGCTTCTCTGCGGGGGAAGGCAGGAAGCCTCCAAGGAGAAGGCAAAAAAATAATAAATGTCACTGTGTATGCTCAAAATGGCCACCAGAGGAGTTCTGAGCATGTGCAGCCCTTTTCCAAAATGGAAAAGGGCAGCCAGATTGCATATGCCCGGTGGCTATTTTCTGCATGTGCAGTCATTTAAAAAAGTTTTTCTGCCTTCTCCTTGAAGGCCTCCCCTCTTCCCCCGCAGAGAAGCTGAACGCAGAGAGATCCAGTGGCGAGACCCATCTGGCTGGAGCAGTCCCCACCAGACTCGAAGAGGCAGCCAAGGGAGTAAAATCCCATCCCCTTTCCCACCCCTTGCTTTCATTTTTACTTTAATTTTTCCTATGAGATTCTGCACTGGGTTCGAGATCTTAGTGGAAGCTCAATCCCTAGAAAAAATCTCATGAGATCTCTTGCGACAATCAATTCAGATTCTTATTTCAGCCTTAATCCAGACCCTACCCTTTCTTCCACCATCCTGAGCACACCCTTTAAGTACCCCGACTCCAAGTCTTGTCTGGCCACATATTAATTTTCAAAGTGGTCCATTGGAGGGAAATAGCTACATTCACCCATTCCCACCTAACACAGCTTGACTACTCTTTCAAGAGCCTCATGGGCTCTCCAGGTCCTGGTAGTTATGTTTTTATATCAATTCTAGGCAGTATTTATAAAGCAATTTAGAAAAAATAAACACACAAAATTAGATAGTAAGAAAAAACTGAACAAAAAAACCTGTGACAGACCGTTTTCACAGTATATATAATTTAAACAATGTCCCAGTTACATTTAAAGGTCACTATTGTGTCAAACGACTAGCAAAACAGACAAGACAAGATTTGAAAACATTAAGAACACAAAATAAAAAATGTGAATTAAGGAAAAAGGAGATGGTACGGTCCTAGGAAGGTTTGCTTCCAGTTGCAGCAAAAAGACAGAAACCATGACAGACCAGGCAGAGAGTCACTGCTTATCACTGGTTCCCAATTCTCACAAGATCTGAATCTTAGTGAACATCTGAAGAGCTAGGAGAACAGGAGGAGAAGAAAGACAGGTATTTTCATTCCCCAAATGAATCTCTATATAATCTAGTTCTCATCCTGTTCTACCATTTACCTCAGAACAACAAATAATTTGTGGTGCAACATCAATGTCAACATGAGACACATCTCCATTGATTTTGAGCTGTTCTTCATCTTTTTCTTCTCTCAGGTTTTGTTGAGCCTCTTTCATGAGATTCTTCTCTCCAGAGATCTTTGTGGGCACTGCCTTTTCTGGGACCAAAACCTCTGCTGACACTTGGCTGTGCTCAACTGTCACTTCCACTTGACTTCCTTGTACAGTTTCCACACACTGTACTCCCTTTGCAGCATTCTCTTCCTTCCCCTTGACATCTTCATTTTCTTCTTGCTCTTCCTTTATGGTGTCCTCAGTCACTCGGTGGTGTGGCTGGTATTCTCCAACATCTTCATCCTCACTCTCACTACTGCTGCTATCTGAGGACAATGACGAAGAGTCTTTTTTTGATAGACGTCCCATCTTACGGGTTTGCCCAGCATCAGCGTCAGCTTGTATTTTCCCCCTGTTGATTTCCTCTGTGACTATTGTCTCTTCTATCCCAACCTCTGCCTGCTTCTTCTCCTCCACTACGTTCAGAGTCTCATGTGAACTCTGCACAAAACATATGGATGAGGAAAAACAAAAAGTACAGTATATGAATAAATAAAACAATAAAAACAAAATTAACTGATGGCTCGGGACATGTGGGGAACAAGTGTGACTAGAATGGTTAACTGATAAAGAAAAGAAAGAATGAAGGTGATTCAGAAATGTTGAAGTGGAGTTAACTACGGAAAAACAGGAGAACCTTAGCAGCATCGCTGGCTCCAGTGCAAGGCCCTTCTGTTCTGGGAGCAAGTTTCTGTGAAGCAAAAAGCAACCAGAGGACATAAATCAATAAAAGTTTTCATCACCAAGGGACACAAACATTTAGGATTTTTTAAAAAACATTTTTTACAACACAATGAGAAAAAGTGGCTACAGACTGCCAGGTTAAAGACATTATTGTCACAGAAAGAGTTTAAAAATGCATGCGCACTGAAAAGGTGTGTAACAACAATATAGCTTTGTTCAAGCCTTATGCAGAATTTACAGATATGCTTATTGTCTACAAACAATGATTTACTTTGCACAGTACCTATTAATTTCGAAGGATTTTGGACTTTATTAAGCTTGGCAAACCAGTTCGTTGTCAAAAAGTTTTAAAACAAAGCATGAACGTAGGTGGCTATTCATTAGACAGTTTATTTCCCAAAGGATATATCATTTAACAAAAATGACTACTTCCAGAGATAAAAGTTTTAATCACATTTTTCTAATTTTAACTTGTTGCCTCATACAAAAAGGCTTTTAAAAAAATATATGCTAGATATTCTTTACGCAATTCATTTGAATTTGGCAGTTTCTTTTAATGACATTTTAAAATTATAATAAAATGCCATGAAAAAATTTCACGATATTGTAATTTGAGAATATTAATTATGCCATGTTATAGGATTACCAGGGAGATTCTGTTCTGATTCCATTCAAACAGCTCAAATTTTGAGAACAAAGAAATTCCATTAGTATTCGTGGAACGAAAAGATTTCTAATGTGCAAGCATATACTGGCATATTATATTAAAGAAATTTGTATTAGATTTTAAAAGCTAAGGAAATTAAACAAAAATGCATTGAAATAATGCTCACACCAAGATAAATTCACTAAAGAACATCTTTAATTAAAAGGACAGCACAGCAAATGTGACTTAATCTTGTGTTTATTAACTGCAGCTTGCACAGTGCCTGATCCCACATTCCCAGTACAAAAAAATTGACTACCATTTGGAAATGAAAGGAATACATGAATATACAAGTAGTTTGCATCAAACAGAGGTTGACATTTGCTAACCTGATATGATAGAATGGCACTTTTAAATGCTAATAAAATTGAGATCCGCAGGTTATGGTTTTTCTGAACTATTTAATTATGTACTACTTGAAACCATTACCATATGCCAGTATACAGAAGGCATGTTTTCCTTGTTAAGCACTTTACTTCATATTTAAAAAGCCAAGTTTTGTATCACCTATTCAATAAACACTCTGCCTAGATTTACTGCAGTCCACTGGAACAAATACACTAGAAGGAGGCTTCTGTGCAGATGCATGATATTGTTTCCTCCATTTCAGTTGTTTGAAAGTAAATATATTTTGAAAATATTATTTTTATCTCTCAGGTTGCCCACTGGGCATTAAAAGGAGATTAAAAGCAGCATTCTGAATAAGGAGTATAATAATACATGGCTAAATCTTCTCCCTATTCTTGTTTCAGTGATATAAATATATCACTAGCGTTGTAATGTATCAAGTAGGGTATACTCTGCAATTACTGGTTATTGAAGCTTGGGCAGCCAATTTTCTCTGACATGTTAAAGAAAAGGCATTTCACTACATGTGGCATTATACAGAAGGAGAAAAGCAAAAAGCACCTCAGGAAGCTGTGAGCAGGGCGAGGCAGAAAGCATTTCAGAAGATACATTATCTTTCACAACAGTGCCCTCTGCTGTCCTTATTGTAGCTGAAGTGAAGGTAGTTTTCATGCTAGCAGAAAAACCCTCTTTATTAAATAAAATTGATGCTATTTCCTCTTCTAGACTCTGGACAAGTTAGAAAAAGGAAAGCAAAGAATTAACAGTGGAAGACAAAACAGCAGGGACCTACAAAAAGAAAGAAAAATATTAGGCAAGGAAGAAAACAGAAATAGTACAATGAAGGGAAAAAAGTTCAATTTTGAAAGTACCAAGACTAATGGACTAACTAAAATAACCCCTAGAATATTCAGCCTTAATGATAAAAACATGTTCTTTAACAAAATAATCACAACATTTAGGCGTCGTAGATTGTTGTTATAATCCACTTGTTGCTTTTTTACATTTTAATTCAGACTTAACAAAACCACGCAATGAACACAATACTATGGATATTCAGCACCAGGAAGTGAAGTGAATGGGATTTGTGCTGGTGCTAAAGACTGGTGTTAAACAGTCAAAGATCATACACCTCAACCATTAAAATAGGACTATATTTTTAGACTAAGTGTAAATACTGTGGATTAGTTGGTATAAAATCAACTTTATTTCATCTCTATCCTCTTCTTCTGACATTAGCTATGAATAGAGGGCTATGTTTAACTGAATATACCTAGCTCTGAGTGGACTGCAACTTTGTTTAATTTGCCCCTCAAATACATGCAACTATACTTTGTTCTCAATAGAAGTTGTTTGAGTGCTATATAAACCCAGTGAACATATGTAGTATGTAGCCTAAAAGCAGACCCTACTTCATAATTAAACATTAAAACAACTATTCCTGCTTATACCCTCTGTCAGCTGAAAGAATACTTTTGGGAAATGTTATAAAGCTTTGAAAACAGATGACGACAACGTGTGGATGTAAAACTTATAAGCACTTTCATACAGCATAGTCTGTTGGTACATGCAATATACATAGAATATGACCGAGAAGGAGAAGGAAAAAGGATACAGGAAGAAAGACAGAACTTTGCATCTTCTCATAGTAAAATAGTCTGGGGCTAACCACAGATGCTATATAGAAAACTTGATTAGATCTGTACTAAGTCTGTCATTCATAGAGGGCATTCTTTTGTTATCTATCTTTTACTCATGTTTGAAATAGCAAAGCATAACAAGAGTTCATCTATATAACCAGAAATGTTTTGGTGTCAGCAAGAAGTATCATGGTACTCTTATTAAATCACTCAACCATATTCTTACAGCACACCAATTTCACTGGGAATCAGAGTTGACAAAACAATTCAGTTTTTACTTATGAACAAATACTTGCCTGTAGTTTACCGATCTTTTATGCTCTAATTATGACCCAAAGGGGGCAAATATACTTGTTTTAATGCTGCTGAAGAACTGAAATAGATATTCATAAAGATATCACTATATGGCAAATTTACAGTATCCATTCAGATACCACAACCCCTCTGAGTGATATCCATGTAGCTACCTGGAGCTGGGCTTACTGATATGCTGATGGGAATGGTGGTCAACGGTGGCATCTGGCCTCACCATCACAGCCCCTGCCAGCCACCCAGGTATGTGCCCACAGGTACCATGACGGCTGGCGCATGCGCATAGCACCCCTGGAAGTTCGGTTTGCATTCAGGGGCCTGTGAGCATGCACCCTGCATGAACAGCTTGGGTCGCAACAGGGCTAGGTTGGCCACTAAGAAGCAAGATACTTCAATAACTATATTGGAAAGTCCTCCACTGCTCCTCCCCATCTGGCTTCACCCTGGCTGATTTTCTAAGTGCTAGCTAATCTGCTGGCATACCACAGGTTAGCCAGCAGTCAGAAAACCAACTATTCATTCAACCTCTATGGCGGCTGCTCTTTATTGGTAAGTACTTCAGAATTTGGTTAATAAAGAAGTTGGAAGACTTACTATTATCAATTTATACTGGAAACTTAAAGCTTTTGACAACAACCCATCATCATTTTTATTTGTTTATTCAAATGTTAATCCTCCCCTTCACTAAAGGCTCAGGGTGGCTAGCAACATATAAAACATACAAATTCATAAAAGCAACCCCCCCCCAAAAAAAACCCCAACCATCCCACAGCCCCCCCAAAGAATCCAATATCACCTCCCCATATCCCACTCCAGTCCCCCTCACAACCCTACCCCAAACCACCCAGCCCATCTCATATCCCTGCCCACAAAATGCCTTTACAAAGAGGAAGGTCTTACACTGCCTCCAGAAGATGCTCAAGCTCAGACTCAACCGACTCTCTAAGGGACGGGAGTTCCATAGCACTGGGGCAGCAACTGAGAATGCCCCCCTATGAGCCCTGGTTGTACAAACAAGACTAACCAATGGTACCCACAAGAAGGCGCTCTTGGATAATTGCGGGGGCTGCATTGGAGCATGGAAGGACAGGCAGTTTCTCAGATATGTGGGGTCCAGACTGGTTAGGGCTTTAAAGGTCAAAAACAGCAACTTGAATTGTGCCTGGAAAGCTACAGGAAGCCAGTGCTTATGCTCATGACGTCTCACCCCCGACAGGAAGTGAGCTGTCACATTCTGCACCAGTTGCAGCTTTCGAACAGTCATCAACGGCAGCCCCATGTAGAGCGCACTGCAGTAGTCTAGCCTCGAGGGGATGAAAACATCGACGAGAGTGGTCAGATCTCATTTGGAAAGAAAAGGCCGCAGTCTCCTCACCAGATGGAACTGGTGAAAAGAGGTCCTGGTCACCACAGCAACCTGACAATCCAGGCGTAGCACGAGGTCCAGAAGCACTCCAAGGCTACAAACCCGATCAATCAGAGGGGGCCGGACCCAATCCCGTCCAGGCCACAAGACCAGCCAACCATCATCACCTCAGTCTTGTCTGGATCCTGCATCAATCAGCTCACGCTCATCCAGTCCCCAATAGCAGCCAGGCAACAGGTAAGCACTGAGACTGCAGGCCTGGGACGGATGAAAAAGAGGTAGAGCTGGATGTCATCAGCATACTGCTGGGTGGGACCAGGGTGCACAGCTAGGACTTCCAGGTCCACCCCTGACCAAAGCAGCCTTCCGCACAGCGGGTGTCATAGGCACGCACGGCAGGCGGTGCATCCAAGGGTGATGCCAAAGTAGCCCTTAGCAGGACCGAGGGGGGAGGGGGGGAGGCTTTTATCTTTGGTTTGGTTTTAAGGGGATTAGGGGGGATGGAGTGTATCCTCTACGAGGAAAGGGGGTGAAGAAACTGGGTTACGGAGGGGGATACCCCCCTCGGTGTGAGGTGGGGGGGAGTCCATGGAGGGAGATTGACTACCCTCCGGTGGCAGAGGAGGGAAGGGAGTATGGGAGGTGGGGTGAGAGGGAGGATTCCTTGTGAGAGAGGGAGACCCAGGGNGGGGGGTTGGGCCTCCCCGTGAGATGGGGGGGTTCATCCCAAATAACGAGGAGGGAGGATTCCTTGTGAGAGAGGGAGACCCAGGGAGAGGGGATAGGGAATGAGGGAGGGGGGGCGGATTTCCCTTGCCGCCTGGATGGGACAACTGGGGAAGGGGGGCTGGGGGTGGGCGTGGCTATTGGGGTCGTGACAGGTCGGGGGAGATATGGTTTCGGGGAAGGGAAATGAGATCGGTGAGGTGGGATAGATGCCTACTGCATATTCCGCTCACCTCTCTCCTAGCAGTAGAGCAGGTAGGACTCAAGGGTCCCCAAACCGGTGGTGGTGCTGTTAAATACGAGGTTGGTGGCGAACAAAGCAATGACAGTCCAAGAGGTAATCCTGGACTGTGCCGCCAATCTTGCGTGTATCATGGAAACCTGGCTGGACAATGAATCGGGGCCTATTTTGGCTGATCTTGTTTCAGCCGGGTATTCCGTGCAGCACCAGCCGTGGTTAGAGGCGACGAGGGGGGTGGTGTAGCTTGATTTTTAAAGAGGGTTGGTCTGTGAGGAGGTATCCAGTGTGATCCATAGTGGGCATTGAAGGTCTCCATCTTATGTCTCATTTGACGGGGGACAGTTTGGGAGTGCTGCTGGTATACCATGCACCTACCAGTATGGCAGCCTCCTTGCATACTCTCGCGGAGGCTGTGTCGGAGGTGGTGTTGCAGTCCCGAAGACAATAGTCTTGGGGGGATCTCAACGTTCACGCCGACGCGGTTCTCGGGGGAGCCCAGCATGAGTTCATGGCCGCCATGGCAACCATGGGCTGTCTCAGAGGGTCAACGGTCTGACACATCTTGGAGGACAAACCTTGGACCTTATGTTTTGGTCTTGAGGCGGGTGCTCCGTTAATGGGGGAAGATATCAGTTGTGCCCTTGTCATGGACGGATCAGTGCCGAGCTGCCTCAAGGAGGCAGTGGTGCGGCCTCTGCTTAAGAAACCATCGCTTGACGTTGACTTCCCTGCCAGTTATCGACCTGTCTCTAACCTTCCCTTTTTAGGGAAGGTTATTGAACGGGTAGTGGCCCGACAGTTCCAGGAACATCTTGACCACGTCAGTTATCTTGATCCCTTTCAGCCTGGCTTCCATTTGGGTTATGGCACTGAGACCGCACTTGTGGCTTTGGTAGATGATCTCCGCCGCGAGAAGGATCGAGGTCGATCGGCCCTATTGATCCTGTTAGATCTTTCGGCAATATTTGATACTGTTGACTATGAGATGTTGGTGACGTGCCTGCGGGACAGTGCGGGGGTGGGCGGGACTGTTCTCGAATGGTTCCGCTCATTCCTGACTGGAAGAACTCAGCGGGTGGTGCTCGGTGACTGTTTTTCATCTTACCGAGACCTCTCGTGTGGGGTTCCACAGGGTTCTTTTTTGTCCCCTCTCCTGTTCAACGTGTATATGCAACCGCTCGGCGAGGTGTCATCTGTATGTGGATGACACCCAACTGTATCTCTCATTTTCAACAGATCCAGGCCCGGCTGTCTCAATGCTTACTCAGTGTTTGGCAGCTGTGGGGGACTGGATGAGGGCTAACCAACTGCGATTGAATCCTGACAAGACGGAGGTGATGTTAGCGGGTAAGTCGGTGGAAGCGACAGCTCCCATTGTTGATGGGATGTGTCGTCCGCTGACTTCCCAGGTCTGGAACCTGGGGGTGGCTCCTCGATGCGCAGCTCCACCTGGATCTCCAGGTGGAGGCTGTGGCGAGGAGTGTCTTCTGTCAGTTAATCAGGTGTGGCTGCTTCGGTTGTTGGTTTCGGTTCCTGACCTGGCCACGATCATCCATGCTTTCATCACCTCTCGACTAGACTACTGTAACGTGCTCTACGTGGGGCTGCCTATGGTGACGGCTTGGAAGCTGCAGCTGGTGCAGAATGCGGCGGCCCAGCTCTTAGTGGGACTGGGCCACCAGGAGCACATTACACCAGTGCTCCGGTCTCTGCACTGGTTGCCAATAGTCTTCCGGACTCGATTCAAGGTGTTGGTTTTGACCTATAAAGCCTTACATGGTCTGGGCCCTGTCTACTTGCGAGATCGCCTCACTCCCCAGGTCCTAGACCGGCCCCTGTGGTCATGCGGGGGGACCACGCAGAATAGGGCATTCTTGGTGGCTGCGCCGCGCCTTTGGAACTCTCTCCCGGTGGGGGCCCATCTGGCCCTGGACCTCGCAGCTTTCCAAAGGAGTTGTAAGACTTGGCTGTTCTGTCAGGCATTTGACAAGGGAGAGGGGTGGGGGTGGTAAGGGAGGGGGCTGGTTCTTATTCTTTTTTATTGATGTTTTATTATGCGTTATGCTATTTTATTGTGTTTATTTTTCCTGTTGTTAGCCGCCCCGGGTTGCCTGTGGCAGGAAGGGCGGGGTATAATTTTAAATAAATAAATAAATACTGATGACACTTCACCCCAAACCTCTGAATAAACTCACCCAGCTGCCTCATATACACATTGAGCATGAGGGTAGATAGAATGAAACCCTGTAGGACCTCACAGGGGAGGTCCCGAGAAGAGTACAATCAATCACCCATCACCACTCTCTGGGTCTTCACCGACAGGAAGGAATGGAGTTTGGGGCCTGGCTGGATGGAATGGGAGTTATGCACCCAGAACAAGCTGGATTTAGATTAGGCCAGCCGACAACCGATCAAGCATTTATCCTTAAGTTGCTGTTTGCTAAGTATGCCGGACCACAAATGAAAGCTTCTTCTCTCTGTTGCTGTTTTGTGGATCTACGGGTGGCTTTCGATTCCATCGATAGAGAGCGTTTATGGACCAAACTTGGACGGACTTCGATAGATGGGCGCTTGCTTTTTCTAATGATAAAGCTTCACAATAACAATACCCTACAGGTTAGAACTGGTATGGGGCGCTCATTAACAAAATCTATCAAATTGGAAAAAGGTGTCTGCCAGGGCTGCATATTAGCCCCAGCCCTATTTAATTTTTATTTGAATGATTTGGTTCCATTCATGGACAAGGCAGAGTTGCATGCCCCTAAATTAGGCACTAGGCATTTGGCCCTGCTTTTATACGCAGATGATGCTGTGCTGCTGTCTATGACTCAGATCGGGCTGAGACAGAGTATGCAGAGGCTTGCCCTTTACTGTAACCAGGAAAGGCTATCCATCAATTACGAGAAGACCAAGGTCTTAGTGGGGGGTGGGTCGAAAAAGCTGCACCGTTGGTTTATTGAAGATAAGGTGATAGAGCAGGTCAAACAATTCAAATATCTAGGAATCATCTTTGATGCATCTGGGAGCTGGAAGCCTCACTATAAGACTGTTTTACACCAAGCCCGCAGTACAACTAAGGCACTGGTAAAATTTTACTACTCTCGGGGTGGGAAACTGACTGGCCCGGCTCTTTGCCTTTTTAAGGCTAAAGTAATTCCGTAACTATTATATGCCTTGCTGGTGTGGGGTGGTGAGCTGTTGGATAGGCTTGAGTTGCCACAGAATATCTTCCTTTGCACTATTTGGGGTCTGCCTAAATGTGCCCCCTGAGTGATTTTGAGGGTGGAGACAGACAAGAGAACTATAAGGTTGCAGGCGTCGATCTCACTATTTAAATTTTGGCTCAAAGTGGTGGTTTTTCCACCGAATCCCCATTCGCTTTTGCAATTTAGCATAGGAGAAAAAGCTTTGGCCTTGTGGTCTCAATCTATTGAGGAAACTTATGCAAAGCTGGGCTTGGCAAAAGACCGACTAAGCTCCTTGGAGTATGGTCAAGCTGTAGTCGAAATTAGACAGAGGCTATTGGACCAGGAGGTCCAAACGGAAACAGCAGCTATACAAGCGCAGGGGATAGTCCCTGAATATTTTTGTCCTAGAACCAATGGGGGTTGGCTAAAATATTTGGATTGGCCCCAGGCGCGCTGTTGGCGAGTGTTAACATTACTCAGATGTAACCTTTTTCCATCAGCATTAGTAGAGGGGAGATACTTAAAAATGCCAAAAAATCTCCGACTGTCAGAAATGTGACGAAGCGGCCGTAGAGTCAGTAAAACATATACTGTTACATTGCCCCAAATATAATGATATGAGAAGGGAACTTTTGGGAAAATATATATCGGCTCTGCCTAAACTTGCAGGGGATGAGTTGAGACTTCGCCTATTATTAATTGGGGACGATTCCTGTAGCTCTAGAGCTGTCGCAGCGTTTGGGGCTAAGATCTTAGACGAAGCAGTTTGACCAGTCTGCGGTAGATCATCGGGGTCAAGGTACGCCCCGTGGAAGAGCAAGGCATTAGTAATTATGTACCCAGTGAGGCTCTTGAGATATGTATTAGAGGTGATAAGAAATGGCTGCGGATAAGTAGAGCATATAATAAAACTTAAACTCCCAGAAAGCTGGAAGGTGATAAAATGTCTGCCGACCTAGTGGAGTATTTATTGTTACATTGTCCCAGAAATAACATGCCGATGTCCGGTTGAGGGTGTTATTTTATGTTTGTATGTAAATTTTGGTTCGCCCGTTTGGGTGACATTTTAAAGCAATGCTCCATGGAGTGTGTATATATATAGTATATGGTTGATGAGTTTATAAACAATGAAGAAGGGGGTGCAGTAATCTATGTTGTGGACTGGATGAAACTATGCCTTCTTGTTATTGTATAAACACAAAAGCACGGTCGTACTTTGCTGTGGATTTTGTTGTAAATATGTTTTGAATTAGCGGCTAAGGCAAAAGCTAATGCCATAAATAAATAAATAAATAAATAAATAAATAAGGAAGGAATGGAACCACTCAAGGGCAGTCCTGAGCATCCCCGCCAGGTCCCGCAGTCATGTCAATACCACCTCGTGATCCGTTGATATCAAAGGACACAAAGATCTAACAGGATCAACAGGACAGAATTCCCCATGTCAATCTCCAGGTCATCAACCAAAGCCACAAGCGCAGTCTCTGTGTCATACCCAGGACAAAAGTCTGACTGGAATGGGTCCAGGTATCCAATGATATTGAGATGAGCCTGAAGCTGTTGGACAACCACCCATTCAATAACTTTCCATAAAAAGGGAAGGTTAGAGAAAGGTTGATAGCTAGCCAGGCAGTCAACATCCAAAGATGGCTTCTTAAGAAGGGGCCGGACAACTGCAGTTTTAAGAACATCTAATACCCTCCCCTCCCGAAGGAAGACACTTGACAACCCCAGCCAGCAGTGGCCCCAGTGTCTCCCGGCTGGCTTTTACCAGCCAAGACAGGCAAGGATCTAGTTCACAACTGGTTGCCCTCACAGCCCCAAGCACCTTTCCCACTTCAGTGGGTGATACCGACTGAAACTGATCCAAACAAACAGGACAAGACTGAGCTTCCATAACCTCAAACTCGGTCTCTGCAGTTAAAAACGGCAGCAACCAAGTCATGGTGAATATGAGCGATTTTTGTCTGCAAATTACTAAAAATGTCACACTGGGCATCGCTCTATTTCCGGGCAGAGGCAGACCAGATTCACCAGTCTCTCCACCACCTGGAACACCTCTGCTGGACAAGACTTTGCAGATGCTATGATAGCAGAGAAGAAAGCTTTCTTCGCCGCCATCACAACCACCTTTAAAAATGATCTATGTTGCAATTGGTCAGCTTCAGCACGAGTCGAGCACCATCTGCACTCTAACTGCCTACCCTCCTGCTTCAGCCACCTCAGGTCTTCCTTATACCAGGGGGACCTGTACTGCTGCAGCAGAGGTAGTGGATGTCTGGGTGCTACTGTGTCAATGGCCATGGTCAAGATGCCATTCCACGAAATGACCAGGTCATCTACCGAATAGTCGCTAAGGTCAGTAGGCATACTCCCCACAGAGTTCTGGAAACCGATTGGATCCATTAGTTTCTGAAGGCAGACCATCCTAAATAGGTCCACCATTCCAGTGAGGGCATAGATGGGTAGGGATCTGTGCCTTCAGAAGATAACTATCCCATCATGACAAAGATGTCATAACCACACCACTGATAATCGGAATTCCCGTTTCCAGGCTAGTCCAACATGTGTCCTGCCTCTTGGGTTCGGCCAGATATTACCTGGGATAGGCCCATGGTTGTCATGGTGGCCATGAACCCCTGCTCTTCCCATGAAAGGCTGGCCTCAGTGTGCATGCTGAAATCAAGGCGTGAACCGGGGGACCACGATGGAGAGGGCGTACTCGGTGCCCGCACCATGGCTGTGGAACTCCCTCCCAGAGGAAGCTCGCCTGGCTCCCAGCCTGTTGGCCTTTCGTTGGGTCTATAAGACCTGGTTGTTTGTCTGGGCCTTTGGGGGAGGATGGGGGAATAAGGGTGGGGTTTTTACCCCAGGCCTAGGTGGTTTTATCTCTTTGTTTTTGTCTTTATTGTTTTAGTAATCCTTTTTATGTATTGTTTTTATAGATTGTTTTAAATATTTTGTGAGCTGCCCCAAGCTGCCGTAGGGCTGGAGGGAGCGGGATAAGTCAAATCAATCAATCAATCACCCAAGACAGTAAGTCTGGGCAATTCCAACACCACCTCCGAGACCAGCTCGGCTAGAGCAGTCAGCGAGTCAGCTGTGCAGAGGAGTGGATGTTACACCAGCAGAATCCCTAATCTATCCCTTGCCAAATCCAACACAAAGTGGGCACTTCATACTGGGCGAGTCAGGCACCAGATACTTTTAAAAGGTCACGGTATCCTTACAGATCACAGCCACTCCTAATGCTGCACCGAATACCTGACTGGGACCATCTGGGTTAAAATTGGCCCAGATGCCTCATCAGCCAGGTCTCAAGAATGCAGATGAGGTTGGTGGTTGCACCCTGAATAAGATCACAGATGGTAGATATTTTATTAGCCGCTGACCTCGCATTAAGCAGCTTCAGTGTCAGATGTGGGGGATCTACTGTCCTTATCTACTCCTTATCTTCCCCACCCCCCAATTTTGCACAAGCGCCTAGTCTTCACCTATAAAGCTCTTCACAACCTTGCTCCCCCCTACCTCTCTGCACTAATTTCCATCTGTATTCCAGTCCATGAACGCCGCTCCTCCTTTGTCCCCTCTCTCGGCCTCCCCTGCTCCCCTAACCGCCTTCGTCCCTTCTCCCTAGCTGCCCCCCACGCCTGGAACTCCCTCCCTGCACACATCCGCCTTGCCCCCTCCCTTCAAATTCCTTCTCAAGACCCACGTCTTCCACTCTCCTAACTCCTGATGATACCTACCATTCAGTACAATCTGTTACCTGAGATCTGTGTACTCCTATCCTAACCACACGGACCAACCAATCATCATTCTCGATGTAACCAAGCCAAGCACGTGCACGTAAGACCTTGCATCTTTGTGAATGTTACATCCCTTGTCTGTCCCTCTGTTTCCCTTACTTCGTTTCCTCTCCCCGCCCCGTCTCTCAGATTGCAAGCCCTAGGGCAGGGCCAATGTCTATCCCATTACTTTGTAAAGCACCGGGTACACTGCTGGCGCTATATATATGGTTGCTAATAATAGCCCCCAAATATCCCACAAGGGGGGGGGGGAAGAGAGTTGGAAACAGGGACAGACACTAACTGTAGGGCTGAAACCTGGCTTGTAATTCTTGTTGGGAATGGGGATTTTCTCATCTCGCCTTGAAATGAGAAACCCCCCAAAGACAAGCCCCCTGGGCACCTCTGACCTCCCAGCCTGGTGGGGAAAAGAGAAAGTTCAGGCGGTGCCAGTAACGGGGGTTTGGGGGTCTAGCGGGGGTCAGGCAGCTCTTCTGTGCATGCTTTGTCCTTTCCAAAGATGGCGCCTGCAGGGCTGAGCATGAGCAGAAGAGCTGCTCGGCCCTGCAAGTGCCATCTTTAAAAAGGGGCAGCCAAGGCTGAGCAGCTATTCTGAGCATGCTCAAGTTTTTCTTCTGCTTTTAAACTGCAAAGCCAGGAGGAGGCCCCACACGGCATGAAGCAGAGCACAGCCTCCCCCCGCCCCCCCGGACAGTGAGTAAACCCCTGCCTGACACCTACTAGGCATCCAAACCACCTCTCCTGGCCTTGCCCGAACTTTCTCTTCCCCCCAGGCACGGAGGTCAGGCAGGGGCTAGAGGTGCCCAGGGGGGTTGTCTTTGCCCCCTGCTCACCTCCGGCCCCCTCCCCTGCAACTCTGGCACCTCAAGTAATTCGCAAGAACTCAAGGGGGGGGGGGGGGGCGAGAACATCCAAGTTCTTGCCCCCCTCTTGATTCTTGCAAATTATTTGTAAGAAATTTTCTCCCCCTCACTTCAGGGAGAGACACGTGGTTAGGGCTGAAGCCCCGATGGTCCATCCTCTCCCCCGCCATACCTCCCCATGCTCTACACAACCCCAACAGCAGCCACACTCCCAACCACCTGCCAGACAGGTCTCCCCCCTCCAGCATAGGTTGCTCAATCCCCACTCCCCAAAATGGCCCACAAGGGCCCATAAGAACTGGGTCAGACAAAAGGTTCTGCTAGACAGTAGCCTGTCTCCAACCATGGTCAGTTCCAGATGCTTCACGGGAAGCAGTACAAGAATGAACATATTTATTTATTTGTTTATTTTATTTATTTATTTGTTCAATTTATACCCCGCCCCTCCTGAAAACAGCTCGGGGCGGCTTCCAACAATAAAAACAAGTATAATATATAAAACCATTTAAAACATATACAATATAAAATATTAAAAACAGGGCCTGGGATATTTAAAACCAAATAGGGCAGGAGAGATAAACCATTAACTCCCCCCCTCCCCAAAGGCCTGGGCGAACAGCCAGGTTTTGCATCTTCGCCGAAATGTCACGAGGCTTGGGGCCAGGCGGGCCTCCTCCGGAAGGGAGTTCCAAAGACGCGGCCCGGCCACCGAGAATGCCCTCTCCATTGTGGCCCCCCGCTTAACACGGGGGACCTCCAAGAAGGCACCCCCAGCAGACTGAAGGAGCCGCTCTGGGGCGCGGAGAGCGAGGTGGTCCCTGAGGTATGAGGGGCCGAGACTGTGAAGGGCTTTATAGATCAGTACCAACACCTTGAACCTGGCTCGGCACGCTATCGGCAGCCAGTGCAGAGCCCGGAGCACAGGTGTTATGTGCTCCTGACGACCCATACCCGAAAGGAGGTGGGCCGCCACATTCTGCACTAGCTGCAGTCTCGGAACCAGGCACAAGGGAAGTCCCACGTACAGCGCGTTATAGTAGTCCAGCCTCGAGGTGACTAAGGCATGGATGAGGGAGGCCAGGTCCAGGCCAGAGACGAACGGACGCAGCCTCCGTACCAGATACAACTGGCAAAAGGCAGCCTTTGCGACTGCCTCCACCTGCCGCTCCAGACGGAGATCTTCGTCCAACACCACCCCCAGACTCCGGACCTGTTGAGCTTCAGGAGGGCGAACCCCCCCAATAAGGGGACCGACACCTCCCTTGCTCTCCCCACCACCATCACCACCGTCTTATCGGGGTTGAGCTTCAGTCTGCTCTGCCACATCCATTCCGTTGAAAAAGAGAGGTACAGCTGAGTATCATCAGCATATTGGTGACATCGCACCCCGAACCCTCTCACGACCTCCCCCAAGGGCTGCATATAATCGTTAAATAACGGAGACAGAATACAACCCTGCGGAACACCGCATGATAAAGCGCGGGGGAAAGATGTCTCATCCCCCAGCACTACCCGCTGGCTTCTCCTTGAGACGAATGAATGGAACCATTCAAGAACAGTCCCATTCAGACCCCCCAGGTCATGCAGCTGTCAACAGCAGCCCATGGTCCACGGTATCAAAAGTGGCCGAGAGATCTAGGAGGATGAGAAATGTTGAACATCCTGCATCCATCTCCCAGCAGAGATCATCGACCAAGGCCACCAGCGCCGTCTCGGTGCCATAGCCGGGGCGGAACCCAGATTGAAATGGGTCCAAGAAACCGATGCCATCAAGATGCACCTGGAGCTGGATTGCCACCGCCCACTCAACCTTCCCTAAAAAGGGAAGGTTAGAGACGGGTCAGTAACTGGCGAGCGCATCCACATCCAAAGATGGTTTCTTCAGCAGGGGGCACACCACAGCCTCCTTGAGACTGGGTGACAACCTCCCCTGCTGCAAGGACACGTTCACTAGCCTCACCAGCACTGTCCCCAACGTCTCCCTGGAGGCTTTCACCAGCCAGGACGGGAATGGATCAAGTTCGCAACAAGTGGCCCTCACAGACCCCAAGACATCCGCTGCATCGGCCGGCGTCACTTCTTGAAACTCTCTCCACAAAGATGGACCGGACGGGGCCTCCATCACCTCACGCTCTCTACCTACTGCCCCTAATCCTGCAGCAAAGTCGCTCTGAATCCGAGCGATCTTGTCTGCGAAGTAGGTGACAAATTCCTCACAGCGGGCCTGGGACAAGTGCCTGTCCAGGTGGAGCAAGGCCGGACTAACCAGCCCCCGCACCACCCGAAACAGCTCCGCTGGACGTGATTTCGCAGACGCTATGAGGACAGCAAGGAACATATATGGGGGACCTTCCAGCTCTCAAGTAGTCAGAGGTTTAAAGACACCCTGAGTATGCGAGTTACATTCTCTAACCTTCTTGAGTAAAAGATCTATCCTCCATGAACATATAAATATTATGCTAGTTATCCAATATGCATACTTTACATTAGTATCAAATTCTTCCTTGGTTAACAAAACACTGATATGAAGCAAATATTAGAGATTATTATTTATTTATTTTTAAAGGAAGGGGTGTTTGATATCCAAGTTAAAACGTTAAACACAATTCAGTAAAAAATATTAAGTCACAGATGCTGTACATTTAAAGGAATGCCAGTAAAAAATGTTCACCCAAGATAAAATGTTTCTCAGAATAAAATAGATTTTCATTTGGGCAATAGGGAAATCACAGGGCTTCTCTAAAAGGAAGATGTCAGTTATTTCATCATACTTATGGCAGAACGTGTGTTTAATGTTCATCAAACCAGGATGGACATGCAGGTTATAAAAATTTACTGACCCACTGTTCATAAGATGCTATTGGGATGAGTTTATTTCCCCAATATTACTGATCTGCAGAATAGTTGAACTACAGTGAAATGAACTACAAGCTCTGGGCAACAAAAGCAGTGGTTTTGCTAGGACACACTGGATTGGCAGGTGTGCACTGAAAATGAATAGCTCAATTAATACTCATTTAACTTTGTCTTTGGCTATTATGCAAGAAGAGTTTTAGTACTATATTCAGTACAGGTACTGAGCTATGTAGTATATAATGATACATTAGTATGCGTGCGCCACCAAAAAATAAATAAATTGTGGAAGCAGGAGAGTAGGCCTGAGTCAAGAAAAGGTTGATTCACTTACCTTGGTGGATTTTCCTTCTCTCCCCTCTGGAGGCAGGCGGTACTGAGAGTTGGGTTAAGCTCCTCCTCTCACAAATTGAAGGCAGGATCCATCAAAATGACTGACTGCTGAGGACATGGGAGGAGCTAACCCCACCTCAACTGCCCAGTACCATAACTCAAATCTCAAAAAACAAATTAACTTGAAAAATAATGAAACGAAAAACTGGCCTTGGAAAAATTGAGGCCCCAGAGAAAATTACTCCAACAAAACTAGCAGTGAAGACTAGTCAGAGAAAAAAGGAGAGCACCCTACATCAAGCCCTAAACACTGTCTAGTGAAAGGGTGTCGGCTTAGCCTGGACAGAGAACACTGAGGGAGGGGCAGATTGCCGGCCTCCCCAGGAGAGAGAAGGAAAATTTACCAAGGTAAGTGAACCTTTCTCCCAATCCTGGGGAGGCAGGCAGTCCTGAAAGTTGAGATATTATTATTATTAGCAATCATTTATATAGTGCCAGCAATGTACCTGGTGCTTTACAAAGTAATTGAATAGACACGGTCCCTGCCCTAGGGCTTACAATCTGAGAGATGGGGGTGGGGATATGCCAAAGCAGTAGACCCAAGAAAGGGAGGGAAAGAACCCTAAGACCCAAATAACCACTCCTCTCAGGGATATTTTATTTTATTGGTTCGGCTTTTGCTATATACACCAAACAAGACAAACAAAAAAAGACACAAACACGAAACACAAAATTAATGTATACTTCATACAAAAGGTTCAAAAATAATTTGCTAAGCTTATTCCCCCACCTTCAAAGCCTTGCCCTATTGGGTTCACATAGAACAGTACATTCACCCAATGGTGATAGAAGTCTAATCCTTATCAGGGCTTACATAACAAATATGCAACCCTTAGGTAAAATCGCCTTGCCCTTCTCGGGGCTATCATGCAGCGGATGCTTGACCCCTGAAAAATAATACATACTGGCTTTCATACGGCAAATGATCAAGACCTGAATATTAGATGCCTCACTCTCCTTGGGGTTTACATACAGCAATGTTTGGCCCCTGTTCAATCCATGCCTCCCCCTTCATGGGGCTTACGTGTGACAAATGTATGGCCCCTAACTGATAGAGATGCCTCCCCCTTCCAGGGTTTGCATGCGGGTAGAGCTTAGCCCCTAAATAATAAACCTTGCTGACAGTAATTAAGCCCTAAAAATTGCTGTCAGACCCAGCTCCTTACAGAGCTCATGTTGGCACCACTTATCTCCTATTATCTTACTTTTTAGAGAGTAAGTATAACAGCACTTAAGCCCTGGAAAGACAGTCTTCCTTACTGCAAGGTGCATATTAACAACACTTAAAACCTCAGGGTTCCAGGCCTGCCTTGCTCTCTACAAATCAAATGCTAGCAGCACTGTACCCTGAACCCTGTATGTTTTTTTAAAATAAAATCATTAGTACCAGAATTATTACTGCTTTAATATAATCGGAAATAAATTCCTTCTCACAGCCGCTTTTCTTGCAAAGGCTGCCAGGCTTTTAATGACCTCAGGATCCAAGTGCTGACATAACCAGATTAATTTCTCTTTTTTGGACAGCCATTGAACCTACATTAAATGAGGGGTGAGCAGCTTTTCCCTGATAGTCGTAAAATAGGAGCATTCCAGAACGTAGTGAGTCAGATTCTCAATCACACCTAAGCCACAAGGGCATATTCTTAAGTGTTTTGAAACGCCCATTCTATGACCCACCACCATTGCACTAGGCATCTGCTCAGAACGAAGCCTTGGAAGGCATATTCGGGAAACTAGATGCACGTCCAATTTAAGATACTTAGCTAAACCCCTTTCAGGTCTCCAGTGTACATATATTGGTGAGATGGAATTAACACAAACTGAAACCCATTCCTCCTGAAAACTTATATAATCGAGGCACTGACATATAGCTGCCTTCTCCTGTAGAGGGAGCAACCTCATGTCTTTATTAACCCAGAAAGAAAAACCAGATAGATTCAGTGTCACTACAATAGTTTTCAACCAGCTAGAATGTTGAGGGGTACTCTGCATAAGATTTTCCAGGTAACACATTTTCAGAAAATGCTGAGGATCATACAACAGCATCTTAAACCAATATAGGATCATTTTCTTAGTGATCAGCAACTGTACAGAGCTCATTGCAGTTTCGACCCTGACAAGGGGAGCAGGCATAGATTGAGGCAGACCTAACAAAAACCTCAAAAATCTATTTTTGTGGAACTTCTACTTCATTTCCTGCTGAATGCCCCCAAACCTCAGCTCCATAAGTTAGCTGAAGAATCACCTTGAAAGCTTTAAGTGCAGCAGATACAGATCTCCCTCCATGCTTGGCATGGAATGGCTGAATTGCAACAGAAGACTGAACCGCTTGTAGTTTAATGATGAATCTATGCTTATTCCAATCATCATCTAAGAGATTAATACTCCCAGATATTTAAAACTGTGAACAACTTCCAGTTTAGTCTAGGCGACTGTCCAGGAAAATGTTCTTCTCCGTCTATCCCATCTAACAGTTTTAGTAAATTTCACACTCGGGATATTCTCTTTGCATTTCTCACTGAAGTGGATAATCGCTCTTTGAAAACCCACTGGAGTTCTAGACAGTAAAAGGGCATCATCTGCATAGAACAGAACCCCAATATGACTGGCCAAAATTTTTGGACGATGAAATTCGTGCTTATCTACAGATTGAATTATATCATTGATGTAATAATTAAATAGAGAGGGGGCAATTATAATTAAATTAGAGAAAACTATAATTAAATCAAGAAATGCTGTTGATTTCCCTCAAAACCTCCCCTTCGGAAGGAGGAACAAAATTGAAAACTCTGTCTGGGATGGGAGTGTCTCCTGCCGTCCTTCCTTGTGGTATGGACTGGCAAGTCCATTTTCTTTTCTGGCTCCATAGTCATAGCATTGTCCATGGGCTTTCCAAAAAGCTTTGCCCCCAGTATAAGGGGCTTCGGTGAACACCATTTTGGCCTGTAAGTCAGCCTTCCAAGGCCTCAACCAGATGGCTCTTCTAGCTGCCAAGCTATTTTTTATTGAGCATGCAGCACATTGTGTGGCATCCACTGAGGCATCTGCCACGAAGGAGGCTGCAGTGGGGTCCTTCTTCAAACCTTCCTTAGTCTTTTTCGAGGGAGATGTCAACGAGTCCTTCAATCGCAGCACCATGGAGAACGTAGAGGCTATCGATGCAGTTCTGCATACTGTGGATGCGGCCACAAAGTCCCGTCTAAGACAACTGTCAATTTTCCTGTCTAGAAGATCCTTGGGCATGCCTTCCCCATCTGTGAGTAGCACTGAGACCATCTCCAGAAGTGCCAGCATCTACCTTGGGAAGGACGAAGGCTATGGCCTGGGATTTGGGAAGGGAATAAAATCTAGAGGCCAGCGCAGGAGCTGCCTTGGGTTTAGCAGGCAGATCCCACTCTGCTTTCAGTATCTTCCAATAAAGAGAAGGCAAGGGCAAATCTACACCCTCTGGCGCCCCTGGGGGAAGAACCAGAGAAGCATCCACGGCTAGATTCTCTTCAGAGGGACGAGGCTTTGGGGGGGAGGAGGTAGAAAGCCCAATCCCGGTTGCTACTCCAGCATGCAGAAACTCAAACATCTCTGAATGAAAAAGTTTAATCCCCACTTTAGCCAGATCCTGTAGCTCATTTTCTGAGCACTCCACCCCTCCTCTGTCTGGGGAAATAACGTCCCCTTGATCCCTGAAGCTCTAGCACTCCCCTCTAGCCACTGCTGAGGGATTTAGGAGAGCTATGCCTCTGAGGCTCCCTAGTGGAGAAAGAATCCTCCTCATTTCTCACACCCATGGTTGAAGGGGCAGGGATGTGATAGAAATAACTGAGGGGTCCTGCGCCACCGAGAAGCTGAGCGACTCCCTGCGTTCCCTAGGCCACTAATTGCTGTCCCAACCATTGGGTCACTGCAGGGGGAACCCCGGACTCACCCTGATGGGGTACTGCAGGAGAGAAGCCCCCTCTGTCGCTAGCCAGCGGGCAAGAAGCTCTGTGGTGGCTGTGGCTAGCTGACCTACGGCTGCTGGCTGACCTGGACCATGGAGAGACTCTCCCTGAGAACGAAGAATGAGAGGTGTGGGCCCGGCACACGCTCTCTCTCTCTGGGAGCTGCAGCTGTGCCTGCTATGGTGGTGTATGCCGCTACTAGAGCCTGAGCAGGAGGAGCAGCTGTGTCTACTCCTCTGCCTCTTACGGCACGAAGAACATCGAGTTCTGGACCACTTGTGGCCTGAACTATGCTTCTGTGGGGGCTTCAGGGAGGAGGAGGAGTCCGAGCTAGTGCTGGAAAAGTAGGGATTGGAATTTCGGTTACGGATAAAACCCAAAGTACCCGAAAATGGCCATTTCGGATTAACTTGAAATTTCAGTTCTTTCTTGGTTTCGGTACTATCGGACCTTTTGCACTGATTTTTGTACTGGATTTTTAACATTGCGGTTTGTCCCCCATTGAAAAAACGCAATGTTAAAAATCCGGTACAAAAATCAATGCAAAAGATCCGATAGTACCAAAACCAAAAAAGAACTGAAACCGAAATTTTGCCCAGTCCCACCCCTACGTGGAAAGGCTCTGGCTCCTGTACCAAGAAAGTCAGCGTCCGATGAGATCCGCAGGCACTCACCTCTCAAGCTTCTCTCCTCAGCGCCCTCCTGGGGGAAGGATCCATGGATGGTGCTGGCTGCCCCTCGCGCTCCACAAGGGAAGCTGGGGTGGGATCTTGGCCCAAGCAGGGAGAAGACCTAGCCCCTTCCCACACCGCCTTGCTTGGTAGCCAGCATTCAAGATCCCCCGGGGGGGGCACCCCATAACTCACCCTGTGAGTCATGAGGGAGAGTGAAACCAACACCCGTTGGGCCCAGCCTCAACCCGCGTGCTAACCTCCCACGAGGGAGGCAAATCCTGCTCCTCGGGCCTGAAAAGTCCCCTAATGGGAAAAAAGAGGGCAAGAGACTAGACTAATAACTGGGGACAGGAAGAAAGAAAAGTCAGCAAGGGAGAAGGAGGGAAAGAAAAAACCAAACCTTTCCCTGGCTCACAGAAAGGACCATGATCTACTCCTGTGGAGGGAGGAACAGAAATGGGCAGCTGAGGTGGGGTTAGCTCCTCCCCTGTCCTCGGCAATCAATCATTTTGATACATCATGCCTTCAATTTGTGAGGAGCAGCTTAACCTAACTCTCAGGACTGCCTGCCTCCCTAAGAGAGGGAGGAACACTGATCCCAGATAACCTAAATGAAGAAAAGATTGAAAAAGGCAGAAGGTTTCAATGCAGCCACCTTGTCAGTTTCTTTTGTATTTCCTTCAGTAATCCATGTTGCTGTAGTACACTGCTATTTCTTTTACTTGGGAAACAGTCTCTTTATTTCTATTTGTTTATACAGATTAACAAGTACATAAATATCAAAATAGACATGAAGAAGCCTGGCCCCAAAGCAGCACAAATATACCAGCTGGGAAGAACGGATAGATACAAGAACTTCTTTTTCCTTACCTTAACCTTTTCACAGAAATTCATTCAACACACACACACAGTTAAGTCAATGATCCTGATAAAGCATACATTACACTTTATATTTATATTAATTGAACAATTATGTTTGTCAATACAATGCCACCTTTACTGGGCTATTTGAAATATATTTTTGCAAAGAATAGTCAGAGCATAAGTGGAAGACAGAGGAATCATGTGGTCATGTCTGATTTTTACATAATTTGCTACTATACATTTTTAAAGAGAGATTAACCATTCTAGCTGCAGTTCATCAAGGTACAGAAACCTTTCAGTAATCCTACTTACTTCAGAAGGTGTACTCATGCACTTAAAGTTAGGCATACTGAAACCATGCTTAATGTGGGTGTTTATTTCTATCTGCATATAAAATCGATAGTGTTTAATACAGGTTCAAGATAATGGACTATAAGTTCTTGGAGCAGGAGTCAAAACAGCAGAGGGGAGAGATTAGAATTAGGAACAGGATTGTCTGATAATACAGGAGAATAGACTGGTAAACATTTTAGTCTTTTAAACCACAACATTTACTTTAAGTTTTAAGAGATCATTAAAGTTTTCCAAACCGTGATAGCAATTTTGGTGCCCTGATCTTTGACCAAAAATATCTAGTGGTTATTTGGAGCGTGCGGGAGGCAGGGGGGAGGGAGGAGTAGAACAAATTTTCCTAAAGATCTGGGTCCAGATGCTGCCCATCAAACAGCATGAGAAGTAGGAAAGGTTTGAAGCTTTTTATGGTATTTTTAAAAAAAGTTACCCATAAAATTTTAGATACACTGCATTTTAAAAGGTGCGTTAAATACTGACTGAAAAATTTGGCATTAAATATTTCAACATGGATGTTCATGCTACAGAAGCCTGTCTGAACAAAGAGAGTTAAGGAGACTTACACACACTGTAACAAACTCATCAGCACCAAAGTCACCTATTTATCATCGTACGTCCTACAAGACAATAAGATCCAACCCCTGAAACTCCAACTTTTTGGTCGTTCCTCTCCAGCAAATTCAAACACAAGTTATTTAAAAATTTCTGGGCCAACAATAAGTAACAAAATATTAATCGGCATTTAGTACAAAGGAATGTCACATGAGCACAAAAAGAAACATTATCTATCTTTCTTGTTAATATAAGAAGGCAAATTGACTAAATTATCTAAACAGCTCTACTGAAATGCATGCTGACAGGCATCTGCAGTGACATACCCCTTGCGTCTGTAGAGACAGAGGTGTGATACGCCGCTTTTCCCATTCATTGGGGCGTGGTTCAGGTGTGGATTCCATGAAACTGCGCTTGAGTTCACTAATGCTAGCCTGATGTTTCAGTAAGTCGTCCTGGGTCTTATCCAGGTCCTAGCAATGTGTAATGTAAAAAACAGGAGGACAAAACATGACAACAAAAGGAAACTTACCATTAAAAAAATTAAACCAAGAAGAGTGCCTTGTGTCATAAGATCAGGTGCTATTTTTAAAAATCATAAAAGCAGATTTTAATTTTCCCCATGTTCAGATTTAAAGCATTTTAGGAACAAGAAATAGCCCTATTCCTGTTCCTTTAATTTTAATACTTTAATTTTATGTATATGAAAAATTAATACTTTAAACAAGATACTAAGAACTAGTTTATTCCAGTATGATGGCATCATACCTTTTCAATGTTGATGGGCCTTGTCTGAGTTTAAAAAAATAAATATATAAATAAAAAAAATCAAAGCAAGCATATTTGATCTCACTTGTGCCTGATCAGTTTTGGTAACCCTCATTTATGAAGTAGCGGGCAGCTGGAGGGTCATCCTTCAGAGCTCCTAAGTCACAAGGTGGAGACTATGCTAACAGCTCTGATCTGGCAAATAATGATGCTTTATTCATGCACAAAGTTAAACGTGCTTAGCTGGATTGGAAATTACAAATGATTAATCTCTGATGTGTGAAGAGTTGGAATGGTACCTGGAGCACCCAGGTGGAAGTGCCCTATTTGCATCCTTATACGCTGCTGAAAAGATCTCCATATCAACCCTGCACAGCCTAGCAGAGGTGGCAACAACAGAGAAAACTGACTATTGGGAAATGCAACAGATTTCTTGTTTACATGGATTCACTGGTCTGCTGGTTGGAAGAAGGGGAGAGGGAATCTGTGAAGCAGCCTGCTTTCAGGCTCTTGGCTGGAGGGAAGATTTCATCTCTCTAAACCCTCTGGAGTGTTATTTGTTTATTAAAAAAATAAAAATAAGAGGAAGCATTTTCCCCCCACTCAACACGGAGTTAAAAATTGTGGAATTTGTTGCCAGAGGAGGTTGTCAGGGACAGTAATATATCTGCGTTTAAAACAGGACTGGATAAGTTCTTGGAGAATAGGCTCATTAACAGCTATTAGCCAAGTAGATTACGAGATGGGAACTTTTTACGGTCCAGAGCAGGTAATGGTCAACAGGAAATAGATTGCCCATTGTGACTGCTAATACTTCTCCCATGCGATCAAGATTGGCCACTGCCAGAGACAGGATGCTGGGCTTGATGGACCTTTGGTGTGACTCAGAATGGCACTTATGTACCCTTCCACATACGCCTAAATATTTAGGCTCTATGGAGAAGTGCATCATAAAACTCCACCTCTTGTCAAATAAAATAAAATAAATTAAAATGAATACTCTATATTTGTATTAGACATTGAAGGAGAAGATGGTTTTTACAAGCAAACCAAGTGATTTAACATCCAGTGATTGGAGCTCAAAAGCTAGGTTTAACATGAAGAATCCTACAGTAATTAAGGTTAATATTTGAATATCACATGGTAATCTGGCAATTTAGGTCAAAAATTGTACTTTTCATAAAAAAGGATTTGATGTAACTGGCTATGGATATAAGCATTTATAGAAATGGATTTATATCTGGTTATGGAAATGTTTTTGTTAGAATTTAACTGCTCTATGGTATTTGCAACACAGAACGTGAAAAATCTAAAAATGGAGCTGGCAACTCAAATTCTACTTTACTTTTATCATCAATATTCAATAAGACGACAAATCAGGTTTTAAAAATTAAAATTGGGCTTAACTTTAAACATATACAGATCCTAGAGGAAGTTTTCTTTTTTAATTGTGGAAGATTAAATCTATAGGCAACATTAAACCAATTTTAAACCAACTGAAACTAATAAAATATTTCCACTGTATTTTTTCCAAACACATAATATGAAAAGAAAAAGCTAGCCTTCCCTTGACCAGGCACATTTCTTGGACATGTTCAAAAGCAAGTCTATGCAGAAGCCTTTCAATGTTTTAGTAAATTATGCAAAATAAAATCTTGAGCAGTTATCAAAAGCTGCCACAAAGCAACGAAACATGTTAGTAAGGTTACTGTGTTTTGGAGATCTTCATATTACTGTTTAAATACAATACAGTAATTTACTAGGAGATGAGCTTTTTTGTGACAGAGGGAATTCCCTATAGCCCCGTTTGGATCGACAAGGCTAGCTAGATTTAGGACTGTAAATCTGATTAGTTTACTTTCAGTTATTTATCACTAAAACTAAATGGTATGACAAAAGGTGCTGACAATAGAACACCCAGATTTAACAAAACATAAAATAGTTTAATTATAACTTTTCTGTAGCAGCATTTAGCAAAGATTTCTTCCTCATTCATAGCCCTTTATTAAGGTTAATCTTCAATGGTGATTATTTCTGTAGAAAAAGGTGAATTAACGGTTGTTGAAAAATGGGGAAATGGAGGCAAGATTCCTACGTGTGTTTCTCAAGACCACACAGCAAGTCAGTGCAATGATTAGAACTCTTGATTTCCTGATTCTCACCCCCTGCACTCATTAACTCGAGACCACACTACCTCACATTTCCCAAAATGTTCATGTAAGAGAAAAGCAAATGAGAAAAACGGTGCAACATACCTCAAATCTGAATCTACATGGTACATTCATGAAGTAATAGGCTTACTTTTCAAGTAAAATCACATTTTACAGTAATTTATTATCTAAACAGGGCTAATATTCCCCATTGCCACGTTGAAAATTTCTAGCAAATATAAACTTGCAAGCCGTTTCTTTACAAAATAACTAGGATTTACAACATGCAAATCCCCATGCATTTCATGCACTGTGTCTGTAATCGCCTGCAGGTGACATCCCATCCCATGCAGCCTGGCAGCCCATGAAAATACAAAATGTGCCTTAGATTATACGAACCTCCAACATTAAATTGCTATGTCTGACATAAATATTTCCCCCGTCTACTCTCAAGGAATTGTTCTGTGAAATTAAACCACACACAAAAGAAGAAAGCAAAATGAACATAAAAGATATCAGCAAGCAACTGAAAAGAGCTCTTGGTTCTACAAACACGAACAGCTTTAAAAATAAATAAAGGTGGCCACTACTCAAATAAAATCCACAAAAGCCTCAAACACTAAGGATGGCAGGCAACAACCACCAGATTTAATTGATAAAACCATCCACCTTCTTCAGGGTTTCCTCCGCTTCGGTCTCCGCCTATGTCATGGCACAGAGGAAATCAGTAAAAGAAAAGTTGTTAGAGGGAGCTAGCGGAGCAACACAAAAAGCCTTCGTTCGTTTGTAAAAACTGTAGACCATCGACTATGTTTACAGACCTTTATTGTTCCAGTCTCAGATGCTGCTGAAATTATAAAGCCACTTTGGTCTCTCTCCACCTACAGTGTTGTAGAGATGGCTGAAGTAATTTTTGGTGTAGATGAAATGAGAAATGAAAGTGTCACTCTGTCTCTCTACATTACTATGTTACTTTATTTTTCAGTGCTTTCCACAAAGACAGGTGGAGTTTTGAGACAGAGATATAAAAGTCAATACTGTCCTAATTCTTAATGTTCAAGTCTCTATTGAGATGATTTTATAGTGCATTTAGGGTGGAGTTTATACTATTGCGAGTGTTTTGGTAAAATGGCTGATGTATAACTGTCAAATACCTGTACATAAAGAGATAATGTTTTGGTTATATGGAGATTTTGGAATTTTTAATCTAATAATAATAATAATAATAATAATTTTAGTTAATATTAGAATAATATTCTGACACTCTTTCTGAATAAGAACTTTTGCTTAAAGCCACTTCCAACTTACAAGCATTCTGAATGCATCATAAGCAAAATCATTTTATCTTGAAAATACTGAGGAAGCAAAAACATTGCAAGATGTTTAAAATGTTGCATCTAGGTCTCAATCATGAAAATGGTTTACTTTTATTACATATTTGGCTTATTTTGATAGTTTTGGAACATTAAAATGTCAATGTATTTTGGTTTACTTTCTTAGGATACCATATTTTCTTCCACATCTTACATATTTGAAGTCAATACATTTGTTTTAATTTCACATCAAAACATGTACCAAGTTACATATAAAAAACAGAAAAATCTTTAAAGCAGTGCTCATTTACTTTGTTTTAGGATCCCTTTAGTAAAGATATGCCCTTCTTATTGGTGCCATATCACATATTTAAAAAATTCTCTTTGTATAATATTGTGTCTGAGACAAAATTAAACTTGCACATTACAAGATTGTAAATAAATGAAGGGCTGACCTTTTGTAAAGGTCTCACACCGCAGAGGCTAGTACTCCACTTCATAGTTCCATCTAAAGTTCATAGTTAAACTCCCCCTTTTAAGAGTACATGATACAATTGTTATGACATGCGGCCTAGGCCATATGTAGTGCAGGCTCTGTATTATCAGTCCGAGTAGATGGTCAGAGCACACACTTAATAAGTCTGATGTTTATACACAGTAACTAACACTACATTCCAAAATGCTCACATAGTGGTGGTTTTTAAAAAAAACCTTTACCTAATCTATGATCCAATTCAAGAAAAGAAAAAGAAAAGAAAAAGCTAGCCTTCCCTTGACTACGGCCGCATATTTAGAGAGACTAAAAGCTAGAGAGAATACTGGACCAAGACTCAACTTTGCACACATTCTTATGAGACAAACGGTCATAATTCCAATGCCCTTTTTCAAAATGAATTACAAAATTACAAATTGCATCATTTCACTGGAGACGGAACCTTTAAGTAGTTCACTTTACAGATTTTAAAAGGACCTACGAGTTGACTCTTGGAATGTTTATGTAAGTACTTCAGAGATAACGGACTGAAAAGGGTTACACAATTTAAGTAAATGGAGGACTAATTTAGGCAACGTTGCTTATACACATACACTCGGACCTTTTAAAATTAGACAGATTGTTTTGTTGGATACAGCATCTAGAGGATAGTACAATTCATATTGTACACTAGGAAGTGTGCAAGGTTAGGTGTACCTCAGTGCTCAGAAGCAAAAATGTGCAAGTGGCAGCATTTAAGCAACAAATTTTACACACCTCCTCTTCCTCTGCTTTGTCATTCAGGTCAGTTTTGCAAAAGGCACTCAAAGTCACCTTAGGCTCCAGGTAGCAGAGGGACAGAGCGAGAGGAAGGGAAAATGTGAGCGAGAAAGGAACAGACTGGAAAGCAGAGAGAAGCAGCACAAAGATGAGGAGGAAAGAGGGAATGAATGAAGGAGAGGTAATAGGTATATAGTGCTGAAGGCCAGGTGGAAGGAAGGAGATGCAAACCTCAGGGAGGCTAGGAAAACTAATGTAACCATCTTCATCAAGCAGTGAAGAGAAACTAAAAGGGAAGCACTTGCTAACTTGGAGTGAAAAGCTAAACTCAGTATCTTCATCATCAACAGTTTTAAGGGGCTTTCCCTCTAATGTAGGACGAAGACAGTGACTAGCTATAAGTTCCAAGGTATTAGGTGATATCACTTCATTTCCAGTGTGAACTGATGTTTCTTTCACAGGACTGCTCTCTAGGGTTTCTGGGGAGTTATGAAAAGGTTCAAAGAGATCTTCCTCGGAAATGTTCGAAAGCATGTCCATCTCATGGATAGTTGGAAGGTTTTTGGGATGAGATGAAACACAACGCGTGAGTGGTGGTGATCGATGCACATGAGTAGGCTAAACAAAGAGTCCAACCACGGATGAATGAGACAACAAAATGCAAGTTTGTAGGCAGAAAAAATGCATAAGAAAGGGGGGAGAAAAAAAATTGTTAGTGAAAACTTACTCAGAAGTAGGGACAGCACTACCAATTCAGTTCAAAAGCCAAATAAAAATGCACAAGCCCAGTGGTGTTAGAAATTAGCCAACTTGTTCAGTTTCATAAATTATTATTTAAAATCATTATGGATTGGGTTTTCTGTGCATGTTAAGACTATGAACATCTTTATGCTTCTGAGTTATAGTTGTGCAGTCACTTACAATAGATGGGAGCAGACAAACATTCAAAGCTTTGGAAGAAAAAAAGGCAGGGTATAGAGCAACAAATGAAGGACAAGCAGACTCTCTGATCTTAGGATTTACTACCATTTCCTCTGGAATTTAACAAACAACTAAAGGTGGTGGTAATGGTGGGGAGATCTGTTTGTAAAAAAAATACAGTTTAAAAAGCTAGTGAACATAACATGCTCAGTTAATAAAAGTCATTTCAACACATGCAAGTCCATCCCAAAGCATCAAAATGTTACACCCAGAAAGATGAGAATTCCTCTAGGGTTACCTAACCTGTAAAAAGACCCCAATACTGTGATTCTTAAGGCCACACCACCAGCTTTCCAGGAATCCCAATATTAAACAAAATTTGTATGCTATTTCACACAATTTAAAATCAAGTAAACAAGTGCACATATGAGGAGTTAGGAATGATTGAAATCACTAGCAATCAAAATATACAACAGTGCCAATTTGTCCTGAGCTGGAAGCTACAGGAAGAGGATAGGTATGGGTGTAGCAAGATGCTAATCAGATTTGGGCAGCATTACCACATATCTGGCAGCCTTACCTTGTAAGGATGCAGCACATAACAGTGTGGCCCAAGTGGGGTAATGCTACCCGGATCAGGTTACAGGGTCATCTCCTGTGTGGCCAGTTCCATCTGATCCACCACACAGCAAGCGCGTATGCCATTCCCGTGCGGCCACCTCACAGCCGAGGACGTCTGTGTGGGGTGGGCTGGGCTGGGTACCCACGTGTGGGGGCGGTACCTTGGCCCGCTCTGGGGTGTGGTGAGACAGCTGACAGTGGCCTGTCTGCCAGCCCAGTCTCCCCAGAAACCGTCTGCCCTGCTTTCCGTGCTGGCCCTGCAATGTAGTGGCTGAAATTGCGAGCCCTGGGTTGCGCAGGGCTCATCTGCCTACACCCAAAGAGCTGTACTGTAACCCAGTCCGCTATATTTTGTCTCTGGGAAAGGCATGTATGGTTACCCAACTCAAGGTTAGCCAAAGTTTTCAAAAACGTTTGCAAATATAAACATTACTTCAGTATTTTGTATATGTGACATAAAATAAAAAGGATAATATCCAACAGAATATATCTCAGAAAAAGCATACTGGTTATCAACAAAGAACAGGTGGATCTTTCAGGTTAGTGGGATCTATGCTGGCACTAAGGGCTAGTGCCAGTACTAAACAGCTTGAAAAATGTGCTGTAAACTTGTATTTTGGAGACCACCAATATTTTTGGTGTTAAAGCAGACAAAAACTCAAACTACAACAATTCAGCCCTCAAAAACAAAGACAGGGAAGCAGATACTTTCATTAGAATTTCCACGTTATTCTAAACTGGAATCTCCATGACCAACCATGGTTAACCATGGTTCTATCAGACAGTTTCCTTTTAAAGAACAATTGTTTTCTGTTCTAAAAACTGACATACAGCCAACTTAATGGGTTGACAATTCAAGCAATACCATATTAAATTCTGAAATTTACTTAAAAAGGTAAGAATACATGCAAGAAAGATATGTATTGTGTGACACAGCGGATAAATCAAAACAAATTTTAGAAATCTGCTCAAAGTAGAAACTCCATAAGCTTTAACTTACCACACACCATAGAAATGGAGCCCTTTCCTTAGCAGAATTATAGTGGAATGAGTATATAGCACATACAGTACAAATTTGCCATTTATTAACATGTATCAAACAAAATAAATGGTCACACAAGCAATTTATTACCTACTCCTCTCTACTGGTTGTATGAAATATGCTGCCAATATATACTTGATTAAATATAAATGAGGCGTTTGAAATGTTGTTAGCAGTATATTCTTCTCATGCCAACATTCAGCTCTGCTATAGATATCTAAGCATTTGCAAACAGTAGGTTTCATAATTTGCAGTCCAGCATACCTTTCCATCTTGGGTCAGTTCTAGTTGTGGTGTTTTAGTAAGGCTTCCATCTTCATCTCTGCCATCCCCATCTTTTAATTTGCCGTGGCCACCAATTTCACTGTCATAGATCTTATCACCAGCAGGTCCCACTGTGACTGCAAAGTCTTTTAGCAGGCTTTGGTCTGACTTTGTAATGCCCACAGGAGCTGTAAGAAACCATTATAGGTTAATCCACATAAAAGAGAAAGCATTATTTTTCATCACTTCAGATTATAATTTATCTTTGTTTCACAATGGTACAGGAAGAATCAGAATTGGCCTTATAAAATTACTAAATTTCTATAGCACATTCAGTGTTCAAGGTTCTTTATAATCCTTATATCTAATTCACCCTCATGATCATCCTTTGAGAAGCTATTATTTCCTTCACAAATTTGAAGCTTTCAGTGCATTCTGTTTTCAATCAAGACTGAAAAGACACAATAATCTTATATGGAATACAAGTACACTTCATCAAATATAACTGGAAATATAACATGGAGGTTACTCAGACTTGTTTGGGAGAAAGTTTGAATTTTTCTTTCATATAACCTGGTTCACACATTCCAGTCACGTTGCTGGTGCTATATAAATTCTTATGGCAAGGAAAATATATTTGTAAATGCACAAAGAAATATTTGTACCAGAAGGAGGAGCTCTAAGACCAACTGGCTTACCCAAACCACAGACAATGCAACATTAGCCTAAAATGAAAGGTGCATATATCTAAGATTCAGTACTTTTAAGGAAACAGTGATGCAATGCAGAATTCTAGTTTCAGTTGTGTACAATGAACATTTTTATTTTATTTTTTATATTCTTATTTTTAAACAAAAACCGAGTCTGAAAATTTTTTTACTGAGGGAACTTATCAGTTTTCTTGACATCTAAACTCTAATTAAGCCCTGAGTGTAGACTAAGTCCTTCCTGTATTGTCATTTGAATATCTGTTAACAGGTGCTATGTCTACATTTCTCATTTGTTCTTAAATTGCTTCTGCCCACATTTTTAAAACTACATTTCTATACTAAACGAGGCCCTATTCTACATCACTGTCTATTATATTGGAACAGTTATGACTTGTTGATTTGGGCCAATAAAAGGTTACAATTCATATACTCTGGGTCTTATTTTATGAGACAAAGAGGGATATATTGTCTCATAAAATGGTGGGATGGGGGGGGAAAATAGGGATGATGTCTTTGATGCCGCGATTCCTGGTGGAAGCAGGTGAAGCAACTGGAGGCGGGGGCGAGGGGTCAGGATGTAGCAGATGGGGGGGGAGGAAGCGGCTATAGGGGTGGTTATGGGGCGGGGATGGTATGGTCTAAAGGGNGGGCGGGGATGGTATGGTCCAAGGGGGTGGGTGACTCGCCCTCCCAGGGGACCGAAGTACCTGGTGGCGGTTACAAGGGTCACACACACACACCCCCACCAAGGGTGAGATTGGATCAGGGTCCAGGATCCGCCTGTAAAGGGTTGATGCTGTTGAGCGCAAGGTCTGTAGTGAACAAAGCCCCAGTTATCCGGGATCTTTTCCTTGATGGGGCAGCAGACCTTGCATGCATCACGGAAACCTGGCTGGACGAGGGGTCTGGACCAATTCTGGTGGACCTTGTTCTGGCCGGGTATGCTGTGCAGCACCAGCCTCGCTTGATCTGGTCTTCTGTTCTGGCCTTGAGGGGGGTGATTCGTTAGTGGGGGATTTGAGGTTCACGCCCTTGTCATGGACGGACCATTATCTCCTACAGGCCAGCCTCTCAACGCACCCCCTCCAGAAGGGGAATGGACCAGTTAGGTTGGTCTGCCCTCGGAGGCTGATGGAACTGCAGCGGTTCCAGGAGGCTCTGAGGGAGATAACCCTGGACCCTTGATGTCCTGGGGTCTGTTCGAGCCAACAGTAGTGAACTCAATCCATGCCTGTCCTGGTTGGTGAAAGCCTCCAGGGAGACACTGGGGCCGGTTCTGGTGAGGGTGGTTAACGTGCCCCTTCGGCAGGGGAGGCTGTCGCCCAGTCTCAAGGAGGCTGTGGTGCACCCCCTGCTGAAAAAGCCTTCTTTGGATGTGGACGCACTCGCCAGTTACCGTCCTGTCCCTAATCTTCCCTTTTTAGGGAAGGTTATTGAATGGGCAGTGGCTCTGTAGCTCCAGGCGCATCTAGACAGTATCGGTTTCCTTGACCCTTTTCAGTCTGGGTTCCGCCCCGGCTATGGTACGGAGACGGTGTTGGTGGCTTTGGTGAACGATCTCCGCCGGGAGATGGATGAAGGATGTTCTACATTCTTGATCCTGCTAGATCTCTCAGCTGCTTTTGATACCGTGGACTATGGGCTGCTGCTGAGACGGCTGCGAGACCTGGGGGGGTCTGGACAGGCCTGTCCTTGGGTGTTTCCACTCATTCCTCTCGAGGAGAAGCCAGCGGGTGGTGCTGGGAGCTGAAACATCAAGCCCCCGGGCCTTGACCTGTGGCATTCCCCAGGGTTTGTTCCTGTCTCCGCTTTTGTTTAATGTGTATATGCAGCCCCTGGGGGAGATCGTGAGAGGGTTCGGGGTGCGTTGTCACCAATATGCTGATGAAACTCAGCTGTACCTCTCTTTTTCAACTGACCCAGGCCCTGCTGTCTCGTTGTTTTCCCAATGTTCAGAGGTCGTGGCAGATTGGATGCGGCAGAGCAGACTGAAGCTCAATCCTGATAAAACAGAGGTGATGGTGGTGGGCAGGGCGAGGGAGGTGCCGGCTCCTCTGGTAGGGGAGGTTTGCCCTCCTGTAGCTCAACAGGTTTGGAGTCTAGAGGAGGTTTTGGATTCGGGCCTCTGTCTGGATCTGCAGGTGGAAGCGGTGGCTAAAGCCGCCTTTTGCCAGCTGTATCTAGTACGGAGGCTGCGCCCATACATCTCCGGGCCCAACCTGGCCACTCTTATTCACGCCTTCATCACCTCGAGGCTAGACTACTGCAATGCGGCGGCCCGTCTCCTTACAGGGACGAGACGGCGGGAGCATATAACACCTGTGCTCCATACTCTGCACTGCTGCCTACAGCGTACCAAGCCAGATTCAAGGTGTTGGTGTTGATCTATAAAGCCCTACACGGTCTGGGCCCCTCATATCTTGGGGACCGCCTCACGCTCCGTGCCTCAGAGCGATCCCTGCGGTCTGCTGGGGGCACCTTCTTGGAGGTCCCCCATGTTAAACGGGGGGCCACAATGGAGAGGGCATTCTCGGTGGTCAGGCCACGACTCTGGAACTCCCTCCCGGAGGAAGCTCACCTGGCCCCGTGTCTGATGGCATTTCGTCGAGCCTGTAAGACCTGGCTGTTCGCCCAGGCCTTCGGAGGGGTAGGATAGGTTGGGGGGATTTGGGGAGAGGTTTTATGGTAGTATTTTATCTTGGATATGATGTTTTAAGAGTTTTATTGTTGTTTTATCGGTTGTAAGCTGCCCCAGGATGCCGTTGGCATGAGGGGGCGGCCAATAAATGTAAATAAATAAATAAATAAATATATTCTGAACTTCATAGTTGTGCCCCCTTGAAATGAAGTTTTAATTCAATTTTGGCCAGAAACCCGGGGCACCTACTACTATGGAAATAAAAAATGAATTAGCTGGACAGAGAGTAGTGGGCGGCTCAGTATCTTCACAATCAACAGTTTTAAGTGTCTTTCCCTCAGTTGGGGGAGGACAACAGTGAGTGTTGCATAGGTTCCAAAACATTAGGTGATATCACTTCATTTCCAATGTGAACTGGCATTTCGTTCACAGGACTACTCTCTCCAGGATGTCTGGGGAATTAGGAGTTCAAAGGAATCTTCCTCGGAAATATATGAAAGCATGTCCACTGAGAAGTCTCTCTACACAGTGAGGGGACAGGCGGAGTGGAGACTATTGCTCAATGACGTAGGTGCACAGGTAGACTGCATGGGGGCCACCCACAGCATGGATTAGTTTGAGGCCCCTCGTTCTTTAATCTGAGAAATTGTTTTTGCTTCAAAGACCGTTATGGCTGGACTGATCAGATGTCTCCTTTAGTTCTGTAAAACATATAGGAGTAGGACACAGCAACCTATTTAATAGATTTAAAGAACCTATTTAAGAGCCATTATAGGAGAAGACAACTCCCAGATACTTAAAATCTTGAACCTGTTCCAATTCATGCCCATTCAAGAGCCACTTAACCCTATGAAATCTGGATGAAGAAACCATAACTTTGGTCTTTTGATAATTACTAGATCTTCTTTCATACATTCCTCACCAGAATCTGTTAACAAGCGAGTGAGGCCTAACCTATGTGTAGATAGCAAGACAGTATTGTCTGCATACATTAAAATAGATGTCCTTTGATTTCAGATTTTGGGTGCCAAATATCTATCACTACTGCCAAATTTAACTATCAGGTGGTTTGACGTATAAATTAAACAAGGTAGGAACTAACATGCACCCCTGTCTAACTCCCTGGGAAATGGGGATTGATGGTGATAAGGTACCTCTAAAATTAAGACGGACCTGAAGTGTGGTGTCTATATATAAAGAAGCCATTAAGAAGAAGAATCTTTTATCTATAAATGAATCCATCAGCTTGGCCCACAGTCTGTTTCTATTAATCAGGTTGAAGGTCGATGAGAAATCAATAAAAGCTGCGAACAATTTAACTTTTTTAGCTTTGAATTTCCCTATCAAGTGGGAAAGAACAAAGCAATGTCCAAAGTTACTGCGAATTGGCTGCTATTCATTATTATAATTGGCCTGTGATCTTTTGTTGAAATCTACACATACGGTTTTTCTAAGTGTTTTTTTCCTTTGTATTCCTTTAGTCTTGACCAATGGTCATGACTTAAATAAATTATTAAAATTATTATTAAAACAATGTCCAATGGTGCATTTAAGTGCACAAAAGCCTGCTTGTTTCGCAGCCAAGATCTCATTCTCCAAGATCCATGCCAATAGACGATCCAGTATGAGTCTGGTATATATTTTAGACACTATACATAAGAGACTGATTGGTCTATAGCTCTTGGGGGCATCACAGTCTCCTTTTTTATAAATTGGGACAATCACTCCCCGTCTCCAGTACTCTGGAACTATACCCGAGTCATTAATTAACCTAAAAAGGTTAGCTAACCACCATTCGGGACAAAGCTTGAAGTCTTCACCTGGGAAAAAGTCAGTCCCAGGTGCGTTCCCATTTTTTAGAGCGGTCATAGCCTTCAGGACTTCTTGCTCCATGACTGGGTCCTAAGGTGGAACATCAAGACAGAATACCCAATACTACAGACATCTCACATGATTATGAAGCATTAAATAAATCAGAAAAATGTTTTGACCCAAGCTTATAGTAGGTTCATGCAATATAGATCCTTCCTTACCAATACCACTCACAAGCTTCCAAAAGGCATGGGAATCGTTAGATTCAAGTGCCCATTGCAGAGATTGCCATTGTACTCTACAATAGTTTAATTTCTTAGTAAACAAGATCTAATATTGCATCCTAAGTCCAAAATAACACACAATAGCTCCCTGATGATAATGATATTTGAGCTGTCGAGCAGCTTTCCTGAGTTGCCCCCTAAGATGTTTACTATCAGAATCCCACCAAACTTCCCTAACATGGCGACCTACATTATTAGATGACTTCTCTACAGTGAGATGAGGTCTCAGTTCTATATTAAGTTGGTCTAATAGCTCAATAGCTTGTGCCACATTTTCAGCATTAATAAGTTCAGACCTCAAGTTAAGTACTGGTTCAGAGTGTAAAAAAATATTAACCCGCTCTCCCAGCACTGAGAACCAACAGATTCTACTGATTCCATTGGCTTCTATTCCAGTTTGAGGAGCTAAAACTGGCCCTACTTTATTGGCGCCAGGATACTGTAATAGGAAAATGGTCACTGACTATATGGGGAACATTCTTTAATCTGGCCTTGGTGGCAAAGCAAAAAAATTAGTAACACCTTTGCACTGGGCTGCCCTACATGCAATGCCTCGTTTTGCTGAGATGTCTAGGTATTAGGTTTTAAGTAACGTAAAGAAAGTAGGGTTTGCCGTTCTGGTCCCAAATAAAGGCAATAAAGACAAAGTAGTAAAGTGACATCTTTTATTGAATCAACTCCAGTTGGTGGAAGCATGCAAGCTTTCAAACCCCAAAGGGTCCTTCGTCAGGCAGGTCTGGGGTTACAAAATGAAAAAACAAAGCCAAAGCAGAGGTATATACAGTGTTGGGGGATGTACCCATTGAACTCAGATGTAGGGAATTTGTTTATCCTATCACTGTCCACAGTTACAGGTAACTTTTAGTTATTTACTAACGATAGCTACTCATTGTTGTATTTCCCCTTTTGTATTGCCATCTCCTCCCCACCTCATTCTCCTCTTCCTCTACCCTCCCTTTAAGTTCAATGGGTACATTCCCCAACACTATACACACATCTCTGCTTTGGCTTTGTTTCTACATTTTGTAACCCCAGACCTGCCTGATAAGAACCCGTGGGGTCCCAAAGCTTGCATACCTCCAGCAGCTGTAGTTGGTCCAATAAAAGATATCACTGTACTGCTTTGTCTCTATTGTTTTTTAAGCAAGCGTTTCACTTTTGTGGAATTTTTCTTAAAAATGTATTTTGCCTTCAGAATTGGACATCCTATGCACATCTAAGCTTGTTCTAGAAGCTTATGAGTTAGCTATTTATTACATATAATTGTAATGTAGTGCTATATTATCCTTTTTAGATGAAACTCAACCCAACCCAATGTGAATGTTTTATTTAGTAGGAAAAAAACATCCAACTGAAAAAAGTGACAGTATCAACATATTTAATCTGTATGATTCAACGTATATGGAAACAAAAAAATTCTGGAATGCCCAGTACATACACAGAAATTGTACAAAGGAAGCTGCATCAAAACATAATTTAGCTCATTCAGTTCAGATTTTGCTCAAATGCTAGAGATCACAAAACTACAGTGACAGTGAAGTATCAGCCATCTATATGTACTTTCTGAAAAATGAAGGGCAACCTCTAAGATTCCCTGAAGCAACCTGCATTAGCTGTGTTCTTTGGGAACGTGGAACATTTTTTAGCCCAAGGTAATAGAAAACAGAATTTTTCCACTTCAGCAAAGCAATGAAATTCATTCGATGCTTGTGTGCAGTTTGAAGTCTTGAAGCACATTTCAAGATCGTATTACAACGGCATAGTAATTCCTTTTCAATATTATACCTGACCTGATATCTCGTGTAAATTCTGAATTTAAAAAATGAACACAGCCTTGTATGGAACCAATTTAAGGCCCCACAAAGATTTCTAAGGGGTCCTTAGAGATATTTGGGATATTCTAAATGTGAAGTTTTCATTTTGTAAGAGACTCACACTTTTTTACTGAAAGATTTCTTAAGTATTCACAGTGGCCCAAGAGCAGTAGTAGGCTCCAAACCTTTTGTCCATGTGATACCATTTTGAGACAAATATAGGCCCTTTTCAAACGGGCCACGGTGGGTGGGGAGATGGGTGTGCGCCCGTGGTGGATGTGTGCCTGTTCCCACGGATGTACACCCATCTCCACCTACCTCTAAGCATGGAGCAACCGGCATTGGAGCCTGTTGCACCATACTTGGGTGATGGGTGAGGTGGGTGGAGCGCAGGAATGTGCATGCACCCCCCCTCACAGGCACCGTTCCTATGGACGCCCCTCCCCCGCACACCCACTGTGGCCGATGTTCACACGGGCGCCTTCCTGACCACACACATGTGCAGTTGTGGGGGCGCCTGTGTGAAAAGATCCATAATCCTGTGATTTAGGGTGTTTTCAGACAAGACACTCTCCACCCACTATACATGTTACAGGGCACCCATAGGGCAACACTTCAGCTCTGCAACATATATAGTGGGTGGGTGGTGGGTGGCGAGTGTCTTGTCTGAAAATGCCATAAACATCAATATATTTATTTATTTATTTATTTTAAGAACTTATTACCCTGCCTCTCCTGCCACAGGCAGCTCGGGGCAGCTTACAACAATAAAAAAAAAAAAATCATAAAAAGGAGGAAACCTAGAAAACAAAACAACCCCCCACCCCCTACCCTGCCCCCCTACCCATTACCCCTCTCCCCTACTCCGCCAAACGCCAGGTCTTACAACTTCTCTGAAAGGAGGGAAGGTCCGGGGCCAGCCGGGCCTCTACCGGAAGGGAGTTCTATAGGCGTGGCGTGGTCACAGAGAACGTCCTCCCCTGCATGGCCCCCCGAGAAACTCGGGGAACCTTGAGCAGGGCATCCCTGGATGACCACAGGGGCCGATCCAGGACACGGGGAGTGAGGCGGTCTTGCAGGTAGTCAGGGCCCAGGCCGTTTAGGGCTTTATAGGTTAAGACCAACACCTTGAATTGGGCCTGGAAAACCACTAGCAGCCAGTGCAGAGAACCGAGTACTGGTGTAATATGCTCCCAGTTCCACTAGGAGACGGGCCGCCGCATTCTGCACCAGCGGCAATTTCTGAGCCTTCACCATAGGTAGCCCCACGGAGTGTGTTACAGTAGCCTAATCGAGAGGTGATGAAAGAATGGATGACTGTGGCCAGGTCAGAGTCTGAAACAAACGGCCGAAGCAGTCACAACAGATAAGGCTGGCGGAAAAGACTCCTCGCCATAGCCTCCACCTGGAGATCCGGCGGAGCTGCGCATCGAGGAGCACCCCTAGACTCTGTACCTGAGAGGTCAATAGAGGACAGACCCCCATCAATGATTGGGGTTGCCAATTCCATCACCTTACCCACTAACATCACCTCTGTCTTGTCAGGATTCAGCCTCAGTCGCTTAACCTTCATCCAAACCCGCACAGCTGCCAAGCACCTAGTAAGCACCGAGACTGCCTGGTCTGGGTCTGTTGAAAAAGAGAGGTACAGTTGGGTGTCATCAGCATATTGATGACACCATACACTGAACCCCCTAATCACCTCGACAAGCGGCTGCACATACACGTTGAACAGGAGGGGGGACAGAACAGAACCCTGCGGAACTCGACACAAGACATCTCGGTGTGATGAAAAACAATCCCCGAGAACCACCCACTGGTTTCTTGCAGTCAGGAACGAGCGGAACCATTCAAGAACAGTCCCGCCCACTCCTGCACAGTCCCGCAGACACGTCACCAACATCTCATGATCAACGGTATCAAACACAGCCAACAGATCTAACAGGATATAAATAATATAATCCTATATAATAATAAAATATAATCCTGTGATTTAGCATCAACTGGGTTTCTGACCCCAGTTTAAGATGGCGTGACCCTCACTTGGAGTTCAGGCTCACAGTTTGGGTTCCTCTGCCTGACTACAATGTTTGTGAGGACTAAAGGAATGTTCTCCTAAACTAATAGGATAGTAATGGAAGCCCACATGAAAACAATATCTTCCGAGTCCTGGAATACAAAATCTTTACATTTGCATATGCCTATTTTTACTTTTTTGCCCTTCCCTTTTTCCTGGTCCTATTCTTGCTGTCTCCACATGAGGGAAGAATTGTAGGTAATTGGTAAAAATCTGAGCTGCTGGCAGACTGCTGTAATATATACAAAGGTAGATCTATGCACAGGGTCAGGAAGATGCTACTCAATAATAAAACAAGTTAAAAAATGGCCCTTGTAGCTAGTCTTATTTCCTTCCCCTGAAACCAGAGAGCAATCAGATGTTCTGCACATATGTATGTTAAGGAGGGAAAGCACTCGATAGAAGCATTTCTGCCAAAAACAGCTACACAGATTAATAAAGCTTTTAAGGTTCTGGTAAGGAGAGATCTTTTCAGAAGTCTGAACTTAATCTGACAGAGATAGGGAATATAATAGCAGGAATAAAGAAACTTAAAGAAGTGGATTGTGTGTTTTGTTTTAAATAATTATGCTGATCATCAGCTGGATACTGCAAGGCTAAACGCTAACAATGGGCACTTGCACACATTACACTATTTCACAATATTTTCTATCTTATGAGAGATTTAATAACTTGTGCAAGCATCTTTTCTCATTCGCCATGAAAATTTCTGTGATTTTTATCACGGATGTCAGGGTGGTGAAATCCTTCTCCAACAGTAACATGAGTTCTGTATTATGTTAAATTGGAATGTTTACACACAATGAATTTAACATTAATTTAACTTATGCTACTATTAAAACATGCAGAGGCTTGCATTATTTGCAATGCCCGGTTAGTTCTCCTGCGGCCTTGTTTATCATGGAGAGGGACCTAAAACAGGGAAAGAGAGGCAAGAGGAAGTTCCTTGCTGCTTTGGACACTCTCAGCTCACTCATACAGCTTCCTTTCCAGTTGCTGGCTCCGGGAACCATCAACGTTTTTGTTGAGAGAAGAGAAAATTCCTACAGCTAAAAAGGGGTCATGCTTGCATTTTGAATTTTCCCAGCAAACTTTGTAATATGTGCATAGATCTGTTAAATTTAATATGGATAGCTTAAGGTCATGTGACTTCATGCTGGCCCTGAAAACTGGAAATAACGACATGGGCTATGCAGCCCAGCAGAAATCTTCCGTGATTGCTGCCCTTGCGGAGATATTCTCTCTCGTGAAAATTGGCATGTGCGCAAGCAGTCTAAGTGTTTAAGTGAACTTCTGGATCAGTCAGGCTAGAGTACTTGTCAGCTTGCAGAACCAATTCCTAAAAGATGAGGCAAGAATTTTTAAGTAACCATGGCAAGGGCTGTCAATGTATATTGAGTATCTCTTTAAAAAGAGGTTTTCCATAGTAAAATAGGTGTCTGGTATTCCTGGAAGTAAAATTTGCAAAATTTTTGTATGGCAATAATACTTAAGCACAACTTCAGTTCTTCCCTGGAAAAAGAACAAAAAAGCACTCGCAACTGCATATTTTTAGCTCACAGAAGGAAGCATTGCGTGGTTGTGCAGTTAGTCAAAACATGAACACTCAAGTGCCATGTCAGAGAGCTCAGACAACTAATTTTTTCAGTTTCCAAGAATCTGAGATTAATGTTCAATTAAGTCATTACAGTTGGTACATGATGTGTGTCAGAATTTCTTACCTCCATCCAGACTCCTGGAGATACGCTTGCTTGAGGTGCGCTCAAAGTATGGAGCAGGTCTGTCTATGAGGCTGCTAGCCTGCCGGGTCTGTGCTTGAGTACGCCCACTATAGCGGAACTTAGATCCCAACGTAAGAAACGTCGCCTTTAGAGGCTGTTCTGGTGATACAAGTCTGAAAAATAAGAATGAAGTCACTACACAAAACAAATTAAAATCAGCAAGAACATTGATAATGTTATTAAATATTTATGAAGTGCCAGCAATGTACCTGGCACAAAACAATCATTAGACACAGGTTCCTGCCCCAAGAGACCTCCCAAGCCGCAAGCGACTAAGCTATCAGCAGCTCTGGCAGATTGCAGCACTGAACGACTGGTAAGCACTAAGTTTCAGACCCACTAATCTGTTTAACAGCAATATCACATTCACACCTCACAGCGGCACTTTGACGAGCGAAAGATGCAGCGGAAGGAGGTGGTAGAGGTAGGCATAACTTCTAGTGCGAACTGGGTTTTGCCGTGATAATGCTCACGTATGACAGGGCTCAAAATTCAGCCCTGTCATTCACGAGCATTGTTGCGGCAAAATCCCGTTCACAGTAGATGTTATGCTGACCTCTGCCTCCTTCTCCTGCCATGTATTGATTTATAAGGCCCTTAACGGTCTGGGCCCCGTGCCCCAGAGCGGCTCCTTCTGTCTGTTGGGGGTGCCTTCTTGGAGGTCCCCCGTGTTAAGCGGGGGCCACAATGGAGGGGGCATTCTCGGTGGCCAGGCCGCGCCTTTGGAATTCCCTCCCGGAGGAAGCTCGCCTGGCCCCAAGCTTTTTCATATTCCGGCGGGCTTGTAAAACCTGTTTGTTCGCCCAGTCCTTTGGGGAGGGGGGTGTTAATCTCCGCCTACCCTTATTTATTGTGTGCCTAGCCCTGTTTTAATATTATTATGATTGTTTTAAATTTTATATGATTGTATTTTTATGTTTTTAAATTGTTAGCCGCCCCGAGCTGTTTTCAGGAGGGGCAGGATATAAATTGATAAAATAAATCAATCAATAAATAGTCTTTCGCTTCTGGGAGTGCTGCCCACATGCTGTCGTAAGGTGTGAATGCAGTAAGGCATTTGTGGCTACAGGGTAGGTCTGGTACCGCTGCACAATGGGACAGCTGTGGTTCTTTGGCCAGCACTGTCACTGAATTAGACTAACTCTGTGTAGCTAGTATCCATCATATTAGGAGTTATTTGGAAAGGTAAACTGTAAAGTGATAAGACACAGAGCTTCAGGTAGGAACATCATTAAACAAGCTGGTGCAGAATGCAGCAGTCCACATTCTGCTGGGGATGGGTCATTTGGAGTAAAATACAGCTGTCCAGCACTGGCTACCAATGGCTTTCTGGGCACAATTCAAAGTGCTGATTTTGACCTATAAATGGCCTGGGCCCCATATACCTGAAAGACTGCCTTCTCTTTCATTCCCCACGGCAGCCTCTGAGGTTAGTTTCTAATCCTGGTTTAATAAAATGTATGGGTAATTTTGCCAATGTTAACTACGCTCATATATTTGTGAACATATTGTATGCGAGTTGTTGCTTTTTATGTGGGTTTTATGTTTTTATTTTACTCTCTGTAATAGATTATGGCTATTCTAATCATGGAATAAATTCGATTTTGACTTTTTTGACTTTTGAGATCAGCTGGGAGCACACTTTTTCATGTGCCATTTGGCTGTAAAGTTTGTAATGCAAGGGCTCAGAGAGGCATTTTTGGTGGCTGGCCCACAATTGTGGAACTTCCTTCCCTTGTATGTTTGTTTAAGCCAAGGGTGACCATACAGACTGGTTTGACCAGGACATTCCTGGATTTCATAGGCTGTCCCAGCATCCTTGCTGGTTGATGAAAATTGAAATAAGTCCTGGAATAAGTCCTGTGACTAATGGGCCCAAGAGACAGGAGATGGTGTGGTGGTAGGACAACTCACCTGGCACAAGGGCTGACTGCGGGATGGCGTGGAATGCAGCTCCCATAGCACCCAGAGTCAGGTATAAAGAGGGCTCATCCTGGCCCTTCAGGGACGATGGCGGCTGTGGAGCACAGCTAGCTCACATGGTCTGGCCTGGAGCAGATCCTGGAGGCACGTTCTCAGACACATCTCCCCAGTAAGCATGTGGTGAGTTGTAGTGTAGAGAACCCAATTCACAGTGCTAGTAAGGTACTGGGGGTATCCTGGAAGGATTGAGGGAAGGGCTAGAGTCAAGTGCCCCGGGGTGGGTGGGATGCAGAGTGACCGTCCCTAGGACTCCAGATATGCCCCCCTCGCCCCGCAATAGTGAATGCTACTTGGCTGGTCCTATCTAAGCCCGAAACTGCTTATCTTCCAGAGGGAAAGCTAAACTTTTCTATTAGGCGAAGCATTTGGCAAGGGTTTGGGGATTGAGGATTTTGCCTGGTTTTATATGTGTATTTTAAAATATATATTTACATGCTGTAACAATTGGGCTAGGGTGGAATAATATATTAAAATAAATAAATTTTCACCTGCTTGTTTTACCCCTCCAGTAATTAATGTTATATGAGCTACATTTTTAATGCACTGAATATACTTTGCAGAGCACTATACTCATTTTTAAATTGATTTTTTCACTTAACTGCTTCAAATTCAATAAATTCACTACTAGAATACCAATATCACTGGAAATGAGCAAAGCTCTCCTGTAGTATTATTATTATTATTATTATTATTATTATAAGCATTTATATATAGCACTAGAAATGTACCTGGCGCTTTACAGAGAATAAAATAGACACGGTCCCTGCCCAAGAGCTTACAATCTAAAGACAGAGGGAGGGGAGACAGGGAAGGCAGAACAGAGGGAGAGACAAGGGATGCACTTCAACAACAGGAATAAGAGAAAACATTGGTTTCTAGCACACAGATGCTATCTGGCTATAGTGAACAGTACTCATAACTTTAGAGTTCACAAGGTCTATATTACAGATTTCTTTTTACATACCCGGGGCCAGGTATAAAGAGGGCTCATCCTGGCCCTTCAGGGAGGATGGCGGCTATGCCATCTTTTATAACTTCTTTTTATAGAGAAAGAAAAAGTTCTGTTTCAGCCAGTCAATAAAAAAGTTAATTATTAAGGTAAATTGCATACAAATGAAAGAATAGTAAGGCCTTGGAAAACTACTCAGTACCCCTTTCATTCATATTAATTTTACATGATTTGCTTAGTGCCCATTGCCAGAGAATTCAACATCTGTATCTGCTTTAAAGCTGTTTTTATTGCAAACATCTGACAGTTGTTCCAAAATTGTGGCCTACATGATTCAGAGTATAGGTCTCCTTGTTTCACCTGCTTCTACAGATATCCACTGCATTTCACTCCAAAAAGTAAGACTGAACACTTGCAGTGGATATTGGAAACAAGGAGTGGTCTGTCTTGTCAGTGTTGATGTAAAAAGAGGAAACCGGATCATTCCATCAAATAAACCAGAGCTGCCAACCTGAACAAGAGGGGCAAAAGGCCAAACAGAGAGGCAAGAGAGAAAAGCATGGAATGAGAGAAGTAATAATGGGTTAGATAGTAATTAAACCACTAGATCATCACCTCTATTCATCACATTAAAGTATATTTTTTAGGATCTTCCAACTGTGGTTACAAAGTTCCCCCTCCTCAGAAGGGTGAAATACTGAAGCCACCATGTGATGGATTTTGAAATACTACAAAGGCCCACACACCCCTTTCATTTCATGACACTGTGATATAGATGAAATACAACTGAATATTTAAATAAATTCTAGTTTGCATTTTTCTATACTTAGTGTATTTGCATGAACAGAAATTCAAAGTATCTTGAGCACTGGCTCTCCCTGTTGCATGAATCCCATATGCCATTGGCTTCCCCTACATAGTTCATGTATGTTTTGGTGTGGTAGAGAGGAAGTCTGAGTATTTTTCCATAAGACGTACTGCCCTTTGTTTTCCCATTGTTGGCAAAGCTACAGCATTAACTGCCATTTTTATCCTCTACCCTGCTGAGATAAACTTTTAATCTTTTAATAAGGGAAAAATAAGAGAACTAATTACTTCGCGATTAAGGATATTTTAAAGTGTTTTATATTGGAACCATTATGACATAAAACAAAAAGGACAAAACTATAGCTATACCAGTACAAAAGATTCCTAGGAGTTACTGCAACAAGCACTGAAAATTTCAAACATACTTGCAACATCACAAAATAAAATACTGTAGGCAATAAATTATAAATGGGTATCAACAGGATTTGAGAGCAGGGTAAGACTCAAAGCTGAAAGCTAAGTATGCCTGAGAAAAGTGAAAATTTCCCATTTGGCAGGAGTTCTTGAGGTGGAGTATTACCCACAAAAACCATGTTAGATAAGAAACCTGTGCAGTTTTGAACTTTCAGCAGTTTGACGCTTGTTTAACATCACTTTTCATATATTTTGCAGGTATAACATTTAGCAATTAGACTTTAAGCCTAGTAGGGATTGTTTAACACACAAACTGGTTTTAAAAGAACTCAAGATGTCTGTTCTTCATAGAATTTATAATAGGAAAAAGCATATTACTTTTGTACTACTATGATGAAATTTACAAGCAGCTTCCAGCATTATCTGCAGAATGCATTGTGATATGTTGTGCACAAAATACAGTTCAAGCAACAAAACATATTAGAATTACTGGGTCTGTAGCAGTTGCAATGTTGGTGTTTGTCTGTGGCATCCAAGGAGAGAAAACAGATCAGGATGTAATTTATTATTTTTAAATCAGGCTGAGGGTATGTGGATTTTCTGCTTGATATCAGTGGAAATACATGGATTTACAGAATGGCGAGCGTATTTGATGCTTAGTACTTGTTAGAATGTCATTCCTCATTACAAAAAGCTATTTCTGGTTGGAATGAAAAACAATTAAATCATGTTCTGTCAGCATTTCTGTGGAAAGATTTTCCTGTTGAATATAGAACATCTCTGAATATATTCATAGCTTGAAATTACCTTGTTCCCCTAATCTAAGCTGATAGTACACAGATGTAGAGCAATTTGGGATCTCCACTTCCTGTTTTGGACTATACATTTATGCAGCACTGAGAAAATACAAAATTACCAATTACCAAACAAAATAACAACTTGTATGAACAATTTGCATCTCACAGTGAACTCTTATTTAGCCAAGCAAGAACTGTAATGGCTTCTATTAGTCTGTTAGATTTTCTTATCTTCTATCTGAATAATTACTTGAGCTATATATTGTACTTTTATTAATAAAGCATTTTCAAATGTTAAATTTGATAAGACTATAAACTGCAATGCACAAGGCTTGGAGGTTTTTTATGTATGTAGTAAATAAGACTATTTTGAAAAGTACGCTTCCTAAATTAAAGTTTTATTCATTTATGGCTATACTGACACGAATCCTAACACTGCACTTATACTGTGCATTCTTTTTAAAAATGCCGGGGGAGGGGATGACAAGGTGGGTAGAAGAGGAGGAAGAAGTTGGTAGTTTCTGCTGTTGATTAATGGATGATAAACACAAAAACCGCAACATCAGTTCCTGTGGAAAATATGAGCTGGCATAAAAAGATGCCTAATGAGATGGTTGCATTATTTAACTGCTTGAATGTTCAGTCAGACTTATGTGAGTCTGTACTGGCAATGTTAGGTAACCTTTTCTTCACTCATACTCCCCAAAAGTAAAAAGGGGTTGACAAACAAAAATGTATTAAATATCTACTCAAGGTTCACTAATGGGCAGATTCTCATAAAAATGAATTTCTAAGCCCTCCCATTTTTTCTGTATAGAAACATTCCATTTGCTTCCAAGCTCATGGAGCGGACAGTTTACATGCGCTGTCTTGATTCCCTCTTTTCTAATTCCCCCCTTGACCCCCTTCAATCAGGCTTACGCCCTCTCCATCCGACAGACTGCCCTTGCAAAAAGTCACCGAAGACCTTCTTTTAACTATGTCTAAGGGCATCAGCTCCGTTTTTGTACTCCTCAATCTCTGAGATGCCTCTGACACTGTTGACCATGGCCTCCTCCTGGATTTACTACACTCCCTTGGTTTCTGGGATTCTGTTCTCAAACCTCTTCTTCAATGTTTCTCTTGTTGGTATCTCCTCTACATCGCTTCCACCCTCTGTGGGAGTTCCCCAAAGCTCTGTCCTGCCCTCTTCTCTTCTCCCTTTACACTCTTTCTCTGGGTAAACTCACTGAATCTCATGGCTTTCAGTACCATCTGTAAGGTGATGGGACACAGCTCTCTCCACACTCCTGTGCTCTCCTTCTCTATCACTGTGTTGTCAGAGATCCTAGGCGAGGAGGAACTTGGGACCCGAGTGGAGGAGGCAGAGGCAGCAGCAGAACTGGATCCAGAGACACACAAGCCTCTCTTAAAGGCACACTGACCGAAAGCAGAATTTCACGCCACTGGAGGCGGGGGGACTGGACGGGCTAGCCATTTGGCTGAGGGTAGATAGCCTCTGTGCACGCTCTGCATTTTTGGTGGGGCGGGGGCAGGGCTGGGGGCTTGCCATTTGGCTAGGGTGGGTGGGAGTTTGGTGGGGGTTGGAGCCCCGGGGTAACCACATAGGTGATGCCTATGCTGACATCTCTGCTTGGATGCCTTGCCACCAACTCAAGCTTAATATGGCCAAGACTGAACTCAGCTTCCCTACAAAATGTTCCCCTCCTACTTCCCTCTCAGTTTCCATTGAGGGTGTCACCATCCAGCCTGTTCCTGAGGCATATAGCCTGGGATTTATTTTTGACTCTTTCTTCTCCTTTATGCCTCAGATCCAGGCTGTTGCCAAATCCTGCCGCCTTGCCCTGTATAATATTACTAAAATCTGGCTCTGCCTTACTGTTGTCAGGGCAAAAAACAGACCATGCTCTGGTCATCTCTCGCCTTGACTACTGCAACCTCCTCTTTACTGGTCTCCCCTGCTCTGATCTCACCTTCATCATGTCCATTCAACACTCTGCTGCCAAGGTCATCTGCCTTGCCCATTGCTTTGACCACGTTCAGCCCCTCTTCTCCACCCTACACTGGCTCCCTCTACGGGAAAGCATTCTGCACAAGCTCCTGGTCTTCACCTTCAAGGCTATTCATGTCCTTGCCCCCTCTCCCCCATCTCTCTCTGCTCTTGTATCCCACCACATTCCTGCCTGGGAGCTTTGCTCCTCCTCTGCCACCTCCCTCGCCTGCTTGTGACTTCCCTGCTCCCCTAAACATCTTTGCCCCTCAGGGCCGGCCCCAAGCATGTGCCACATGTGCGACTGCACATGGCCCCACGCCAGCCTGACTGGGCAAAAGGCTGCAGCCAGCTTCTCTCCTGATAAGTTCTTCTGCCTCCCCTCTCCCTGATTCTGGTCCCCATCCCTCATCTGTCTCTGCCTGCTAGTAGTGGTGCAGCAGTGGGACACGGACTGGGAGATAAAGCTGTTTGTTTACAAACTCCTCCTCCCCATGTGAGTGATCAGAAGGTTGTTGCCATGTAAAGAAGGTTCTTCGAGATGGGTCTCAACATTCTCACAACTGGGTTGGGCAGGCTCACCATATTCAGAGAATAGACCATGTGATGATCTCAAGTTCCTCTAGTATAAAAAGCACTCTCCCCCTCAAAATGACAGTTCCTTCCAACCCTTTCTAGAAATATAAGAAAATTCCATGTGGGGCTGGAAGGGTGGGTGTTGTGAGAATGTTTAGAGCCATCTTGAAGAACCTAGTTTACAAGGCAGCAACCTTCTGTTCTTCAAGTGGCTCCTCACAGGACGTTTTTACATGGCTCTGCCAGGTGGGGGGGATCCGTGGGCGGTGAGTGCACATGGCTGCACATGCATCCCCACTCACCCTCCACGCATCTACGAGTGGGGGGTGAGGGGCGATGTGTGTTACGCAGGCACGCACATGCACCCCCACTCACCGTGGGCATGTGCACTGTGTCATTCACATGGGGTGAGGGCAGCATGAATTGATTAATGTGGGGCACGGGCACAAATGAACTGATTATGGGGTGGGGAGCGTGAATTGATTATGGGGGCACAACTAAATTGGTTATGTAAGGGTCTCTTTTCATGGCATAACACGCTTAATAGGTGGGCTGCATTTTGGGTGTTGTGTGTTTGATGTGTGTGTTTGATAGCAGCGGCTCTGGACTGGTCACACTGCGTGCGTGCACAAGGAACAAGCGGCACCAGCAGCAAGAAGCAACAGGCCCTGGAGGTCAGGCTGGCTAAGCTCCCCCCCTCTCCCAGTAAGGTAGAGGATGCAGTCAGTCTCTCTGTACCTACCTCACTGCCTGCCCGGCTGTCCCTGCAGTGGAGTCACTCCTGGGGAGCGGTGGCAGGCGCACGACTGGGGAGGGGGGGAGAAGTATTGTGAGGCCATGTCTGTCTATGGCTGCTCAGCTGAGAACCAGGTAAGGCAGTCAAGAGGTGCCAATACGGGGGAGGGGGGGGAAGCATGGAGAGGCCATGCTTCTCCATGGCTGCTCGGAGGGGTGGCGAATGGGAATCCTTTCTTTCCAGAGGAAGTAAATTTTATATACATTTTATGTAAATTAATAAGTTTGCATAATTGGGTGGGACCTAATTATGCAAATTAGCCCCTGCACCAAGACTTCGTACATGGCCTCAAGCCCTGTCACCCCTTCTCTCTTGCTGCTCCCCATGCCTGGAACTCTTTCCTTGGATACATTTGTTCTGCTCCCTCCCTCTCAACTTTCAAATCCCTCCTGAAAACCTACCTCTCCCATCAGGCAAGAAGGAATCAAAAGGCCTGGGTCGTGAGTGAAATTGCATCCTCATCCCTTCCTTGCTCAGAATCTCTTCCCTGTACGTAAGTTATGCATGTGCACCTGCATTTTCTTAATCTCATTAATGTATCATCTTCATCTCTACAGACGTTCACCTCCCTCACGTTGTTGTGAATTGACATAAATCTAACAGAGATACTAATTTCCTTGCTACAATGTAACCAAAGCAGAAGTGCTTCTTCTGACACAAATGTGCCATAACAGACATTGAATGTCATTGTAACTCATTTTTTGTTGAAATGTAACCAAAGGAATATTGTACACATTTGTAACTATTGAAAGGATGCTCTGAGTTTCCTATATGCTTTATTTGCTTGCTATATGCTTTATGGTAATTTTTAGCTTAGGAACTATTAAAAATGCATATTATAAGAAACAGGCTGGCAGGAGGAGAGAAAAATATGCTGACAGGGATACATTCTTGTCATCAACAAAAGGAAAGGCCCCAGTAAGAACAGAACTAGTAAGAACTGTCTGTTCCCAGAACAAGGTTGCAGATAAGAACCAAGCAATGCAATAAGGGTAAATGACTTGATCAGACAGAGAAACGCCTCAGAGAAGGGGTGTGGGGGGGATCTATGGCCTAAGGTCATGTCTTTCTTCCAGAAGGACAGGCAGGACCTAATCTGGTCATGCCAAACCCCAAACAGTGACGAACAGGGAAGGACCCCCAAACCTGAATAGCAAAGGGGAGGAACTTTCTTGACATGGAACTGTTAGCCCTGTGCTCTGGATAACTCATAAGGGAAACAGCATAACAGGCCAGTCCCTAGACAAAGAAGTTGCCTTTCATGATGCTTGTCCGCTAGCCCTTATCAGGGCACCGGCTAGCTTGATGATTGGTCCACTCTAGGACTTCTCCCTAGGAAGTCCTACAACTGCTTCTCCTGGGCCCCCGCCCTGCCTTTCCTCTCGAGACCAGACCTGAGACCTCTGACACGTAAGAACTCATATGTATGTATTTATGTGTGTGCTCGCTGTTAGAGTAGGTGCAGGCAAATGCCACATGCAAGTGTGTTGTAGGTGCTATATTGCTGCTTTATTCTCAGTTCTTCTATATTGAATAAACATCTGTCTATCTGAAGGACTTTGCAGATCTGTTTCATAGTGCCTCTGCCCAGATCCCGAAATTGGAGCTGCCTGCCGGGGGTCCAAGTCCTATCCCTGTTAGGATTGATAGAGAACAGTTCCAATTTATAACAACGTGTCTCAGATTATAAACCCTCAGGGGTATGGATTGTCTATAACTACCAATTGTACAAGTGCCAGGTACACTGCTTGCACTATATAAATAATAAAAATAATAATAATACAAAAGTGCTGAATTTGTATTTACAACAACTCCGGCTTTGTTTTTATGAAAGCATTTTGGTGAAATTCGTGGTCCTACCATTCATACATTCTAAGATGGAGGCATCATATGTTCCAAACTGCTAACGTATGGCCTGATGTTTAAGAAGATTATGGCTCCATATCTAGACAGGAGATTCCTTCTTGAAAGTTACAAGCTCACTTTTTAGGTGTCCAGCTGCTGAACTTCTGTACTAAAGATCTATGCTGCTACTAATACAGATCCATATTTTTTGGTAGAAACTGAGCTATGAAGTTGCTCATTACACCTATGATATTAGAAATTAATAACTGTGGGGCACATGGTACCACCTAACAAGATAGCTGCCTAATCACTGAGCTCCTCTGCTCTCCACACTATTTTTACATCCTGTCAGCATCAAAGTGATTTTATTTACATAATTTTTTACAGGTGAGGTCTGTGGACTCTTTTATATGTACATAAATGGCATCGGCAAGCTCTGAAATTAAATCCAAGCGCATGAAGATGATGGAAAAGAGAATTGGTCACCTACCTTCGGTGAATTCTTTTCTCACATATCCTCTGCATACTCCTCCGGCTGGGTAGCTCTACCGTTGACCGCCAGGAGGCAGATGAGCTTTTTTCTTTTCTGCGCCTGCGTCACGGTGCTACCCGGCTCCACCGCCAGTCCATTTGCAAGCCAAAACTCGTATTATCTATTGAACATAACTCGAAAAACTGATAACAAGGGTAACCCCTTCTATAATAAATTTGTCGAACTTTTAACTATTTAATTCTATAAGAGAACTTGAAGTAGGTTTCTGTTGAGCACCCAACTCGCTACTACTTAGACTTGTCCCACACCCCCAGTTACCAACAATGCTGCTTGGCAGGGAGGGGCGGAGGAGTATGCCGAGGATATGTGAGAAAAGAATTCACCGAAGGTAGGTGACCAATTCTCTTTTCTCTCCATATCTCTGCATACTCCTCCGGCTGGGACATACCCAAGCAATCTGTCCCAATTTTAAGGGTGGGAGCCAGCAGCACTGGGGGTGTCCAGTACCGCCTGTAGCACCCTTCTGCCAAACGCAGCTTCTGCGGATTGCAAGGTATTAATTTTATAATGCCTCACAAAGGTATGTACAGAGGTCCAGGTGGCTGCTCTGCATATCTCCTCATATGAGGCCCTTGCTTTGAAAGTATATGATGTGGCTGCGCTCCTTACAGAGTGTGCCCAAATCTGAAGGGGGGGGTACCTTGCCTTTCGCCTTGTAAGCTTCAGTGATACTCTGTTTTAACCACTTAGAGATTAAAGTCTTTGTAGCCTTACGACCCTGGAGACCCTGTCTGATGTTTATAAACAAGGCTGTGGATAGTCTGAATCCCTTGGTCTTAGATAAGTAAATCTTTAGTGCCCTTCTTACATCTAGTTTATGCCAGACCCTTTCTTTTGGGTGTGCCGGTCTGGGGCAAAAGGAGGGTAAAGTGACCTCCTGTGATCTATGGAAAAGGGAATTTACCTTACGAATGAAGGCTTCGTCTAGCCTTAGAGTGACTGATTCCTTTTGAAAAATACAGAAGTTGTCCTCCATGGACAGGGCTCCCAGTTCTGATACCCTTCTCGCTGATGTGACTGCTATGAGAAATACAACTTTTAAGGTTAGAAAATAAAGGGATATGTGTTTTAAAGGTTCAAAGGGGGGTTTGGTGAGGGCTTCCAGAACCAAGAGGGGACCCTGTGTACCACTGGAGGGGCTAAGCTTCTGGCCGCTCTTAGGAACCTCCTAACATTCCTGTGGGCTGACACTGTTCATATTGGTTACTGCTCTCAAAACTGAGTCTATGGCCGCTGCTTGTCTGGCCAGTGTGTTAGCCTTGAGCCCTTTTATCCAGTCCTATTTGTAAGAACTCGAGGACTTGTGCTACTCCTGCCTTGGTCGGGTCTTGATTTCGACGCAGCGACCATTCTGCGAAAGTTCTCCAGGTAGCTCTGTAGCTTCTCCTGGTGGCGGGTCTTCTGGAACGTTGTATTGTGTTCAGTACCGCCTCCGAGTATCCTCTCGCCCTCAGCGCGGATCGTTCAAGTTCCATGCTGTCAAATTTAGCGTTTGTATTTCTGAGCAAGTTATCGGTCCCTGGGTTAGTAGGGTTGGCGTGAGTGGTAGTCTTTGATACTGGGCCTTGCTTCTTTCTATTAGTTCTGAGAACCATGGTCTCCTTGGCCACCATGGTGTTATCAGAAGTAGATGTGAATTCTCTCTGACTGCTTTGGATATTGTCTTTTGTATGAGTGGCATGGGAGGAAATGCGTATAGGAGACCCTTGGGCTACGGGCAGTTTAGTGCATCCGACCCCTCCGCTTCTCTGCATCGTTGGCGTGAGATGAAGCAGGGAACCTGTGTATTTTTCCTGGTGGCGAATAGGTCCACCGGAGGTAGGCCCACCCATGTTACCAGGTGTTGGAACACTGATCTGTCTAGTGTCCATTCGTGTGGGTCGATGGTCTGTCGGCTCAGCCAATCTGCGCACGTATTGTCCTGGCCCTTGATGTGAAGAGCTTTCAGCGATGATAGGTGTAGCTGGGCCCACAAGAACAATTTTGTCGCTTCTTGACATAACTCCCTCGATCTCGATCCCCCCTGGTGATTGACGTAGGCCTTTGCCGTCACATTGTCCGTGTATACCAGGAGGCGGTGTGAGGTAAAGGTTGGATGTAGGTGTTGTAATGTCAGTCGTATGGCCTTCAGTTCGAGGACATTTATCCTCTTTGTTGCATCTCTCTTGGACCAGAGTCCCTGAGTCGTGTGGGTTCCTGAGTGTCCTCCCCAGCCCAGGAGGCTGGCGTCTGTTGTTACCACTACTCTCGTTGGTTCTGATAGTGGTACCCCTTCTAGGAAGGTTTTTGGGTTTAACCACCAGGACA
>QEPC01003823.1:2582450-2644966 GCA_003113815.1 Sphenodon punctatus | reverse complement strand
CGTTGTATTGTGTTCAGTACCGCCTCCGAGTATCCTCTCGCCCTCAGCGCGGATCGTTCAAGTTCCATGCTGTCAAATTTAGCGTTTGTATTTCTGAGCAAGTTATCGGTCCCTGGGTTAGTAGGGTTGGCGTGAGTGGTAGTCTTTGATACTGGGCCTTGCTTCTTTCTATTAGTTCTGAGAACCATGGTCTCCTTGGCCACCATGGTGTTATCAGAAGTAGATGTGAATTCTCTCTGATTGCTTTGGATATTGTCTTTTGTATGAGTGGCATGGGAGGAAATGCGTATAGGAGACCCTTGGGCCACGGGCAGCTTAGTGCATCCGACCCCTCCGCTTCTCTGCATCGTTGGCGTGAGATGAAGCAGGGAACCTGTGTATTTTTCCTGGTGGCGAATAGGTCCACCGGAGGTAGGCCCACCCATGTTACCAGGTGTTGGAACACTGATCTGTCTAGTGTCCATTCGTGTGGGTCGATGGTCTGTCGGCTCAGCCAATCTGCGCACGTATTGTCCTGGCCCTTGATGTGAAGAGCTTTCAGCGATGATAGGTGTAGCTGGGCCCACTAGAACAATTTTGTCGCTTCTTGACATAACTCCCTCGATCTCGATCCCCCCTGGTGATTGACGTAGGCCTTTGCCGTCACATTGTCCGTGTATACCAGGAGGCGGTGTGAGGTAAAGGTTGGATGTAGGTGTTGTAATGTCAGTCGTATGGCCTTCAGTTCGAGGACATTTATCCTCTTTGTTGCATCTCTCTTGGACCAGAGTCCCTGAGTCGTGTGGGTTCCTGAGTGTCCTCCCCAGCCCAGGAGGCTGGCGTCTGTTGTTACCACTACTCTCGTTGGTTCTGATAGTGGTACCCCTTCTAGGAAGGTTTTTGGGTTTAACCACCAGGACACTGAGTCTTTTAATTCCTATGGTATGGTGATCCATGGATTGAGACCTAGTGTGAGCTCTCTTTGAAAACTCCTTAGCCGCCTCGGCGAAGGTTGAATCCATGCTAACAGAGCTCTAGATACACAAGAAGCTACAATATTAATTTTTAGGGATGCTGCTGTGGAGTCTGCCGCTCTCTTGAGGGCCGAGTCCACCCCCGTCAGTGGTGTCCCGAGGGTGGCAATCCCCTTCGGTTGGGAATACCGTTTGTCTCGCTAGCGAGGCTGTAGCCACATCAATTTTGGGGCTCTTAAAGAGAGGTTCTTTCTTCCTAGAAAATGCGTACAGGGAATCTTGAGTTCTGGGCATTTTGTAAGATTTGTCAGGGTACTTCCATTCTTCTAATACAATTTTCTCAAATGTTCTATCTAATGGTAAGCCCTGATCCCTGCCATGTACCGAGGGAATGTAATCCCTGGTTTCTTCCTCCTCTGAGTTTGATGACTCTCCCTTAGACGCCTTCTCCTTAAGTTGGAGAGTCTTAATGACGTGCCCCAGCAGCTCTTCCCTATAGTGGTTAGGGAATTGCCTGTCCCTGTCTCTTGTGTCAGAGCATTCCCCTTCTTCCAGTTCAGCGCTCTCCTGCGAAGAGCCTGATTCAGACTCAGACATTGTCTGATTTTTGTCTGCCTGCCCGTCCTCTGCTTGGCAATCCTCTTCCTCAGAGCCCCGAGGGGATAGCAAGTATTGCAGGCCGGCTCCCCCTAGTGGGGATTTAGCTTTCTTTTTTCCCTGCTTGGGAGCTTTTCCCGCTCTCGGTGTCTTGGGGAAGGGGCCATTCGCGGGGGATTTTCTCTTTCGTTTCCCATTCTTTTTAGACTGGGACAGGTTTTTAAGCACCCCCATCATCTCCTCCATAGTCCTAGTTATGGAGGCTAGGGAAGGGTTTTGGTTCCCCTGATCTCCTTGCTCCGAGCCTGAAGTCCATAGGAGGGAGGGATATCAGACCCTCTGCTGAACTCATGGTTGAGTTGGGTCTCGGTATAGCTGGTGCGGGTCCAAGCCTGAGGCGGGGGGAGTGCCGTGGAGAATAATCCCCTCTAACCGGGAACTAATTGCGGCCTTCCCTGCTCCCCAGCGCTGTGCAAGGGAGCCGGCGGGGAATATTAGATCTTTCTTATCGGCCTATCTGGCGAGCCGTGACAGTGTCTGGACTCGCCTCCCCAACTGCCCCGCCGAAGCCGCCTCCTCAGGCTTCTTTTGTTTTCTATTTTTTTTCCTGCCTAATCTTTCTTCTTATCTATTTATAGGGACCTGCGGATCCCTAGAAGCATCCCGACGGTCCAGAGGCAGATGAAGGACTGGCGGTGGAGCCGGGTAGCACCGTGACGCAGGCGCAGAAAAGAAAAAAGCTCATCTGCCTCCTGGCGGTCAACGGTAGAGCTACCCAGCCAGAGGAGTATGCAGAGATATGGGGAGAATCTGGATTACCCGAACAGGTCAGAAATGAGATTTAATGCCTCAGTCTTCAGTGTCACAAGAAATTGCCTCTCTGAGGTAGTTTTTGTCACAGAAACTAGAAGTAATTTCTCAGAATATATATTGACTTTCTACAGACATTAGTGAAGTAAAAACTTGCACTACAATACTTAGAAATGGTGTAGATAAGAACAGCATTGATATTATGGAAACCAAAAGATAAAATGCTATTCTTACAGGTCGGTAATTTAGAAGATGATGATAAACTGGGAAATCACTCTCATAGAAATAACTTCATACTAACAGGGTTTCCAGAGGGCTGATAGAACAAATATGATTGATTTCGTACAATGTGTCATACCAGAAATTCTGAACCAAGATCTATCATTGCTTCCACCTGAAATTGAACGACATCTTTGTATATGATCAAATCCTAACTCTGGAATTGATTAGATGGATCCTCAGAGGATTTGTTTTGATTAGGATTTGATCAACTTTAGGTGGATTTTCCTCGGGGCCAAATCCACCTAAAGTTGGGCAGCTGGGAAGTTATCCCCACTATATTGTCATCGCACGCAATAAAAACATTTCCAAAAACCTTATTTAGTTTCTTGTTATCTTTCCGTTGCCAAATCATGTCCGGGAGAAACTCTGACTACTCTTCAAACCTTGTCTGAGGTCTCGTCTTCCCCCTTCAAATTTTAAGCTCGTTAAAACCCCCTTTAAATGTTCATTGCACTGTAAAATGCAATATAATTGCATTGCATTGTAAAATGTTCATTTAATTAGGTCACCATCATACTGCGGCAGCTTTAGGAACTATGGCCGCTGCGCGTGCACACACACGTTTGTCTTGCCCCTTCAAATTTACTTTTAATTTCCTTTTAATGTTCATTGCACTGGTTGAAAAATGTTCATTCAATTGTTTCAAGCAACAACAAAAAATAAGGTTTACCAAATTAAAGACCTCCGGTTTTAGATATTAGATACGGCGCAGATAATCCACAAATTAAAAACCACCTGTTTAGCATACCAGTAATGCCACCACGCCACACAACACTAGGAAATTATAAGCTAAGGTGCACTGTTTCCAGATAAGTGAGAACAAGCCAGCCAGCCAACTAACTCATAGTAGTACGAAAACAAATATTGTATTATTCTAAAACACAAACACATGAATTAGTAAAACACCAAAACAAGGATTACACAATATCAGAACTGTACCGTAACTTCTATCCCAGAAAGAACAGGAATGCCCTTCCTTCATGCCACGAAGGATTGACAAGTGACACAGGGCAGCTGCATACTATGTTTTTGTGCATATCAGTTTTGACATTGTGTGGTGTCAGTTGTACGGAATCATTCGAAAGTTTGGTGGACGAACTAAGTCTAACTTGGACAACAGAGCTGCAATTCCATTCTGATGTTTATTCATAAGCATGAGGGAAGAAAGTTATGGGAATTAACGGTTAATTTTCATATCCAACCCCATAGACAAAAATTACAATAAAACTCATTTAAACATTAGTAGCCAAGATCTAATTGCTTTCCTGTATGGTCAAAGAGTCCAAAAAGCGGAACTGGTAATGCACTGAAGTAACAGTAGTGTAAGACTCTTCGTTCTTGGATTCCTTCTTTGCTTTCAGACACAGGTCATACCAGGAAGCACTGTCATGAGATGCACTGTTATTTCATGTCCTGGCATGACAGTGATCTGTCCTTTCTGGGATGGACCTTAAGGCACAGTTCTGACATTGTGTAATCATTGTTGTGGTGTTTTACTAATGCATGTATTTGTGTTTTAGAATAGTACGATATTCTGTTTGTTTCTTTTTGTACTAATCTGTGTTAGTTGGTTAGCTTCTTGTTCACACTTGTCTGGAAACAGTGTGCCTTAGCTTATAATTTCCTAGTGTTGTGTGGCGTGGTGGAATCTGTAGGTGGCATAACTGGTATGTTAAAACAAGTGGTTTTTCATTTGATGCTGCTCTTGAATTCATAATTAAGCAGAAAATTTATAGCATGTGCTCCTTGTATGCCCTTATTATGATGATTTGAGGAGTGCATGGATAGCCACACTACTGGCAAGCAGTCCTTTTCGTTCCACCTCACAGCACATTATTTCCCTGTTAACGACGCAAGACCCTACTATTTTGAAGCCACTGGCCTTGTTTCTCCTTCTGGCAACTTGGGAGAGGAAGCTCAAGTGGCAACAGCCTTTAACAGAAATATTGTGAAAGCTGAAGGATGTTTGTTGTCTATCATTTGTCCTGGGACCCCTATAAGACCTCTGCTTCTTGCTTTTATGCTCTTATTTGATTTTTATTGTAATTGTACATTATTATAAACTTCTGTTGGTATAATAAGTTTCTTTCTGGACTATGGCAAAGAGCTGAGATCCTAATAAAATTGATTGATTTGCTAATATATACACACACACTGTACATGTGGTTTATATATTATACATACTGTACAGTACATATATAGTATGTATAATACGGATTATCCTCCAACAATGAAATCTCAGTTTATTGCTTTCCTTAAAGGCAAGTCAAAGAAAAGTTACTAACAGAATATAATAATGTTACAAATTGTAGCATCAGGTGTATTACTCAGGTACTTGGGGAGATATACCACTTTCTTTACTGCTTGTTACTGGATTTTAATATCTTAGAAAAGCTAGTAAAATTAATATATGTCACCTATCTGACTCTCCAGCAGTTCTTTTCTCACTATTTTATTTATTTATTTATAAATATTTGTTAGCTGTCCGGCTTACAGCATAAAAACACACAACAAAATTCATTAAAACAATGTTTTTAAAATATTCGTTCAAATTTATACGCTGCCCTTCCCACAGAGGCTGTGGATGGCTTACAATAATAATAATAAAATGAATTGAATAAAAAAAACCACCCTCCCCTCAAAACTTCCACCCTTCCTCACAACCTGACCCAAAAACCCAACCAACCCCTATCCCCGCCTGCCAAATGCCTTTTAAAATAAAAACGTTTTACAATGCCTCCAAAAATATTTTCGCTCGGGCTCAAGAAACCCTCCTGGGGTAGGGAGTTCCACAAAACTGGTGCAGCAACCGAAAATGCCTTCCTGTGCACGCCTGTCCTACGACAAGGGTAACTGACAGAACCTGCAAGAGGGCACTCTTGGCTGACTGAAGGAGTCACAATGGGACATGGTAGGACAGGCAGTTTTTAGATATCTGGGACCCAGACTGTCTAGGGCTTTAAAGGTCAAAAACAGCAATTGTGCCAGGAAAGCTATAGGTAGCCAGTGCAGTCTTAGGAGCACTGTATAATGTTTTCCCCGCAACTCATCCCCAAAAGGAGCCACGCCACTGCATTTTGCACCAGATGAGGCTTCCAAACAGTTATCAATAGCAGCCACATGTAGAACGTGCTGCAGTAATTTAGTCTTGAGATGATGGAAGCATAGAGGACAGTGGCCAGATCCAAGTCAGAAAGATAAGGCCGCAGCCTCCTCACCAGATGGAGTTGGTGAAAAGTGCTCCTGGCCACTGCCGCCAACTGATATTCGAGGCGCAGCGAGGGATCCAAAAACAATCCAAGGATGCAAACCTTATTGACCAGAGGAGACCAGACTCCATCAATAACATGTGTCCCAATCCCCTCCAAGTCACAGGACTGACAAACCATCATCACTTCAGTCTTGTCGGGATTTAGTTTCAATCAGCTCACCCTCATCCAGTTCCTGACAGCAGACAGGCTCCGGGTAAGTACTGAGACTGAGGCCTGGGTAGGATGAAAAGGAGAGGTAGAGTCAAGTGTCATCAGCATACTGATGACACCTCACCTCAAACCTCCAAATGACCTCACCCAGAGGCCTCAGATACACATTGAACAAGATGGGAGACCGGATAGAACCCTGTGGAATACCACACAGGAGGTCCCCAGGGCACGATGTGCAATCACCTACCACCACCCGCTGGGACCTCCCCAAAAGGAAAGAACGAATCACTCAAGAGCAGTCCATTGCACTCCTGCCAGCTGCTGCAATCATGTCAACAACTGTATCAAAGGTTGCTAAAAGATCTAACGAGATCAACGAAGTAGAATTTCGCTTGTCCATCTCAATGAACAGATGAACCACCACATCCACAAGCGCAATGACCGTGCCATACCCAGGATGAAAGCCTCACTGAAACGGATCCAGGAATCTGATTGCATCGACATGAGCCTGGAGACGTCAGGAAATTCCCAGTTCAAAAAGGGAAAGTTAGAGACAGGCTGATAGCTAGCCAGGGAGTCAGCATCCAAAGACAGTTTCTTGAGCAGGGGCTGGACCCTGCAATTTTAAGGGTGTCCAACACCCTCCCCTCCCATAGGGAGGCGCTGACCACCCCAGCTCAATGGCCCCAATGTCTCCCAGCTAGCTTTCACCAACCAGGATGGGCAAAGAGCCAATTCCCAACTGGTTGCCTTCATCATCTCAAGCACATCCCTTGCATCGATAGATGATACCAAATGAAACCAATCCAAACCAACAGGACAAGACTGAGCTTCCATGACTTCAAATTCGGACTCTGCAGTGCCCAAGTCATGACGAATCCAAGTGATTTTGTCAGCAAAGTAATCAATACAGATGTCAGAATGAGCATTAGATGACTCCAATTCTTGGCAGAGACAGGCCGGATTAACCAGGCCTTCACCACCCGAACAGTTCCGCTGAACGAAACTTTGCAGATGCTACGATAGTGGAGAAGCAAGCTTTCTTGGCTGCCATCACAACCACGGCATAGACCTTCAAAAATAAACTGTGCTGTAATTGGTTGGCTTCAGCACAAGTCGAGTGCTATCTGTGCTCTAACCACCTACCCTCCCTACTTCAACTGCCTCAAGTCCTCTGTATATCGGGGAACGTCTGCTGATGAAGTGGCAGGAGTGGATGCCTGGCTGCAACCATGTCAATGGCCATGGTTAAGATGTCATTCCACAAGGCGATCAAGTCATCGATGGAGCACCCGTCAAGGTCAGTGGGTATAGCCCCATGAGTGTTCTGGAAAGTAAGCGGACTCTGGGGGCCGGGATGACCAACCTAAGGGAGTCCACCTCCCTGATGAGGGTATAGGAGGGCCAGGATCTGGGCCTTCAGGAGGTAATGATCCAACCACAACTGTGTTCCAAGACCACCTCCAATAATCAGAACCCCTGGTTCCAGGCTGGATTCTGGGCAAAAAAATGCTCTTTCCACTGAAAAAGTATGACAAAGTATGAAAAAGTATGACAAAGGACTGAATTCAAGTACCTGCTCTTAATTTTACAAAAAATTGGTTTTGGTGAAAAATTTATAAACTGGATACCAAATTTATATAGTCTCCTCATATCGCAGTATATACTAATGGTATGTTATCACCTTCATTCAGTTTGAAAAGAGGCATACGTCAGAGATGTCCTTTATCTCTATTCTTATTCAATTTAGTATTGGAACCTCTGGGAGCAACTATTAAGCAATCATCTCGCATTTAGAGGATTAAGATTGTTGATTAAACGTATAAATCAATACATATACACACACACACACACACGCACACACACACACCCTACTTCTGCTGAAAAGGCAGATAATTCGTTACTTCATCTGTTAGCTCTGAGTCATTTGGGCCAATTATCAGGCTTTAAGATTAATTGGCATAAATCCTTTTATATGACTGTCAAAGAGACCAGATCTATCCCAATTTTCCCATTCTCAGCTAAGGAGCTGTAATATAATAGACTATTAAGGCATACAGGTATACTCTAACTTTTATAGTATGGTGCAAATAAATATTAATAAAATCTTAAGTATTAAAAAGGACATGGAAAGATGGAACACACTTCCTATATCATTAATAGGAATAGAAATAATCAAAATGAATTTTTGTCCCATAATTAACTATACATTGAGTTTATTGCCCTTGAAAGTACCAACATCTGATATTCAACTTTATAAGGCCATCTAAAAAGCCAAGAATGGTTGCCAAAACCCTCAAAAGTGCATGGTCCCATTGCTGAGTAGGTATCCCAGACTTTTATTTATATTATCTGGCTTTTCATACGAGGGTGCTACATATGGGATGTATGACATTATTTCAGGAGACAAACCTATATGGGTTGAGCATGGGAAAAAAATTAGCCTCTCAATTTGGATCATTATACTCATTTCTATTTCTTAAGAGTTTACCCTAGACCTCTGAGATGAAATACTGTATTTAACTCTTCATGGAGTATATTGCAGCAAATGAAAGCTTTAAGATTTTCTGACTTAACAAGATCTTCCTTTATGGGGACACACACAATTGAAACTTGGAGAGAATTCAGAAATTTTAGATATTTGGGGGGGAAGGATATAGCTACAATAAATTCCATCATTAAGAATGGAAGTCTTACACCTTTTGCTTATATATGTAATAAGTTACAGTTATGTAATGACGATGACATATTTTACAAAAAACTTTGTGTTCGGCTGAAAAGACACATGGAAACATATGGAATCATTTATCATAGAGAAATGTGTAAAAATGTGTGTTGTATTCTAAAGATAAATCTTACTGGGGCTGATCCCAGGGGGAGTAGAAACCGCGTATATGTAAGTCCACTGTGGAGACATTGTGAGGCGCGTGGATCCTGCACAAAAGGAGGGTTTGGGGATTGCGACCACTTTGTTGGCATACATACAAATGGTTCAATAAGCTACTATAACCAGTAGATGCTGATATTAAAGGTAAATGGGAAAAGGATTTACAGATATTGTAAACAGATGAGAAATGGGAAAGTACCTGGAAATCACTTTGGGTGCAGCCACACGAGATGCCCTGGGCAGGCTACCACATTATGGGCAGCCTTAACCCAGTCAATGTAGCAGGGAGAGCAGCTGGTTGCTATGTGACACGTCCTCAGAAAGAACCGGAGGACCACTCTTACCCAAAATAGGGAAAGGCTGCCCAAGGCGTGGCAGTCCGTATGTGAGGGCCCCTCCTGCACCACCATACAGTACAGTCTGCAGCGGGCTTTGAGCAGTGGGCGCTATCGCCCTTTGTGCGTGGTCATGTCATGGCCAGGACTGGGATTTATGTCGGGCTAGGGAAGGGAGGCAGAGCAGGGCCAGGCACCTGCTAGTTTGGCTAGTGCCTCGGTTCACCCCAGCCACAGCTTGAGATCTGGCAGCAGCCTGGCTGCCCGATGGGGGGGTTGCCCTGCTCTCTATGCTGGCCCCAAGTGTGGTGGCAATTTATGTGGGAATTGGGCACACCGCAGCTCGTGTGGCTGCACCCTTTGTAAAAACATCTAATTCACTGTATTTAAAAGTTTTTCAGAACAAGATCTTAAATAGGTTTTATTGGCCCCCAGATAGATTATTTAAAGCAGTGCTAGCCTTAGATGACTATTGCTGGAGATGTAGAAACGAGGCTGGAGTGGTTATTTTGTCCCAGAATTACTAATTTTTAGCTAAACATATGTGTAGCACTTTCTAAAATACTTAAAATTAACCTTGTACCATCACCTGGATTATGCATATTGGGGATTTATTTATTTAATATTTTTTTTAATCTCACCCTTCCCTAAAAAGGCTCAGAGCAGTTTACAAATAGCTATATAAAACATTAAAGTCCATACTCCCACACTCCCAACCCTCCACAAAACTCACCCAATACCACCTCTCCACTTCCCAGAGATTATGGACTCTTTACCATGAAAAAATGGCTAGGAATAAAATTTTTGGTTGATCAACTGTAAATTTTAAGGAAATGGTAAACTTTCAATGCACCTTCATTCTTGGAATGGTTAAAAGAACTTATACATGCTGCTTTAACGAAAAGGTTTACGTGGACAAATGGACATAATTGGGCTAAATATAATTAAATATGGTGTAATAAGAACTCTCAAGTTTATAAATGTATGTGTTTGTAGTTTGTTATTCTCCAAGGGCCCAATCCAGCTCCCATTGGAATGGCTAAACTCCCACTGACTTGTATGGAGTTGGACTGCGCTCTTAATGTATATGTATATTTGTTGGTCAGTTGTAACAATGTCAAACTCCTCCCTTCCCCCAACCTCTGCTAAGTTTATTGTAGTTATGTTTAACGATCTCTTTTGTAATGCTTACATTTTTTATTATTTTTGTTTGTATTTTTTGTTGCAATATAAAAAATTAGTAAAAGAGAAATTAATAATCAAGGACTGATGATCATTGCGCATCTTCCACATAAGGACTGTGTTGCAAAGTAAGTAGGGAGGAAAATACATTATTTTGATCTCTTCCTTCACATTCCTGAAAAGTTAAGAATTCTTCTCACTTCTGAAATAAAAATAGGAGTCTTAATTACCTATAGAAAGTATGGTGCTCCACGCAAACCTTCCATAACCGCTTAGCAGCCCGGTGATTTGGTAATTTGAACCCAATGGTGCTCTCAAACTGTTCCTGCTGGAAAGAATCCATAGAATAAGTTTGCACAATTCCTGAACGATGGCTATAAGGCTACGCTAGAGGGTTGAATTCAGACTTTTCCATTACCATGGCACAGTAATTCTCTATGCTCAGACTCAAATATCAGTTTCCATTTTTATATAATTGCACCAGGTGGACTGCTCATGCAGAGTAATAATCGTATTACTACGTCCTATCTACATCAATGACTCTTCCTTCAGAGAGCCAACAATGCATTAGTATTCTTGGAACTTTCATGATTAGCTGCCCAAGAATTTCTTTTACTATTTTTTCCCTGAAGAAAGTACTTGTGCCGTCAGAATTTTGTCATACACTCTTTCCAGATTTTTAAGGGTGCAGCCACACTAACCTAACATACCAGGGAATGCACAGCCTGTGCTGCCTTCCTGTGTGGGTTAGGTGTTCTTTGAATGCACCCTAAAATAACACTCTAAATACTCTATTATGATTACCTGTCCCATTTGTTCATAAGTTTTACTTTAAAATGTTACATTAAGGCTAACATATGTACACAAGGATAGCTGATCTAATACAAAAAATGCAGGACAAAATAAATGTTTTTCAGTGTTGTAAAAAGAGATTTCAATTCAACTACACATCGTCATCTATTATTACTGCTAAATTTAATTTAGACGCTGCCTATATTTGTGCACATGCAATAGACTCCAAATTCATACTTGGTTTTCACAAATATACAATATAACAAATCCCAATGGGACCAGGGGAAAAAGCTTGCTAAATCAGGATTTCATCAAAATAGTGAAATGCCCAATATAAACTGATCAATGTAATTTTAGTGAAGATCGCATTACTATCAGCCAACATTTAAAAGAATAAGAAATTAAAACAAATATTTATATGCTGAATACAGTGTTGTAATTATATATGCTTTCACTTTTTGAAAAAATGACCACCATAGACTGTTTGCTGTTTTAGGGCTTATCTGAACGCACAGTTTTGTTAGTGCAAAAATCAGCACAAAAAGTAGTGTGCAGGCTAAACATCTGGGAAGCTATGAGAGGATGTGTTATATCAGGGCCAATCTTTTCAGAGTGTTCATTGTAGTTAGGATATTTTAAATGGACAGAAATGGTTCTTGAAGTTGAGACTATTACAAACAGGGCTTCATTATAAGCAGGATTCATCATAGTGAAGTTTGGCTGAATATTCACATTTTCATATAGCATTATTCATCCCAAATAGATCTGGGATTTTCTCTGAAAGAAAAGCAGCAAGGAAATAAAGTGCTTTGAGTTTTGAGAATCCGGAGGTACTTTATTAAAGGAAGCTATTTCCCCAGCGTTTCTAGGTATTACAGCTGTTTTAACAGTATCGGGTACCCCATATTGTAATGGTATATTTCTTTTAATGTTCCAGAAAAGGAGGTGCTTAAATGTTTAGAAATCTCTCACCAATACACTTCTCTATTAGCTTAGATTATCCCCCCCCCCCCGATTAGTATACAAAAACCTGCTCCATCCAGTCCTTTGTCTCAATATAATCCTGAAGTGTCCTGAACTTTTTCTCATTTATACACACAGTAGACAATATACTAAAAATACCTTAACGTTATTTTCAAATATGATAGAGGATTCCACATTCATTGTATCTCTGGAATTTTCAGATCAAATATACTCAGACATTTCAACTAATACTTCTACAAATGCAGTAATGTACTTGAAAGACAAGCTGGTCCTATTTTCTTCCCATGTGTCTTAAGTAATAAAGGTTCTGCAGGAAAAATTAGATCCTCAGTTGCACCTGTATAATCAGGTACTTAAAAGATTAATAATTATGCTAATTATGTCTCTGGAGAAACAGAAGCTTTCTTAGAACTGTGTAGGCAATGCAGTCAACAGGATTTAAAGTAATATGATTTCTGTCAATTAGAAGATGTGAAATTCAAATATTAGATTTATTGGTTAAGATGTGTGATTTTGAAGGGGATAACAATTCTCTTTAGAAGCACTGGGTGCAATCCTGATTCCACTAAAGCCAATGGCAAAACTCCCATCATGGGATAGCCCCCTAGACTCTGAAATGGAATGAGTGCTTAATTAGCTACATCTTCAAATGCTACTAGGAGTCCCCCAGTCTGTTCCATGTGCTGTAGTGAGAGCGGAGACAGGAATCCATTCTATAGGCAGTTTGAGGAAACTGGCTTTCACTAAATTTTGGGTGTATATTATCCATCAGGACATTACTAGGGATGGGCGAACGCGGTTTGGAAGTTTGGAGCGAACTCGACCAATTTGGTCAACCCAACCGAATTTCCGAACCAAACTCCATTTTCGAACCAAACCAAATTTCTGAACTCAGTTCTGTTCGCCCATCCCTATAAGATAATGTTCCATTTAATTCAATGGGGTTTGAATTTCCGAATTCTGTTCGGAGGTTCGGACCGAACTCGAATAGTTCGGTCGACCGAACCCAACTTCTGAACCGAACTCGATTTTTGAACCGAACTGAATTTCCAAACTCGGTTCTGTTCGCCCATCCCTAGACATTACCTCACTACCATATCAATGTCTTTTGGAAAAACTGACCAGTACTGCATCAATTACATATCCCTGGATTAGCTCCTTATTTAAGTCTCTCTCCCATATGGGGTTTACCGTAGTCGCATTGTGGCAAATGAGTCCACCTCAACAAAAAGTGTTACTTAAGAATAGATCTTTTGATATAGGTAAGCAGGAAGATCTGACCATATTATCAACATGGAAGATAGCTCCTGCTCTCTCTCAAACAAAAATAATATTCCAGTTTATTTAGATAAACTAGATTCCCCAATATTGAGAAGAAATTTTACACTCTTGAGGTTCCACCTGATTAAAATGGCCGTGACTCAAGGACGTTATCAATTTATTTCAAAAGATTTATGTCTTTGTTCATGTCCCGATAGGGTGGTTGAGACCATTGAACATGCTCTTTTTACTTGCCCTTTGTACTCCATATACAGAGAGACTTGGATCTCACCGCTTCTTGAGGCTATGCAATTTTCTGTGGCTTCGGCAAAATTGATCAAAATTTTTAATCTTACACAAAGAGGAGAACTTAAGGCTGTTGCCACTTTTATCCAGCTCCTCTTCAAACTAAAAGTATAATTAGAGCTGGAGATATCGCTATAAGTTAGCTGCGCTAAGATTCTTGTTTAACTATGATTGTGAGTGACTGATTTATTATTATTCATATATAGTAGAACTTATTTAATAGGCGCTTGTAAGAACCAATGGCTTGCCTTTACTGTTTTAATTGTGATCCTTTATTTAGTGTCTGTGAAGAATCCTTCTGTTTTTTTCTTTCGTATTTCTATGATTACGTTTTAATGTAACCCAATGTTGGTCATTTCATACTTTTGTTACGAATGTGTTTTTTGGCAATGGCGAAAGCTATGCCTAATAAACTAAACTAACTAATTAGCTACAGCTGAATATAGATGAACTGGAGACATTAACAACAACAAAAAGGGTTTGCTAGTTTATAAGAGTTAATTAACCACAATGACTGGTGTTACTTGGAGACGAGTCAGAGACTATATATTCCCAAACAGCTAGGAATCTAAAACTACATTTGAACTCTCTGGCTGGACTGCATATGGAAATCTGGATACCATTATCAAGCTAATGAGCTAAACTCTTAACGTTTAGTACTGAGCAATACATGAATGTTTGGCCAGTATTTTTCATATAACATCCAGTTTTTAACAGAATTGTGAAAAAAGAATAATGCTTACCTCTGTTGGCCTGACTTTGATGTAGAAGTTACTGCGTTTATAGGATATTTTCAGAATTTTGGGCCAGGCAAACCGGTTGATTCGGAGTCTGTCCTTGTAAATGAGCAGTCCATTAGCACATACACCCAACATGATGTCCACACCTTCAGAATCCTACAAAGCGTTTTTATAAAACATTTGGAAGTTAATATTCAGTTAATTTTAGCTTAGCAAAACAGGGAGGAAGGATGGTACCTATTCTATTTCCATGAGGAAATTATATTACTACCATAAAGATTGTAATGAGTCACTCAATAGTAGCAAACCCCTAGATCTGTCAATATCATGTGAATAAGCTCGAGTTTCCTGCAGTGACTTTTGCCTTCATCATGTTAGTTCACAGTGACCATACAAAATGTATATGCCGCAGTTGTAGAGAATACACTATCACTTATAGTTCCCCAAATAATGGGAGAATATGAAAAACAAACTACTATTTAGCAGGAGATTTTTTGATGGATATAGTATTAAATGGAGTACAAATACAAGCGGCCTATCCAGTTTAACTTTTTTGAAAAATACAATAAAGCAGTTCTATGTGCATGCACATCTACTGCTCCAGGAAACAAACAAAAAAGAGATGAATGTAATGGATACTTGAATGGCTGACAATATCAGCTTAGCCACTTCAGTTGAAGTGCTGACAGACAGCATTTCCCACAGAATAATCATTTTGGCCCAGCAAGAGCATCTGATCTCAATTTAGCAGCTTATAGAAGTAAATACTTACTGATAAGAGCTGCACTTAATGCAATCCCTGGAAAGACACTTCCCCATGTTATAACACAGCAAATTCCTACATCCTCTCCAAAACATCTACCAACAATAATATGAAGTGCTGGCGTCTGATTGTCATTACATTATTTTAGCTGTAGAATTCTAGAGTTTGCAACTTGATCAAAAACAAACAGCGTATTCGAAGAAATTTCATTTGCTTTGTGAAATTAGTGCAGAGCAGCTGTAAGCATTAGAACTAAGACAAAAAATTCCCCAAAGGCCTTCTTAATTATAATTTTATTATTTATATAGCGCTAGTAAGGTACCTGGCACTGTACAATCCACAGCCAGAGACAGGTCCCTACCCCTAAGGGGCTTACAATCCGAGACACAAGGGAGGGGGCTATGAGGGAGAGGTAAACATCAGGAAAGACAAGAATACATTCATGACGTTGAGAAGTTGCAGGCTCACATGCTTCGCTTAGTTACAGGGCATTAGGTTCTGAGTGAGGGGGAAAGGATGCAGTACCACTCATGACAAGCTAGGGAAGGCCTGACGGAAGAGGTAGGTTTTCAGGAGGGATTTAGCAGAGCGAATGTATGCAGAGAGGGAGTTCCAGGCATGAGAGGCAGTAAGGGAGAAGGGGTGAAGATGTTTAGAGGAGCAAGGGGGTTGTGAGCAGGCGAGGGTGGAGGCAGAGAAGGAGAAGAGTGGAGAGATATGGGGGAGCAAGGTCACGAAGAGCTTTGAAGGTGAAGACAAGAAGCTTGTGCTGAATGCGTTTCCGTAGAGGAAGCCAATACAGGGCGGAGAGAGAAAGGGCTGCACATGGTCAAAACGACGGAAAGGTGGATGATTTTGGCTGTGTAGCGTTGAATGGAGATGAGGAGGGTCAGATTAGAGCAAGGGAGGCCAGTAAGGAGGAAGCTGCAGTAGTCAAGGCGAGAGATTTCTAGAGCATGGGCTAGGGTTTTTGTGGCCGCAAAGGTAAGGCAAGGCCGGATTTTAGAAATATTGTACATAGAAAAGTGACAGGGTTTAGTAACAGCCTGGATCTGAGGTTTAAAGGAGAGGGAGAAGGAGAAGATGAATCCCAGGCTATGAGCCTGAGGGACTGGCTGGATGGTGACTCCCTCAATGGAAACAGAGGGAAGTAGAAGGGGAGTGTTTCAGGGGAAAGAGGAGTAGTTCAGTCTTGGTCATATTAAGCTTGAGATGGTGATGAGACATCCAGGCAGAGATGTCAGCAATACGAGCCTGGACAGAGAGGGAGAACGTGGGAGTGGAGAGAGAGAGTTGTGTGTCATCAGCATACAGGTGCTACTGGAAGCCATGGGTTTCAATGAGTTTACCTAGAGAAAGAGTGTAGAGAGAGAGAAGAGAAGGGGGCCCAAGACTGAGACATGGGGAACTCCCACAGAGAGGGGAAGCGAGATAGAGGAGCAAGAGAAATACTGAAGGAGCGGTTCGAGAGATACGAAGAGAACCAGTCGAGAACAGTGTTCCAGAAACCAGGAGAGCATAGCAAATCCCGGAGGAGGCCGTGATCGAGCGTCAAAAGCGGCAGAAAGATCAAGGAGGACAAGAACAGAGTCGAGGCCCTTAGACTTAGCTAAGAGAAAGTAATTGGTTATTTTGGCAAGGGCAGTCTCAGTCTAATGGAGAGGGCGGAAGCCCGATTGGTGGGGGTCAACGGAGGAATTTGAAGAGAGGCAGTCCAGACAGCGCGTGTAGACAGCTCGCTCCAGGATCTTGGAAGTGAAGGGTAGGAGCGAAATGGGGTGATAGCTGGAAGGGTCAGAGGGGTCAATAGCAGACTTAAGGATAGGGGAGACGGTAGCATGTTTGAAGGTCAATGGAAATGACCCAGTAGAGAGGGAGAGATTGATGATGTGCAGCAGAGAAGGCGCAGCGGTGGTGGCAACTGACATTAGGAGTCAAGAGGGGATGGGGTCAAGGGAGCCAGTGCAGGGGTTGGATGAAGAGAGGAGGGAGATGCCTCATCAAGAGAAGCTGGGGGGAAGGAGAAGAGGAGAGAGAGGCAGGAGGGGGAAACAGCAGGGAATGCGGTGGAGGAGGAGAGGGTTGAGAAGCGATTGCAAGGCAGAGTTTATCAATCTTCTTGTTGAAGAAGTGGAGAAGATCCTTGCAGGGAATGAGGGGGGGTAGGGGTGGAGGGAGGACAGGGAGGCTTCAGGAGGGAAGCAAATGTGGAAACGGTGTGGGTTGCGGGATTCAATTAACATGGCGTAATAGCAGTCTTTGGCAAGGGAAAGGGCATCCCTGAAAGCAGAGAGCGCAAACTTGAAGTGGAGAAAGTCAGTGAATTCACGACGCCATATATTAGTCTATTGGTAATGGAAACAATGCTACAGATACAGAACTGTGTATCTTCAAGACGTGCAAATACATAAAGCTCTATTGTTTCCAGGAGGAATATGCAGATAGCTATTGATGAAAAAAATACCAGTGCAACAAAACTGAATGAGTTAAACAGCCTTGTAAAATAGGTTTTGTAGCCCATAATGTGAAAACTTTGAAATAAAGAACAAACCCACAATTTTTTAACCTATAAATGAATAGTTTCCATGACTGCTACCAAGCATATGAAAGAGGTGGAGAACTTGCATTTAAAAAATCCTAAGTAGTTCACATATCTTCCAACTGGATTACCCTTGTTTATTGTGCTCTGTTGCTGTAAAGATGTTTTCTAGAAAAAGTAGTTCAGTACCTTGGCATGATGTAAATCCACTCCATACATGGAAAGTCTTTTGGCATTTTCTAAGAACTGAGAATCTGCCTGTGCTGGAGTCAAGCCCCTGGAAATATTGAAAAACATTGTTGACTGGCAAACCAAAATACACAGATCGCAAAATCTAGCAAAAGTACTTATGTGTTGGTTGTGTTGAAAAAATACCAAAGCACTTAGCTGGATCTCCTCACTATGTTCACTTAGTAACAAACACAATTTTAGTGTTCTAAAACAGTAAGTTATAAATCTATTTGTATTCATTTAAAATCTGAAAAAATCTCTATCCAGTTTTTTGTTTTGTTTAATGATTTTTTATTTTTTTTTAAATTAAGTTTGGCCAACCACTTGAATTATACCATTCAGCAACACCCCATCCTTCACCCCATTTTTAGAAAAGCTAGGATTTGACTCCACCTCGCTCTATTTCAAACACATTCAAATAAAGTTTCCACAGCTAAATTTGGAACACACTGTCTGGGTAATTAAGTTATGACTGAAAAGAACACTTCCAAGAACACTCAACAGGCACTGCAATGATATCACAGTGGACATTCCCAACCATGACAAAGTGAAACTGCAAATGTCTGAAAATCAAAAACCACACTGAACTTAACAGGTTTTAAATTATTTATCCCTTGTCTCTCCTTATGTCCCCTCTCCTTGTCTCCCTCTTCCATGTCTATTAGATTGTGAGTCGTAGGCAGGGACCGCATCTATCTTACTTTTCTGTAAAGCGCCAGGTACACTGCTGGCGCTATACAAATACAAATACTAATACTACTAATAATAGGTTTTCAGTATTGTGATCAGAAAAATAAGTAACATATAAGCATAAGTATAATGGATGTCAACTGTAGGGCTTCACAATTTTTGCTATATTCTGTATCACCTTGAATTCTAATTTTCATTTAAAAAACTGAGGTTACTTACCTGTAACCTTAGTTCTTCAAGATGTCACTCTCACTAATGGTAGCTGCATCTATGCAGATCAGCGTAGAAACCTCTCAAAGCAGTTATTCCTCGGCATTCTGTGGCCCCTCCCATCATGGCTCATGCCATTGGCGAACTTCTGGTGGTACTATAAAAGGAGGGGACTGAGCATGAGTTCTCTCTGTTCAATCAAGCCTTTACACCAGAGTGAGCATCCTTTAAGAGAGGCTCTGACGTAGAGGGAAAGGTGGGTGGGTGGTGAGTGACAGAGCCCATCTCGAAGAACCAGGGTTATAGGTAAGTAACATCAGTTTCTTCTTTGAGAGTGGCTCGGTTGACTGACACCGATGGGAGAATAAAAAGCAGTAGTCCCAGTAGGGAAGAGGCTGATGTCTACTTAAAGAGGGACTGCAAGACTGCTTTTCCAAAGCCAGCATCGGATTGTGCAGAGACGTTGAGAGCCTAATGTTTGGCAAAGGTGTGTAGAGCTCCATGTAGCAGTCTTGCATATTTAATCTAAAGGCAACTGATGTACTGAGCATCCATTTGAGCTGGAGTGTAGCAGTCCTGCTCAGATTATCTGCAAGTATGTTCAATTGGCCTACCAAGTGTGTTTCTATTGGGTGTATGTCATGAACAATGGACCATTTCCAGAACTTTACTTCTTCCCTGCAAAGGTAAGAGGAGCAAATACCTCCTTGTTTGTTTAGATACCACATCGTTGTGGTGTTGTCTGTAGTGATTTGTAATGTTCTGCCTTGGATGTGTGGTAAAAAGACTTTCATGGCTAGTCTTATTGCTCTTAATTCTAGGAGACATATGGAGCATGCATTCCCATATATTCCACATTACAGGACTGTTGGACATATCTGTTTACATGCTTTCCATTGCAGTGTGCCCCCAACCTAACGTGGAGGCGTCTGTAGTAAAATGGATTTATGGGGAAGTCTGGATAAAGGGCATCCCCTGTAGGAGATGATCTTTGGATGTTCACCACAGTAGAATTTGGAGGATAGAGGCAGGTGCAATGACATTCTTGTTGAGATTATCTATTGATGGCATCTATTTCCATGCTAGCCAAAGCTGCAAAGGTCTTATTTGTAGTCTTGCATGATGACTACAGTGGCCACGGAGGTCATGTGGCCTAAAGTTGCAAACGGTTGTGTTTTGCATGATGAAGTGTGGAGATGCATTATCCTGAAGCATGTGTAGCCTTTTCACTGGGAGAAAGGTTCTTTGGAGAATTAAGCTGAGATATGCACCTATATAACAAAGTTTTTGGGTGGGGTTTAGAACAGATTTTTGGAAGCTTGTGACAAAACCTAACTGTTGTAAAAGGTCAGTAGTGAACTGTAAGTTTTTCACAAGGTGATGTTTCATATGAGAAACATGTAAGCAATCATTGAGATGAGGGAAGAGAGATGCTTCTCTTTCTGAGGTAGGCTGCTACTGGTACAAGGGACTTGTTAAGACCCTTGGGGCAGTGGAAAGGCCGAAGGGTAATACTTTGTACTGGTAATGGATGCCATCAAATGTAAATCTGAGATATTTAGTGTGGAACATATGTATCTCGGGATGTGAAAATACGCATCTTGTAAGTTCAGAGCAGAGAACCATGTATTTTATGGAGATAAGGGAGAAACTTTACCGGAGTTCACATTCTGAACTGGAAAGACTTGATACATTTGTTTAGTGCACTCAGGTCCAAGAATGGCCTAAGTCCAACATCCTTCTAAAGGACCACAGAGTAAAAACCTCTTTGTCCGAATCTAGTAAGAACTTCTAAGATGGTCCCTTTGGAGAGGAGAGTGAGGACCTCCTGTTGTAATACTGCCTTGGGTGGTAGGGTCTCCAAGGACGGATGGTGAAGGGGGTTTAGGGTGAGGAATTGAAGTGAACTGAGCTGCATAACCTTTATGATCTCCAAGACCAACTGATCGCTTGTTATGAGAGAGACCATACAGCAGAGTATTGAGAGAGTTTAATTGTGAAGGAAGGTGGGAGGCTGGAGTATGATTTCAAAAGTTCATCATCATTAAATGTGCATCCTGTGTTTGGAGGTACCGGATGCTGAATTTGGAGGTTGACTTGGATTACATTGCCTTCTACCTAGGTGGAGTTTGAGACATATAGAGGTCAGGAAGTATTTACGGGATTGTTGCACATATCCTGAAGTGTATACCGCAATCTTATAAGATGGAGTTGATACATATCTCTTTTTAGTCTTGAATGTTACTATCAGGGTGTAAGTCGTCTTCCTAGTGTCCTTCACTTTCACCAAAACCTCGTCAGTGTTGGCAGTGACAAGGCCATTTTCATCGAAGGAGTGGTTCTCAATTTTTCTCCTTGTCTGGTAAGATAGGGCAGTTGATCAGTCAGACATGACATCTAGCGATGATGCCTGACTCTGGCTATTACCCTAATCATGGAGGCAGCATGTGGATCATGGTTGCAAGCTGAGACTAAAACCCTCAGTCCTTAGAGTATTGGCTTACTTTTTGTGTTTGGCTGGTAAGTGTTGCAGAAGTTGTCCCACAAAAGATGCTGAAATTAAGACATGTTTGAGGTGTAATTAGAAGCTCTTAATATCGTTGCTGCTGAAGAAAAAGTTCTCCCCAGGATGCCAATCTCCCACTGAAACATCACCCCTTGACAAAGGAGGGAGGATTTGTGTTGTCCTCATTTTGACGAGATTTGAACCACCATAGAATTAGGTATAGATTGCTTTATGAACATAGTGAGGTCCTCAGGAGGGACTGAAGGCACTGAACTGAGTGTTGATTGGGGAAGTCTGCAAGGGTGTTCAAGTTCTTCAGCAATTACTTGGACAAGGGAAACATAGCAGTTTGTTTATAAAGGATTTTGTACATTGGATCATCCTCCTCCACTGAGGTAGTTTTTAGGTTGACTGCTTTTGTCATCTTAGTGACGAGGGATTGGCATTTCCTGTGATCCTCTAAATTATTTGGGTAGGATCAGTTATGCTATCCAATGGTGATGATAGAGTGTCCTCTGAAACTGTTGAGGAGTTATTGGAGGTTGTAGATGATGAATCTTTGTTTGATGTATCTGATGTATTCTTTGATGTTTTTGGCTCTGTTTGTGGATCAATTGACTGCTCTTGTTCAGTATCTGGCAAAACGAATGGAACAACCTGAGGATGGGGAGATGGTGTACCCTTTGTGGGATTCAAAATGGTTGATGCTGAGGGTTTCAAGGGAACCACTTATATCACTGGTGAAGAGACACTTGACAGGTGCGTCAGAACTGTAGAAGGTTAAAGGGGGTGGGGACCAACGGAGCAAGTGGTTTTACTGTTTGCTCCAACGGGACATGAACTGCTGCAGGATAGCCTTAAGAGTTTGTGCTATCTGGGCTAGGGGAGTTTGCATCTCTATAGTCGTAGAGGAAAACCCAGTGTACATCATCAGTGCAGGCAAAGGAATTAGGGTAAGTGGCTGGCCCAGTGAGACAGAGGATGTAATTCTGCTTGGTTTCATACCCAATTTAGTTTGATAGTGCTGGCCATAGAGGGATAGAACGATGGGTCCAATGGGCACGGCTGGTACTGAGATGATGGCCAGTATGGAAATTGGGACTATTGGTGGTACCCCAGCATGTACTGTGGCGTAGTGGATAAGAGTGCAATACTGGGACTAGAAGGTAGGAGGCCCCCGGTTCAAAACTGGTCTTATAGCCATGAATTCAGAGGGTGACCTTGGGCCTGTCACAGATTTCTCTGTCTAACCTACCTTACAGGGTGGTTGTGAGGATTAGTAGTTGAGTTAGTTTCATATTAATGGTTAAATATTAATTGTTGAAGTTAAAAAGTTGAATTGGGAGCCACCCTGAGCTTAGGGTGGAATACAAATGGAAATAAAATAAATAAATACAATATAGGCTTGTCTATTACAGTCTGACTGGTGCACATACATGAATAGAACCAGAGGCTGCCAGGTTGGATGCAGTCCAGATGGGCGAGAGAAGCAAAGTGATGAGGAGTGGATATGTTCCTTGGTGTGGTGGAATGAGGATTGTGGGGAGAACTGAGGAGATTCCTCCAAAGAGCCCCTTGGAGTTCCCAATGGGGTAACGGGAATAGAGACTGGTGGGTGTTAAGATTCTGGTGATGAGAGTCAATCTGTGCCTGGCTGTGGGGATGCAGAACGCCTGAGGTTTGGCTTTTTTTCTTAGACATTTTTGAAGCAGCAGCATCCTCAACTGATTTGTCTTGCTTCTTTTTCTTAGGATTAACTGATTTCTTTAGGATGTGCTTGGTCTTTTGGTCTCTCTTCCAAGTGGGCAAAGAGATGACTTTGATTTCCTGACTTTTTCAGGTGAAGTCTTATGAGCTATCAGTGCTGGATCAGTTCTGCCAGTGAATGGCACTGGTAAAGATGGTGTGGTGGGACTTCGAAGCCCTTCCAGGTGGTAACAGTGCCAGAGATGTGCAAGTATGGTACCAAAGGAATCAATGCCAGGGATGAGGAGGGCGCCATCAATGGCGGTGCCGAACCTGGCTTTTGCAGCAGCCGAGTACAGGATCTGAGGGAGAATTTAAGAGATCTCTCTCAGTGCCTAAAGAGTCTTCTTCGTTAACAGGAATTGTAGTCACATTCTGCTGTCCTTAAGGGCTCTGCCTGAGCAGCTGGAGCATGCTAGGCAGCCAGTTGGCTTAGGTGTTTCTCTAAGGCAGATTAAGCATTTGTCATGCGCATTAATAAGGGAGACTGAGGTGGGGCACCTTATACATTTTTTTAAAAATCCTCTCTCCTTTGGAGTAGGTGGCATGGTGTGGCCCGGGGGTGGGGAGGTGTTAGCCCTCACGGACCATCTGAAGAAAAACAGTCTTCTTTAGAGTGCTTTCGCCCCCTTATTATTGTTATATATTTTTGTTTTTCTTCTTTTTTTAAACTAGGAAAGAGAAACTTTCTTCAACTGCCGATAACTGTGGTGGTTGGAAGGACCATAGGTAACTCGCTCTCTGCACTCTCCTTTTATAGTACCACCAGAAGCCTGCCAACAGCAGAAGGCATGACGGGAGAGGCCAAGAACATGGAGGAATAACTGCATTGAGAATCTTCGGCGCCGATCTGCACAGGAGCAGCTCCCACTGGTGAGAGTCAACAGAACCCCACTTGAAGAATACTTATCGATCTTTTTCAGTTACTAAAGATAGACCATCAAAAACAGTATCCTGTATGCAGAAAGTTATCACTTGGCATGACAAGATTCTTGATCATCTGGCTGCAATATATATTTTTAATAAATTAAAGAGGGAGCTAGTTTAAAAGCTATTGCATAACTGTGGTTCATTTAAAACTAAGAGAGCAGGTTCTGAACATTCTCATCACATTATTCAGACATGTCTGAATGAGGCAAATTCAGTCACTTCTTATTACATGGCAAGTCAGAAAGCATGCATCTTGATATAGAAGTCTTGTCATCTGTAGTTCTACAAGTTCATCCTAAGGCCAGATGATCATTTAATGTGCTTTTAGTCTCAAGTAACTTCTTCAATTCAGAGTAGAAAATATTTTCCATCTAAAATGCTTACTGTTATTTTTATTGGCTAAACCAATAGACCACCTTTGGGTGACTTTTTTGATGGAACGCCTACTGTGAGACTATAATGAAGAACACAAAGGTGGAAAGTTCAAACCAAGTTCAAATTAAATACACAAAAATTCAGAAAAAAACAGTTATCAATTTTCCACAACAGATTTCCACAAAGCCTTCAGTTTATAAAGTCAAAAGAAGCCTCTAAAACAAAAATACCCAAGAACATGTCGATGAGTAATGGGTGAAGATCTCATATCCACTGTCAAAAGAAATCCATGATTGGACACACCTGTGTGTTTTGTGCAATTCTACTACTTTCTCCTCCATCTCTTTTGTCTGATTGGGTGCAAACTGAAATTCGCTGATGTAATCATTGTTGTGCTCCTCTGGATCATAGTCACCTAGTTCGGCTTGCAGAGTGTATGAACCAAGGAGGGAGTGAGTCACAAAAGAACATGGCAGGTGGCCAGAAGCAATATCCTGACGAAGTTGTAGGCACAGGAAATATCTGCAAGATAGACCAAAAATCATTCGTGGAGAAATATCCCTACAGGAAAGGTTGAAAAAAATTTCCTCCTCTAATTAGACTGCTTTTAAAAATGTTATATGAAAATATTCTCTAGCTAATAGTTCTTGACAGACAAGAGCAGTGGATTGTGAACCGTTTTTGATGCAAGAGTTACTATATCATGAACCCTCACACAAGAAAAATCCTGATTCCCAGTGTAAATGGCTTAAAGTTATAAAGTATACCAGATATGTTATTGACACAATCTGTCTTGCAACATTCCCCTTAGCAATATACTTAAAAAGGAATTTCCCCTTGCCATCTAGGTCTTTAAACTACAATTGTCAGTTTAGGCTTTTTAATACCATGAACCACGGTTTCAGTTTAATCAACATTGCCTCAATACAAGGAGATGAACTACTGATCATACATGTACTTTAGGGAGGTGGATGAATTTCACAGGAAGGCAGCTTTTTAACCTTTCTGAATACAGATTTATTTTTAGGAATACATGAGCAACAGGTGTCCCTGGCAATCACACTCATGACACCCTACTAGCTAGCTCCCTGTCCTTTGCCACACTCTCCTACCTCATGCTCTCATTATTGCTGTTGTATTTCTCTGATCTCTTGCTCCAATTTTTACATTCCCTCTCTTGCCTAGGGCCAATTCACTAATACCCCAACTCCTCATTCAAACTTGTCTCTCCTCTTATTTGTCAGCTCCCCGTACACTTGGCTAGATCTCATGAATCTAGGAATAGACAGTAGCTCAAGACTATTAGAGCTATGCCGTTGCTGTGGGAAATGCTCTGTGATGCTATCCGAGTCAGAGTCCCTTCAATTGGTCCTCACCACTAACAGATAGTAGAAGCAGTAGAATGGCAAAAGACCTATAGCATAGAAACACAATCTAAAAGATCTTAACTGTCAGACCATCCTTAAATGCAGGCCAAAGACAAGTATTCTACCTGTCCCTACAACCTAGGAAGTAATGTGCTAGGTGCTTTTCAAACAGTCTGGTGAAGACTGTGCAGAGAAGAGTGCTTTTCATGGCATAGAACACAGTACACCTTATTATAATGCAGTATTTGGGAACCATGATTCACACTACATTATAACCAAATTTGTACATAATGAGAATGCTTAAACCTTGTGTCTTTGGATGCACTGAATTGCTACTGTGATTTTAACTGAAAAATAAAGTATATTGCAATATTCTGCACTTTTGATGACACACAAAGGGAACCATACCTCACCCCACGCTACAACTGAATACATGCTATAACACCATAGGTTATAACAAAGTTGCACTGTACCTATGGATAAAGACAATAATAAAATTAAATTCACACTTGAAATTAATAGGCTATGCTTTTCAATTTTTTGAATTTCAATTAAGAAGCAATGCTATTTTAAAGTATACCTGGTGATGTCTTCAGTCAACTGTGAAGGATCCGGAGGATAAAACTTCACATTAAAGGTGAACAGCCATGGTAAATCTGCAAATGGACAATTTCAAAAAGTTTTAGTGCAACACACACAATGAAAGTCTCTTACTGGAAAAGTTAAATTCTTATGCTATTATTAATTATTGAATGCCTATTAATAAATTAATGAAAGACTAATTAGTAAACTAAAAAAACCTTGAGAAATGAATTAATAAACCAAGGGAATGATAACAGCATTCTCTTCACCCCAATTAGTTACGTGTGCAAATTGTTGGGATATAAAAGTCCAATGTAATAATAATAAAAAATAATATTGGAGGAACCTGCCCACATCTTTAAAGAAAATCTCTGCGAAATAATTCGTTACTTTTTCCATATTACAACCACCACAAAATTATTACTTGGAATTTTAAATTCTGAAGCTACAGTAACTGATTGGGTTCAGCCCCTTATAAGATACATTTTTCTTAAGATAACCATTTGAGGATTGTCAACTATTTTTCATATTGGAGTTTAATATTTAATGCTTTCAGCTCCTTTTGTAAGTCTCTTCTGTAAAATACATAGACTTTTTTTATTAAACTTGAGGACATAGAATCAGCTATGTGGAAGAGAAACTGGAAGAACTGATTTGGGGATGCATATACTAATGAGGTAAGAATACTGCAGCGAAGCAAGACTTCATTTCCTGGCATGAACTTAAACCAAAGAACATTTGCTCTCATTAAAGCTAAGTTGCTCACTATGATCAGTGAGAAGAGCCTCAATTTATCCCCAGTTACCTAATGGGAGTTATGGGTTCTTATACTACTATGAAGTCCGATCTTTGTAGGGAGCGTATGCCCCACATACAGGACATAAAAATGATCTATGGGTTGTTCTTTCCCTGACTTGAGTTCTTTTTCCCTCAGCTAGTAGGATGTGACAAGTTCAAGTTTAGTTTATTTAGGCACAAGCCTCCGCCATGCGCCCCCCCCCGGTGACTGACGATTTTGAGTCAATCCATTCATTGTTGCCTTGTGGTGTTGACCCCAATTTGTTGCGGAGGAGGAAGGGGGTTTCTTGGTGTCGCTGTGGCTCCTTTTGTTGCAATGGCGACGTGTAGGAATGAGTGATCAGCTGAGAGGCAGATGGCAGCAGCACCCTTTACCCCCCGCTCCCCATTAATATGAACAGTGAAACTATGCAGGGGGTCCCGTTGGTGTATACTGGGGGCCGTGGTGTTTGCTCTCCTCCCCTCCACCCTTGTGGGGGTGGGGTCTAATGACAGAGTTCCAGGACACTCCCCACAACAATGGGAGTGTGTAGAGGCTGTGCCAGAGGCACGTGCTGGGGGGACGTGCCAAGGGGGCATGGTCAAAGGGGCGTGCCCTTTGGCTGGGTGCTGAGGCAGAGGCGGGAGACTCTGTGGATTTATGTGAACAGTGTGTATTTACTGATGTGGGGATGGTGGGGCCAGCTCCCCCTGGTGAGAGAAGGGTGGAGTTGGTCAGATATTCCCTGGTGGCAGCAGGGGATAGAACGATTGTTTATGGGACCTACCCCGTTGTTGTGGGGGAGGTGGTGGAGTGGGACATCAGTTGAGTTATGGGTGTGTGTGTGTGTGAAATATGTATAATTAGTATATTATGTTAAATTGTGGATTTTGTATTGAGCTGGGTCCCCTGCACGGGAAATAAACCCAGAAATGTATTTTTTTTTGTTGTGAGCCGCCTCGAGTCGTTGTGAGAGAGTGCGGGATATAAATAAAACTGGACTGGATTGGATTGGATTATAAAAAAATCTTACAATCCTTTCAGTAGGTATTTACAATAAAGAATTTATACAAAACAATGAAAAGTGCAGTCTTTGGGGAATCTGCAACCCAATAAGTCACCCCTACTTAACATCCCACAGGGGTGATAAATCTCCAAAATTTGGATTAGTAAAATTACCAATTAAGAATCCAATTTACATAACAATATAAAATAAAGCATCTACCTAGAGGTCTGCAATATAATAGTTAACCATCTGATTCCTGATATCTCCGTCAAATCAGACCTACAATAAAGAGGAGACATATGCTCGGCGTATTTCTTCTGCTCGAAGGGCAAAAGTTGCCAATTGAGTCAAGAAGCCCTTCTCTGTTCGTTGAAAATCCAAACTAATTTCTCCCGCTTGGAGAAGGCATTGAAATAGTATGGGAAAAGGAGAAGAAACTTCTGTCTAGTAGTACTGAATAAAAGGCACTCAAGTACATAATGTAGAGTGTCCTCAATTCTGTCCTGACAATTAATACAAAACCTCATATTTTGGGGAATAGTACGCTTGCAACCTTCTATCATAGCAAATGGCATTTGCTCGAGTCTAAGTCTAGTTAGTGCCACCCGGAGTTTCCATTTCATTTCAATGTTAAGGTATTCTTCCAAACCCCATGAATATTTAATCAAAATATAAATAGGGGCAGTCCTAGAGACACAGGCAACAGCAAAATCATTTTGTCTACCAATATCCCTAATACGTTGCATAAGCAATAATCTATCCTCCTGGGGGAACAAACGTGAATCATTATAAATGAAACTGCCTAAGCCCAGTCTCTTCAGAGTAAAATGTACATATGTTAACCATGGGGATTGCTTGTCCATACCACAATTTTGATCCTCAATGAGGCACATTTTAGGCAAATGTAATGAAGAGTAGAGATGGGTGAACACCGAGAGGTTGGGCCCGTTCGGGCCCCCGAAACTGTTTGCGGTTCAGCCTGAACCTGTTCGGGGGGCCGGACCTGTCGGGTGCCGGGCGGGGGATGGGGGACCCATTTTTCCCTCCCCCCTCCAGGCTGCGCAGGTGGAAGGGGCACCGGGGCTCACCGCCCCTACCACCCTGCGCAGCCTCAATTTTAAAAAACAAACCAAAAAAACCCTCCCCGGGATCGCCCTACTTGTTGGAGCCGGGGCTCCTGCCCCGGGGGTGGTAGCGGCAGCGGGCCCCGCGGCTCTCCAGAGCGCTTCATGCCTATGCCTTCCGGGTCATGTGACCGGTCACATGACCTGGAAGATCTAGGCCTGAAGCGCTCCGGAACACCGTGGCACCCGCTGCTGCCGCCGGACCCAGTAACGGAGCCTGATCTACTTGTTGCTACTGGGGCCGGAGCCCCAGCACCAACAGGTAGGACGATCCCTGGGGTCGGGGGTGGGGTTTATTTTGTTTTGTTTTTAATTTCCCCAAGGGCTGCCCAGGGTGGGTTGGGGGGGGGAAGGTAAGCCCCAGCGCCCCTTCCACCCGCGCAGTCTGTAGGGGGAGGGAAAAACAGGTCCCCCCTGTCCCCCGCCCAAACAAGTTCAGAACCCGAACTTTGTTCAGGCAGGGGACAGTTCGGATTTGGGGGGTTCACAAACGGCCTGAACACCCCAAGTTCGGGCCGAACCCTGAACCAGGTTCGCCCATCTCTAATGCAGAGTACATCAGTACCCTAAGCCAGTAGTTCAACACTCTGATAGAAATTTGGAACTTTATTAAGTCAACTCCTACCTCTAGCCGTAGCAAAACTGCTGGAAATGAAGCTGGGAGTCCCAAAACGGCATGCAAAAACTTATTCTGGGGTATCTCCGTGTTCTCTTTGGCCACAATACCCCATACCTCTGCCCCATACAGTAATTGGGCATTAACCATTGCCTCATAGGCCCTTAAGGGGGTTTGCACAGATCTCCTAGCCAGGGACACGTGTAGTCGTTTAATAGCACCTGTTGATTGGCGAGCCTTAATCTTAGTGGTTTTTTGAGGATACTCCCACTTGCTATCTGGTGAATGCCAAAGCTCAAGATACTTGCAGCTCTTAACTATCTCAAGTTTAGTATTGCTCATCCACCACGCATGGCGATTAGCCCCCCACCCCCAGCCCATAATTTTGGTTTTACCATAATTAATACACAGCTTGTGTACATAAGCTTTCAAATTTTGTAATGGACCTTTGTAAGCCCACTGGAGTCTGTGATATAATTACAGTATCGTCGGCATATACCAACATGGGCACCATTGTTGTCAACATATTAGGCAGATGGAAATCTCCATCCATCATAGCTACTAATCATGTCGTTGGTATACAAGCTAAATAAGAGGGGAGCGAAGACACAACCCTGTCTAACCCTCCTTATGATATCCAACTTGGGAGAGAGTTCACCTGAAATACCCCAACGGACCTGTGCCCAAGTATTCTCATATGCTACAAGTAACTTCAGCAGAAGGGGGTCTATACCCATAGCTGTCAACTTACCGCACAAAATCCCCCTATCCACTGAGTCGAACACAGCAGCCAAATCTATGAATGCTATGTATAATGTAGATTTCCTCTTTGAGACACACTTATATTTCAGGTATTGCAAGGTGAGTAGATGGTTTATCGTTGTGTAACCTGCATGAAAGCCAGCCTGGTATTCCTGAAGAATATCATTCTCCTCCACCCATGCTTGAAGATGGCTTAGCAAATGTCTGCCAAACAATTTGGCTGTTACATTAATAAGACTTATTGGGCAGTATGCTTTGGGGACTGTCTTTGTCCCTTATTGAAAATTGGAAAATTCCAAGATTTTGGAATTAGACATATATCAATAACAGCATTGAACCATGTCTCAAGGACAGGAAGCCACCATGCGGTGTCTGATAAATATAATTCTACTGGAACCCCATCTGGACCCGGGGCTTTATTACCCTGTAGTAAAAGGAACTTATAAATGGTTTCAGTAGCTTTGTGGTATGCCAACATTTCTTCCCTTGCCATTTGTGAGGTTCCAACTATACAACTGCCCTGTTGACAACCCTCAGACTTAGCAGAGAAATATTGCACCCAACAATCTGCAGAGATATTAGCCTCTACGTTAACATTCAAATTCAAATTCAATTCAATGTATTCATTTGTGGCGTGACCCAAGGTCATTGCAAAAGAGAAAAACTACAGAAGAAGATATACAAATTACAATTAAAATAATATACTTTGCATTTCTTACATCAATAAGTTCAGCCAATACAGGCTTATGTCATTGGGCATAAGTAATAACATGACAAAGTCTGCACAAATTTAAAATCAAGACTTATGTATAAGATTTAAATTTCAAAAATGATTCCCTTTTGTCAAAAGCTTTAACCAAGAAATCAATAACATTACATGTGAGTTCCTGATGCACATCTATCAAAAAAATAAAAAGTAACTCTGAAGTTGATCTTCCAGGAAATTTGTCTAACCAAGGAGTAAGATATAGCTCTCAAAGACTGATAAAGCTGACAATCAAATAGGATATGAGCAACCGTCTCAGCCTCCAACTGGTCAAATGGGCAGAGTCTAAAGGCAAAAGGTATAGCCAGTTGACGCCCCTCCAGAATATTGGAAGGCAATGCATTCAACCTGGCAAGGCTAAAATATTTTTCCTGGACAGATGAGCATTGATACTGTCAATATGTGGCCTTTTTCCCCTGGGGGTGGGAGGTGTCAAAATATAATAAGATCCCATCGATGGTGTAACAGATACTACAGCCAGATCTTGTTGGTATGCTATGTTGTTCGATCTGGCTGTCATTGCCCTAAGTTTTAACAGATATTCTTCTTGGAGAATGTGGGACATAGTAAGAGCCGGATTTCCAGTCCATTTAACTCTTTTATTAATACTAACTGGGATAAGGGCATTTCCCAGGGGATACTGACTCAGTATCGTGGTGTATTCTCACATTCCTAGCCATTATATTTAGGTATTCAGCTTTCTTTTTATTTTGATTGTTTATGTATGATTCTTGTCGTCAGCAGCAGTAGCGTAAACAGAAATTTATGAAGCAGGTATTTAAGGCACCTTTCTTAACCCGACTTTGTACTGAATAGGACTGCCCAGTCATTCAGGGGACTGCTGAACTCTGTGTCAGTTATCTGTTTTCAGGTTTGTAGCTACTGCTTCTAGTGAATCTGAACCTCATGTTTTTCTACTACAGGACTGAGGGGAAAATGTTTTTTCTACTACAGGAGGGGGAAATATTTTTTCTACTACAGGACTGAGGGGGAAATGGTGTGACATTCAGGAGATTAAACAGCACCAGCGTATGAAGTGGATATAACCAGAAAGACTTGTGCAATCAGTCTAATTCTCAGGGTGCCATCAGATGCAACACTAGCCACATGTAAATCTGTAGCAAATCTGAAGTGTTCAGATTCTGATGATGTCTGCAGGTGCATGTGGTAATATGAACAATAGTTGGTATCACTATTCACCTTGCCACACTAAAAATTACTTTCACCAAACAAGAGTACTCCATCAGAGAAGTGGATCGTATAATACAACGCATTACTCAAATACCTGGAGAGAATGTGGTACAATACAAACAGAAGGAACCCTCCAACCACATACCTTTAGTTACCTACCATCCCAAAATACAACCCATATGTACAGGGGCGGATTGGGAAATCAAAGTGGTCCGGGAAAATATAGTCTTAGTGGCCCTGTGCTGGCGGCAAAGCCGCCGGCGCGCCGGAAACATACCAAGGAGGCGTGGGTTGGGGGCGTGGCTTGGGGTGGGCAGAGTGCACCAGATTTGGGGCCTAGCAGAGCTGAGTCTCCCAGACTCAGATCCTCAGCAGCCTGGCAGGGGTGAGTGGGAGGTTATGGGGGGCTGGCAGGGGGGAGACTGCCACTGGTGGGAGTACTGGCCCTCATTTCAGTGCTCTGGCTCCCCAAATCACTCCATTTTAGTGCTCAGTGGCCCCCAACCCAAAAATCACTCTGTCCCTTACTATGCATCCTACAGTACGGCTTCTTCATTCCTACAGCAGCTGCACGAGTATTCCACAGGCCCTGTGTTTAGCTTAGCAAAGTGAAGACTAAGGGCAGAATTGATACCAAACTTCAAATATCTACATTATATCCTACATTAAGGCGTCATTCCTTGCTGCTGAGTAAAACTCTGCTACTTGGAGACTGAGAGAACCCTCCTACAATAGAATCTCGTCCAGTAAGTGGATGGGACTCCAGTAGGACAACTCTCTTTTTCTCCATCAGTGGTAGTGCCACAGCAGGATAAAAAAATCCTGTTCACATATTTAAAACATACAAAACCTCATCAAAGGGCCACATCAAAATAGCTGCATGCTATTAAAAATACCTGATCACACAAGCACGTTCACGTTTAGTAACAACAGCACAAATGTCAAAGACTTCCTGACTTAGTTTAAGAGACAGGTAATACCAGACAGACTTAAAAGGGACAAGCGCAACACAGCAAAGGCAAGCAGCAAATCTGTCTGCTAACACGGAAGCAAGAAGGATGACACATACCAATGACCACAGTCGCAAAAAGGAACATAGGATCACACATGACCAGAGAGGGATCAAACATGGACTGACATTTATAGAAATCAGTCTGTTACATGTACTGTTAATTTATAAACCGCTGTTTAACAAGGAGGTCATGCTGAGAAATGTTAAATCACAAGACAGGGCTGGTATTAGTCACAAGACTAACGGTTAAGTCTCAGGACTTCAAAACCTCAGTTATCACAAGCATCACATTTCTAACACTTTGAAAATACCTAACAATTACAGGACTAACAGTTAAATCTCAGGATTTGAAAACCTCAATTTTATCACAAGCATCACATTTCTAACATTTTGAAAACACCAAACATTTCAGTACTAGCCGTTAAATCTCAGGCTGGGGGCACTGGGTTTTTGGGCAGGGGGGAACAGGCTGGGGGCACTGGTTTTTTTCGGGGTGGAACAGGTGGGCACTGGGGTTTGGGGAATTAATGTGCAATGCACCCAGTGTATCCTGCAACCTAATCCTTTCCTATATTAAAAAATAAAGCAGAAGGGGGGGGGGGGTTATGTACTAAGCATCTTGCATGAATACAGACTCAACCTTTTCAGGATTTTTAGGCCAGAACAAAATGAACATTTTAAAGCAGTCTCCGAACACAGCGTAGTAACCCCAAAATATCCCTGTAAACTGGCAATCTAGCATTTCTCTATACAAAAAACAAAAAGGGCAGCTTTGGCTAACAAATCTTTTGATGCAAACGTTTACAACTGGCTGGGAACGTATCATTCTGTTTACGACCCTGTGTTCCACTTCCCTGAAGCAACCAGTGCTGGCTACTGTCAGACGGGATACTGGGCTAAACAGACAGTTGTTCTGATCCAGTAGGGCAGTTCTTATAAGTCACTTTGCCCCATTCACCAAAAAAGCCCTAAAATGGTAACAGCTCTGTACTGTATTTACTCCCCACCCCTCACACACACACATGCACCCCGTTCACAATTTTATAAACTGATATCTCCTTTCTAAGCAGATAGGGGACAGGCAGAGGGACAAGGGGGGCAGGTGAGAGATGAGGAGGCAGGCAGGCAGAGGGACAAGGGGGGCAGGTGAGAGATGAGGGAGATGAAGGGGGCAGAGAGGAGACAGGCAGAGAGGGGGACACATGGGGGAAGGTGGGAGATCAGGTGGCATCAGGCAGAGGGACATGGGGGGCAGGTGGGAGATGAGGGGGCAGAGAGGCAGGCAGGCAGGGACAAGGGAGCAGGTGGGAGAGGAGGGGGCAGATAGGGGCCAGGACTACTGGGTTCTCTGGGAGGGGAGTGGGGGCTAGCCCCCCCTGCTCTAACCCACTAGGCTAGTGGGTTAGATCAGGGGTGGGGCTGGGAGCCAGGACTTCTGGGTTCTTCTCTGGGAAGGGAGGGGGGCTAGTGGGTTAGAACAGGAGGGGGGGCTGGGAGCCAGGACTCCTGGGTTCTCTGGGAAGGGAGTGGGGGGCTATTGGTTTAGAGCAGGGGGGGTTGGGAGCCAGGACTACTGGGTTCTGTGGGAGGGCAGTGGGGGATAGCCCCCCATGCTCTAACCCACTAGGCTAGTGAGTTAGAGCAGGGGGTGGGGCTGGGAGCCAGGACTTCTGGGTTCTTCTTTGGGAAGGGAGGGGGGCTAGTGGGTTAGAGCGGGGGGGGGGGGGCTGGGAGCCAGGACTCCTGGGTTCTCTGGGAGGGAAGTGGAGGCTAGTGGGTTAGAGCGGGGCGGGGTGGCTGGAAACCAGGACTCCTGGGTTCTCGGGGAGGGGAGCGGAGGGGGGGGGCTAGTCCTGGCTCCCACCCATCCCCTGTTCTAACTCACTAGCCTCCCTCCCTTCCCAGCAGGCCCCCAGGCCAGGCCCCCAGCCGGCCCCCAGGTCAGGCTCCCATTGTTTCCAATCAATGTATATGATGGACCCTATGAGGTCCAAAAATTTGCATACCTCCTCCCACTGTAGTTGGTCAAATAAAAGATCTCTGTGTACTACTTTGCCTCTATATTAGGTATATTAGTCATATATTTTCTTCAATAAAACCAGCTTGATTAAACCTACAGGAAAAAAAAAGCTCAGTACTCTAAATTTCAATTGGAGGAGCTCTGCATTTAAAAAAAATAGCAGAAGTAACTTCCTAGATATTCTTGAGATTTATTTTAAATGTTTTACTAATGTCTGTTTTGAGAACAGTATTCTGTTTACAAGATTCATGGCAAGTGGAGGCTAAGGAAAGAAATCATTAAAATGCAAATATATAGCAAGAAGTCAACATTGTCTGGAACTCAAAAATAAATAAATTAAATGGGAAAAATCAAGGCAACCTGTGTAACAAACTTTGAACAGTAGTTCTGGAACAATTTACAAATTGGCTGAGGCTGCCAATTCAAATCTATCAACTTATTTACTATAGTATCAAAATGCTGAAGAGAAAAGCTGAACGACATTTATAGACACAGAAGTATGCTGTTTTTAAGGAGATGAGGAGTGCTGGTTTTTTCAAAAACCAGCGAACAAAAAACAACCCCCTCAGAGGAAAGGTGTCTTTTCAATGATAAAGTTGAGGCAGGTCAAATTGTTAAAAAATCATTAAGCGTTATCTGTAAATGGAGAAAGTCCCCAAGCACAGCAAGAGGAATTCCTGGCAAGTTCCCTCCCTTGTAAGTCCAGTTTGACATTCACACTAACAAGGAAAATCATGAAACAAACTATCTTTCCGATTAGAAACTTTATGCAAAAGCTTTGGGCTACATCTAGTTGCAGAAAAATAAGAGTACAAAATGAATATAATTCTTGGAGTTTCAACTTTTTCATTTGTAGACTATACGCCATTTGTAGATCTTGCTTAGTGTTTAATGCTGGAGTTCTTTAGATCTTACATTTTTCTTTAAAGAAAATCTTAGCCAAGATTTGCAAAAGTTATCTTAGTTACCTGTGTTTTGTGAGAAGGTGCTCTGCACTTCTTGAAAATCAGGCTATTCCAAGCTGTGTGTAAGTTAAACACCCCCAAACCCCTCAACTTCATTTTTTAATGCTTAGTGTATCCCGTATATTCTTTCTAGTTATGAGACATCCTTTTAAACTATCATCAGTGTTCATAGAAGAACAGGAACATCCTCTCATATCTTGGAGAACCAGTTAGGGAAAATTGCATAATCCTCTACTGTTTATATATTGGAAAGCATACAGTGATACTGTGTGATACTTGCAAAAAAATATTCCAGCTGCAATAAAATAGCTAGTAGAGACCAGAATGAGCTATATAACAGTAGGATCGCAAATGATGTAACACGTGAATATGTACAGGTAATTAACTGGCCAATTACACATGCATTACTCTCACTGAAGATCTGTGAAATTTACCTTGTATTGTGTAATTGTTTTCTGTGAAAATCTTCATTTCAGAAAGAATTGTACAAATATACATTTTAGCATATTAAACTAAAAAAATGTTTAGTGATGTACTACAACCTGTCATGTGACATCTGGTTTAGTATGCCTTCCATAAATGATTCAACATATTGCATTTAACATTATCATTATTATTTTTACCCGAAAGGTAAAAACAGCATCAAAGCCTAGCAAGGTTTCTGCCATTTTTTCTGTTAAACTCCGAAATATGAAAATTCAGTAACTTAAAAAAATCACTGATGGTGGAAATAGGATCTTCAAAAGGTGGACATATTCTGGAATAACTACAGTATTGGGGAGCATTTGTTGTGTATGAATAAGGAAAAAAGATTTTGAATGTGATGCTAATATTCATACTTGAATAAATGTTATTCTTAATTGCAAAATATTTATTTTTGGACTGATAAGCAATAACTAATTTTACCACGGTATGCTGTGAAATTACTACCATAAAAATGCAACCAGAACATGAGAAATTGACTAATCAATTATATCTGAGACTTGCATAATTAATTAAAAATTGCTAATGTTGAATACATTGCTGTTATTTTTCTAAAATATTTTTGCATGCATGCATACATCCAACAATCATTCTTCAATACTGTTATCCTATGTTGTGAAAAGTCCAGGAACACGAAGCTTAATTATCCTAAAATATGTCCGCAATACAACACTAATGGCAAGCATGGGTTTACAATGAGACTGCATAAAAATAATTAAGGAAAACTATGTTGCTAATGAAAATCAAGTAAAGAGAATTGATCAAAGGAATGTACAAATTCATTTTGGCTAACGTAAAATTTAATTGAACACCTAGTAATGTATTCTGCAACACAAAAAAAACCCAACTCCTCCACTCTGGCAGTGATAGTTAGCAGGCAGAGGTCAGACTCATTACCAGGAAAAGCTGAACAGTTAATTTCTTGACAGGAGCAGAGCAAGTCACATCTGAGAGAAGCTGTTTCAGTCTCTTTGCAGAATCATCATCATTACGATAGTGCATTACCACTGAAGACTGTTCTATGTTAGAAAGTCTGTGCAGCTCAAAAATGTTCACTCCTTTGGACCCTAGGAAAATCTGTACTCCGTGCCATTTCAGAAAAGTAAAACCCTTCTTGGGGAAAAAATAAAAATCTTAGCTACAACTTTGTATTGAACATCTCTTATCCGTTCTATGCTTGCCGATATGCCAGTGCCAACTAGGACTGAAACTCTGTCCTTTGTTTTACTTGGAATTTGCAAGAATCACTGTATTAGACTCGATGGGCAAATGGACAGCGGAGGCAGGTAACAGGGCAAGCCGGGGGCAGGGAAGGGGGCCAGAAAACTCACCTAAAACCTTTGGGAACCAGTCATGCTACTGTCTGGACTCTGCCTCAAGCTGTGGGAGCTGGTCTCGTTGCTCTGGGAGCACGCTGGGAAATGTAGTCCAGCTTGCTTGCAAGCAACATTAGAACTAATGCTCCCTGCCCCCCATCAACAGTTAGAATTAATGCTGTCTGGAAGCAAGCTGGACTACATTTTTCAGCATGCACCCAGAGAGTTTTAGAAGCATGCTTGGAGAAACTTTGCTACTAAAATGAGGTTTCTCTGAGCATGCTCCTAAAAGCTCTCTGGGAGCATGCTGGGAAATGTAGTCCAGCTTGCTCTCAAACAGCATTCGAATTAATGCTGTTTGGGAGCAAGCTGGACTACATTTCCCAGCATGCTCCCAGAGAGCTTTACATCATTCAAAGGAGGCAGCATCCAGAGCAGCACAACCAGCTCCTGTCGCTTGAGGCAGGATCCAGAGAGCAGCCTTTTAGGTGAGTCAGTGGCATTCCCCCTTCCCTTTCCTCTGCTGCTCTTTCTGTTCCATTTGTAAATTAAATTTCATTTTTGATAATTTGAATTTTTAAAGATATAGAAAGTATAGGACTATATTTACATTATTGTGTTATAAGTATTTAACAAAGATGCCTTAACATACAATTTCCTCTTGTGTTAAAGTTTGAGTAAATGTAAACACACCTTAATTACATCTTAAGACCAATTTTTTTATATTTATTATGTTTAAAATGGTTAGTGAATGCTATCTACTTCACCTTGTAACAAATTAGTATATGTATTAAACCTCTCCTCTCATGCTGAAGGAACAGGATATGTTTAGCCTGGAGAAGAGAAGACTAAGGGGAGATAGGATAGCCATCTTGAAAGATCTGGGCTGTCACAGAAGATGGAGCAGACTTGTTCTCTGTTGCTCCTGAGGGCGGGACTAGAACCAACGGATTCAAATTACAAGGAAGCAGATTTTGGCTAAGCATTAGGAAGAACTTCCCAACGATAAGAGCTGTTCAATACTGGAACAGACTATCTAGGGTGGTGGTGGGCTCTCCTTCGCTGGAGGTTTTCAAACAGAGGCTGGGCAGCCATCTGTCAGGAATGCTGTAGCTGTGGATTTCCTGCATTGAGCAAGGGGCTAGACTAGATGACCTCTGAGGTGCCTTTCAACTCTAAGATCCTATTAATTCTATGTACTACCATGGCCTCAGAGGTCAGCTGGGAATGCCCTCATGTGTACCATCTGTCCATCAAGTTCACACAGCAAGGGCTTGCAGAGAGGCATTTTCAGTGGCTGCTACAATTGTGGAACACCCTTCTCTGCAAGGGTCACCTAAGCCCAACTTTGCTCAACTTCCAGAGTCAATATAAGACCTTTCTGTTTAGCCAGGCATTTGGCGGGAAGGGGTGGGGTTTGGGCAGCTGTGGGTTAAGAGATTTTACTTGGGCTTGGTGTATTTTATAAAATATATTATGGAGTTAGGGGATTTTATTTTGTTTTATCCAGATATTTATGAATATATTTTTATGTTTTGTAATCGTCTTGAGCCTTAATGGAAGAGTGGGATAAAAGTGTGAATGAACAAATAATAAATATTACATGTACAGTTATTTCCACACTTCTGAATGTATCAGAGTAAAACTTGCAGGTGCAGCAAGTGACAAAAGCAAAAACTAGATTGTCTAAATGTAACACACAGCATACTGTAATACTGACATTATAAACTGCTGCTCAAGGTAGGAAATGTCCTGATATTTCAATGATATTTAGTACAGTATTCTCAGTAGGGCTCTTTCTATTTTGATCTTTAATAACATGGTCTATAGAAATGTCAAGAATTTGTCTAGCCAACTTGTTACCTCAAAAATGTTTCAGAAACAACATTAGACACATTCTTAAGGGAAAGAATGTAGTCCCCAACAGTACACAATTAAAATGATTCATCCCATCCAAACTGGGGATCAGTGTTGTGTCCCAACAAAGGCAGTCTTGTATCTTCTACAATTGTATATAGGCCATTTCTATGCATCAGCTAACCATTTTTCAGGAGCATGTAAGATGACTAATGGTATATATGATTAAAGGATAACTATCAAAATTAAGGATGCTATTTCCACACCAGCAATGTCCTTTCCTTGAAGTTAGTCAATTTCCAAGTCTTTTAAATATTTTTCAATTCGTGCAGCCTACCCTGTCTCTTCCCCTGTCCCTTGGCCAACCTTGCACATAAATCACACCACAGTTGCTGACAGCTTCTACAATTGTCAACATTAAGGACGTAGCAATCAATTCCAATTCATATCTCAAAATCAAATGTTTTAACTTCATTTAACATTACAATTCTTTTGAGGCAGAAAACGTATGAAAGTTCATACAATCCCATTTTATTTTATATATTAATGCATTGGCTTACAGCTAGTCACAGTTTTTATTAATACTTTATGAAAGCCAGGAGACTGCAAGCCCTAAACTTAAAATGCAAATATATTTAAAAACATCAACACATTACTATTTCTTACAAAATTCTCAGTTCATGGACTATTAATTCCAGCAATTCAGATTTTATTTGTGAAGTAAACGTTTGATCAAAGTTCCAATTTGGAAGTATACAGGATTACTGTAATATCAGCAATTGCCTCCTATATTCACCATCATTTCGGAGTATAATGAAATTAGTATGTTTCAAAATTCCTACGGACACTACTGTATTTCGTTCAGAACACTATGGAAGAATATTTTTGTCTTTAACAAATGGATTTTTGACTCAATCTGGTACCAACCCCCCCACCCAAGCCTACCTATTTTAGAAACAAAAATTGGTCACCTATCTCGGTGAATTTGTTTCTGTTCTGTCATCCTGTCAGTGCTCCGCACGGGAAGCTCTGCGCATGGCCGACAGGAGGCAGAAGAAGAATTTCTGTGTGCGCATGTGTAGCTACCCTCCTCCTCAGTCGATGACCAAGCCGAGGATAGTCTCCATTAGTCTGTAAAAAATCTCATATGCAACCCATTAGCAACGGTGATCCCTACTGGGGACTTGAACAGTGTAGGAATTATTGCTAAGCACACTTAAAACTAGTAAGTAGCGTAAACATACGCTTATTATTAACCCTAACTAAAATTGAACTGCTAATTGGGTATCCTTGGATGCCCTCCCATCTAGATAGGCGCTGTTTGAAAGTGAGGGCCGGAGCACTGACAAGATGACAGAACAAAAATAAATTCACCGAGGTAGGTGACCAATTTTTGTTTCTCCTTCTGTCCCGTCAGTGCTCCGCACGGGATGTACCCGAGCCCAGAATTATGGGTGGGAGCGAACAGTCCTGGGAACTTCCAGAACCGCCTGCAAGGCCCTCCTGCCAAAAGCCGCATCCGTGGATCTAAATAAGTCTAATTTATAATGTTTGACGAAGGTACGCGGGGAGGACCATGTCGCTGCCCTGCATATCTCATCATAGGATGCCCTGGCCTTAAAAGCATAAGAGGTGGCAGCGCTCCTGACTGAGTGTGCCCAGATCTGCAGAGGGGGAACCTTATTCTTTGCCTTATAGGCCTCTATTATGCATTGTTTTACCCACTTGGAAATTAACACTTTAGAGGCCTTCTTGCCACCATAGCTCGGTCTAATGTTAACAAATAGGGCAGATGTAGATCTGATTCCCTGAGTTCTTTTAATGTAGATCTTAAGCGCCCTCTTCACATCCAAGGTGTGCCAAACCTTTTCCTTAGGGTGAGAGGGCTTGGGACAAAAGGAAGGCAAGACTAACTCCTGGGCCCTATGGAAAGTAGTGTTTACCTTAGGGATGAATGCCTCATCTACTCTAAGGGTGACAGACTGTTCCTTAAAAGAGCAATAATTGTCTTCCACAGACAAAGCCCCTAGTTCAGATACCCTTCGGACCGATGTAACTGCCACTAGAAACACAACCTTAAGGGTCAACATGTATCACGATACATGCCGCAGAGGCTCAAAAGGAGCTCTTGTGAGGGCATCTAGCACTAAATTCAGGTTCCACAACGGGCACCTGTGCGCTACTGGTGGACAGATGTTACGTGCAGCACGTAGAAACTGCCTAACATGCCTATGGGGAAGAATCTTTTGATGAGAGATTGACTATAAGACCGATGCAATGGCGGCCGCCTGGCAGGCCAATGTGTTCAGTCTCAGCCCCTTTTCTAATCCTTCCTGGAGGAATTGCAAACTAATATGCACCCCAGCCTGAGTAGGGTCCCCACCCCTGTTCCCTGCCCAACGAGCAAAGGTTTTCCAGGAAGAACCATAGGCCTTCCTGGTGGCTGGGCGTCTAGTCTGTTGTAATGTGCCCAGAACGGCCTCAGAGTAGCCCTGCGCCCTCAACGCTGTGCACTCAAGTGCCATGCCGTCAGTTTCAATATGGCAATGTTGTCGCACCAGAGGGCCCTGGGACAATAGGTCTCGGGGGGAGGGGGGTGTTGCAGAATCTTCTGAATCCTATTGATTCTGAAACATCAAGGGCAGTGGCTAGCTAATCTGCATTGCTGCCCAGCAAAAGACAGCAGGTGCTGCCCCCTCCTGGTTTATAATAATGGAGGTTCTTATGGGCCTTAACCTGGTTTTGTCTTGTTAGCAAATTTGTTGCCATATTTGTTTATTTTATGATGGTTTGAGCACTCCGGGACATTGTATATGTTTTTTTTGCCCCAGGGGTGCTCTGCCTTGCTTTGGTTTGTACCGGTTTTATATATTTGTTATGGCTTTTGGCTAAACAATAAATTGAAATTGATTGATTACTGTAAGCTACCCTGGGCCATTGGTTTGGGATAGGGCAAGATAGAAATCCAACAGATCTGCTTAGCATGAGTAATTTTAGCCATAATCCCAACAAACTTTGTAAACACAAGTTCATAGTATCTTCAACTCATCCTACCTTCATACATGCATAAACACTTCTTGACTACGCCATTTCCTCCAACGGTAGTATACTAGTGATGCATGCCTTACTCATTCTCACTTATTTGGTTTAAGGAGATCGTGAGGGGGTTCAGGGTGCAATGTCACCAATATGCTGACGACACTCAGCTGTACCTCTCTTTTTCAGCTGAGTCAGACCCTGCTGTCTCATCGCTATCCCAGTGTCTGGAGGCCGTAGCGGAGTGGATGTGGCAGAGCAGACTAAAGCTCAACTCCGATAAGACAGAGGTGATGGTGGTGGGGAGGACGAAGGAGGTGTTGGCCCCCCTGATGGGGGGGGGGGGTTCGCCTTCTGATAGCTCAGCAGGTTCGGAGTCTGGGGTGGTGTTGGACTCGGATCTCCGCCTGGATTGACAGGTGGAGGTGGTGGCGAAGGCCGCCTTCCACCAGTTGTATCTAGTGCGGAGGCTGCGTCCATATTTTTCTGGTCCTGATTTGGTCTCCCTCATTTATGCCTTCTTCACCTCGAGGCTGGACTACTGTAACGCGCTCTACGTGGGGATGCCCTTGTTCCTGGTCCAGAGGCTGCAGCTAGTGCAGAATGCAGCAGCCCGTCTCCTGATGGGGACGGGTCATCGGGAGCATATAAACACCTGTGTTCCGGACTCTGCATTGGCTGCCAATAGCGTGTCAAGCCAAGTTCAAGGTATTGGAATTGATCTATAAAGCCCTTCACTGTCTGGGCCCCTCGTACCTCAGGAACTGCCTTGCCCTCCGCGTCCCAAAGCGGCTCCTTCAGTCTGCCGGGGGTGCCTTCTTGGAGGTTCCTCGTGTTAAGCGGGGGGCCACAATGGAGAGGACATTCTTGGTGGCCGGGCCGCGTCTTTGGAACTCCCTCCCGGAGGAAGCTCGCCTGGCCCCAAGCCTTTTGACATTCCGGTGGGCTTGTAAAACCTGGTTGTTCACCCAGGCCCCTTTGGGGGGAAGGGGGGAAGGGTTTTTATCTCCCCCCTTACCTTTTTATTTTTATTTGTTTACCCTGACCCTGTTTTGGTTTTTATATTGCTGGATTTTTAAAAAATGTTTTTTATTCTAATGTTGTTTTATTAAATTGTACGTCACCCCGGGATGCCATTGACATGGGGGGAATAAATAAATAAACTACCATGAAATCTGCAAAACCTGAATACAACATAGTTCAGATGATATCTTTTATTGGTCCATCTTCTGATGATGAGAGTACATATACTTTCAGGCCACACAGCACCCACACACTCTAAACATGACGATGCCAGGCATTGTGAGCTCTCGGGCAGGGACCATGTCTATCTTATTCTCTGTAAAGCGCCAGGTACATCGCTGGTGCTATATAAATGCTAATAATAATAAGTACAAGACTGCCCATTTTTGCACAATTGTTTTTCTTCCTTTGTTTACAGTGTAGACGCATCCTGGTTTTGGATTGCCTAAGAATTCACTACACACCAGACTAAAGACTATCCTGGTGTATGTCTGCTGCCAGATGTCTCCCAGTGCAATTAGCGTATGTGCAACCTACCCTGAACTCTTCAACCTTTGCTGCCTCTGCCTGCATTACCATAATGAGAGCACGTACATGTGAAGATGTTTGCTCTCTGCTTCTGCCTTCTATGCATGTGCCTGCTTCAACGGTGAAGCAGACGGGGGGGCGCCAGCAGGAGTCGGAAGAAAAGCCTCCCCTGGGCTCCACTGAGCAGGCAGGGCTGGTGGGACTCTAAGAATTTTGCCCCAGCATAGCACCACAGTTCAGAGAAGGAGGGTTTGGAGACATGCCTCCAATCTTCCCTCCTCCCCCAGACTCCAGCTCAGCCAAGCAGAGCTGGGGAAAAGGACTGCTGGAGCTGCAGTCATGCGGGTTTTCGTATCTCCCATTCCCTTCTCTCTCCCCCCCCCCCCACCTTTGGGCTCCTTCCCCTTCTTCTCTCTGCCTCTCCACTCTTATTTGGACTCCCTGCTTCCTCTTTTTTCCTCCACATCCTGTTTGGGATTACCCCTTTCCACAGGTTTGGTCGCCTTCTCCTGGTGATGGGTGTGCTTGAGGGATGCACTCAGAAAGGGGAAGGTCCATACCATGGCTCTGTGCCATGGACCTGTCCCCTATTGACATAACCATGTCCCAAAGCTGCTCCATTATCCCAAAATCACTCTTCCAGTGTGGCCCATGGCAAGTTTTTATTTTGATCCCTTTCCAGTTTCTGGATTTGGCCCCTGGATCCTGTTTCTACACAAGCACTGAAAGACTGAGCAGAGATGAGGTATAGGGGACAGATGCATGATCTGGATGCTTCTCTTCCAGAATCAGTCCTTAAGCACTCCCACCCTTAACTTCTGTGCCACGAGGGGGGAACCTTTTCCTTCCCAGGGGCTTTCTATGAAGTTTGAATTTTTATATTTTGTGGGATATTTTCTGGGCTCACTGAATGCAGTGGAAAAATTGCAGACCAAACTGTTGAGTTTTTCCCAAAGGATTTTTTTTTTTTTTGCTGACTTATGTTCAATCTTTCTGCTGCAGTGGGAAAACTTCAAAGTATGTTTTTCACACAGTCTAGTGTAGCTTTATAGTGTTTTTGAAAGGAGAAGATAGAGCTGGGGCACAAATGGAAGAGACAGCCAAACCATGCCCAGGCTCCACTGTATGTGGCCTGTCCACCCCATAACACACTATGCAGAGATGGAGTGAAATGCACTCTGGGTTATCGTATAGAAATGCAACTGCAGGTGTCGTTATTAGTCACTTAATACAATCACATGATCAAATGCATGCAACACTTGTTACAAGAATGTTGGCAACAATCATAGGTATAACACTCAATACTTTGCTGTTTGCAAAACAACGTGAGAAAGGGTTTTAAGTGGTCCTCTTGATGCAACATACTTACAATCTTAATTTTAAACACCAGTAGCCCCACTGACTTCAGTATTTTTTTTATTTATTTCAATAAGTCTATTCACAAATTAAGTGCTTAATTAAATGCTCGATACCTTGCAAGATAAAGCCTTAAGAGTACACAGCGTACGGAAATTAGGAAAGTTAGCACTGCTGTCTGATCTCCTTTTCCTTCCTAACACCTGAGGCTACAACATTCACACAAGCGAAACAAAACTATTTGTCAAAGCCAAAGTAATTTTTCATGCTTTGCTAACTCACTTTGGCATCATTAACACCAGACATTTAAACCAATTTAGTTCTGCCACAATTGGTCCCAATAGTCATGTCATGCAAATGCACAAGATGACATGCAGCTCTCCATGCCTTACACACACACAAACACAAAGTGTTCTGGGATGTTGTGCAGGAAGCAATAAAGGAGGACTGAACCCTAAAGCATTCGTAGAAGCAGCAACGTGTGGTACAACTTGGAAAGGATTTGTATACCGTGTTCATCAACCGACTGCAAAAAGTTCTTTGAAATGACTACTCAGTCCTCTTCACTTTCTAATTTGAAGTAATTTTCAATCAGAGTACATACCTCGATTCTTACTCTAGAATACCATCACTTATGTATAAGCGATGAGGTACAACTGAATTAAGGACTTACTAATGTGATTTAACTTTACATAAAAATTAGCCCTGCGAGTTGGAGGCATGCTCTTGACCAACCAGCTCTGACCCAGCTATGTTAAGAACCAGTAGCAGGTAGCTGGAGTAACATGGGTGCAGATTTGTGATAAGAATGTTGGCAAGGAGGAAAGTCTGGTGTTGCTTGGTATGTGTTTTGTCCTGTAAGAACCAACCTTGACCTTCTCTAACTCATTCTAGTTCTCTCCTCCCAGTTCTCTTCAGTCACTACGAAGTTGACTTGACTGCAGATTGCTAACGATATCTGAAGATTCCTTATCCTTGGAAAAAGCTATTTATAGCCACCTGTTTCAGTGGTACTGAAATAGTTTACCCATTTTTAATTTTATAGGTGTATCAAAACCAGAAGCTCAACAAATAGAGTAAGGACGAAACCAGATGAGACCAACTTTAACACTATGAGCCTCCTGAACATTTTTTGAGACAGAATCACAGCATTGGAAGGGACCTTAAGGGCCATCTATTCTAAAAACCTCAGTTAAGACACAAACACACTTATCACAAAATTTGTAAAATCTGCTTTGCAAAGAACTCTTGAGATAATGTTGCAGGCTAGAGACAAATTAACAGATTGATAATTGACAAGGGACTGATGAGTGTTAAATAACAGATCCCCACAGCTTACAAAAACAGTGTTAATGTGCTACATTTGCATTAATGATGTGGTTATATTTTAGATTGCTCTTGATTAGCCACCTCATGTTCATGTAACTGTCAAAACACACAATCATGGGCAAGACTTTGACATACATGGGTTCTTCTATGGGATGATAAGACCTTAAGAGCAAGCCAAGGAATGGAGGATTTGTTCTCTCAGTCCACACTACCAGAGGGTGATAAACGGCATAGTAACCCTGCTGTAAGCCTGCAAGTGGGCATTTTGAACATGAAATACTTGCTTGGAGTGTTATTGGCATGGCAAGACTATGAGAAACTACTGAACCAGCTTTTTTGGTGAGCATATATAAGCTCTCAAACGTCAGTGCTCAGAATATTTAAACAGCAGTTTCAAGTTCATAAGATTGCATATGTTCATTCACTGAAGTTGGTCCCATCAACCACCACATTAGTTTTTAATATTCACAATAGTATTTGAGGATTGACTGGAAAAGCTACAGTAAAGGCAGCCCACAGTTTAGTGTGTCCTGGGCAAATCACAAATTTATTCTGTTTTTTAAGCATCTAAACGATCGAGACATTCCCTGTGCTGAAAACTGAGACTATTGTTAGCTGATCACCATGAAGATGGAGGAAACTTTTTTTTAAGTGAATGGGGACAGTACAGGTTAACAAAATAAGCATTACAATACAAATTAGCTGCTTTGCTATCTGTATAGAGTTACTTACACATGGGTAAAGTTAACAATTTCAGGTGAGCCAGAACAAAGTTTTAGCCTGACTGAGGAGAAGGTCTACTCACCAACAGAAGCATCACCTTATTGTCTAGGACTCCTATCCATAGCAAGTATCACAACAGTTTTGAAACATTAAATTAGTGGTACTTTGTCCATCCCAGTCCAATACAATGTGAAAACCTTCACATGTAGCAGTGCACAGCTCTTCACTATTGTTACATGTTTACATATTGACACTTTTCTCCTGCCCATATGGGCAGAAACACAATGATTGATAAATTACATTAGTTTAACAGTTGCACCTAAACATTCACAGAAATAGTTCCCTTCATCCTTTTCACCACTGCAGAAAATAATTTGCAATTAGTTCTTGTATCGTACAGTAGTCCTGAGAGGCAGTAGAAATACATTAAAAGAACCACCACCACCAAATAATCAGTTTCTTGTAATCTTCAGGCTTTCCACTTTGAAAAGACTTTGTTATGACATTAAGAAAAATTCAGTGTTTTAGTACAGCTATATAAAGAATTTACATTTCCCCCCCAACACCACAATGCACCAAGTACAAGTACTTACTTCGAATCTGCCTCTTGATCTCCTTTGCAGGATCTAACCAACTCTAAAAAGAGAAAGAATAGCAATAGGTGAAGAAATGTATTACATCCAAAAGTGTGGCACAATACATGCATTTTCTATAACCCTTATAAAAAAATACCTATTTGGTGCTTTACTTTTAAGTTGACTCAAAGATTCTGTAGGCTAACATGATTTGCCAGCATATTTTCAACATATCGAACCATTGATTCCCCTTCCGCTCTGCCCAACTCATTTTCTCTTTTGCAAGACTATGCTTTTTCCTCTTTGATTGACCCTTCTAATTCTGAAAATTAGATGAGCATATAGCTCTCTAATGAATGTTAAGGAAATTACACTTTACAACTGACCAATTCTCTCTCATTTACTCCTAACAAGGAGATCACCATGGTTGTGTAGTCTCTACATACTCTTGCCTGAAAATCAGTGAAAAGTTTAGAGTCTATGCAATATATTTTTCTCAGATTCTTCACAAAGTAAAGTATTTCAGCTATCTTCCTCCTATCTGTTTCACTCATGCTTCCTAATGTTTCCTCAATGTTTCCTAGATGTTGGCTTGATGCAATCACAAAAAATTGCGGTGTGCGCTATTGAGTAAGACCTACTTAGCTTAACAGTATCTGTTACCATAAGCAACATTTTACCACTTTACACTACATTACATAGGGAACATATAAAGTTTGATAAAAAGATGAAGGAAAACAGTTTAAAATGGAAAGTACTGTAACAGCATGCAACTGGACCTCTCAGGAAGTTGGCCACACCAGAGTAACGCCACCCCCACATCTATTGTATGATCAAAGCAGAATTTAGGGGCTCTCCAAGTAATGAGAATTACAGTTCACTGAAACCTGGAAAAGGGGGGGGGGGGGGAGGGACATGGTGGAAGGTTCTCTGTAGCTGCCCAAAGAATAACTTACAACTGTGAAAAGTTGCTAGAGAATCACCTCCAGGCAAATTGTACAGAAGAGTGACAAAAGCAAAACTGTTTGTCTGGGGTGTTTTGTATTTATGTTTATTAGACCAACCCCTGAAAGGAGAAATGTGTTGTATTGTGTCAATATGTTGGGATTTAGTGAGTTGAACTAGGAAACTGAGGCGTAATGCAAGCACACACATGATCCGAGTGAGGCTGTGCATGGCACCCGTGAGAGAAAGCTTTCTGTTTCTGTAAAACTTGTTTGGCTCATTCTTTGAATCTTTCTCAACATAGATGTAATTCTTCTCTTGACTGAGCTTGTCAGCCAATATTATGCTGCCTAAGAGAAGCCAAACATTTCACAGGATATTTGGGACCTTGGCCATAGTAAAAATAGTCCTCTAATATAACTGATATAAATACAATATACCTGTAGCTCTGTTGTTGCTTTTATTATTTTAGCAATAGTCTGCCATGAAACAAACCATTTTGCTTTCATTCGATTACTGTAAAAGAAATAGTTGGTGGATGTCTCAACATGGCACACTTGACACTGTTCAGCCACCTACCCATAGGGACCTGAGCAAGTGTTGTGTTTGGGCACACAACCCTAGGAGTTACTCATGGAGTGAACATGAGTATGCAGGGGTTTGTTTCTCAGAATGTACTTGAGAAACTCCTCAGCAGACCGCCAGAGCAGCCAGAAACATGCCATAGAATTGACATCTGGTTACCGGTAACACCTTGTGCTTGTCAATTTCATAACAGATCTTTGGCTTGTCAGTTTTATCAGTGGGGAGTATTTTCCCAGGAACTCTGCCAAGTCAATTTTCCTAGCAGAGTTTTTGGGGCTTCATCTATGTATGTTATCACTCAATGGGCTCACGCTGTTGGTCAGAGTCTAGAAGGTGGCAAACACACACACAATAGCGTGAACCTTTGTTCACGCTGCTCCACCATAAGATGACATTGAGAAGGTTGTGGCAGTATGGCAACATAACCATCTGGACTCCAATATCATCTTGGGCAAATTCCAGGCTGGGTTCTAGCCTTCTCGAGGGGTAGAAATTGCACTTGTCAGGATGAATGATCTTCTGATTTTTTTTAGAGCGAAGATAGCTGGCCACCTTGGTCATGCTGGACCTTATAGCAGTATTTGATAGACCATGGGTTACTGCTTCGGTGGCTGACAGGCATTGCTGGTATGATGGGAGCTGCTGGTCAGTGGTCCAAGTCATGCCTTGAAGAATGGATTCAGTTAGTGGTGGATGGTTATGCGTCATCCCCGAGAGACTTGAAATGTAAGTTCTATTCTTCCGCCTACGTTCAATGTATATATCCAACCCTTTGGGGAGGTTATGACTAACAAAAGGTTGAGTATCATCAACACACTGATACACAACTCTCTCTCTTGCCCCATGAGTTCCACCATCTCAGCCTCTGCCTTGGAGGAAGGCTTGAATGATATAGCCAGCTGAATATGTCGGAGCTACCTCATACTCAATCTGAGGAAGACTGAGGTGATGCTAGTGGGGAGGGGCAACAGATATGAGGATGCCCTTGCCTTAATTGGCCCCCTGTATATTGACAGGGTTCAGGTAAAGAAATTTGGTGTCATTTTCGGCCATGGTCCGCCCATGAAAACTGAGGTACTGGGTGCAGTTCAGAAAGGGGTGGGGTTTTTTATCTATACAATTTACATAAGCTAAGCTCTTATTTATCCCAGGCTGACCTTGCCACAGTGACCCTTGCCCTGGTGACTAGGGCATGAAATTTGCAGTCACGTGGGAGCCACTGGCACCCAGAAAACTGAGGTTGGCAACTGGTTCATGGGTGTAGTGGGTCAAGAATGATAAAGGATCACGATAAAGTCTGGTGACTGAACGTTGTTGGGGGTTTTTTTGGCTCCTGGAGTTCGATCTGAAATTTCATGTCCTGCTGGTTACAATTTTTGTAACTCCCTCTTCTATGGGCTTCCAGCAGAGCTTAGACATTGCTTGCTGTTTGTTCAGTAGACCTGACATGAAAAATCTTGGCGAGTGCTGCTTCTATTGGAAGCAGGGCATTTGCTGAGATTTGCAAAGCTTACAGTCTTTTCCAGTTTTTGCCATTTTCCGATTGTTCTCATTTCAGCCCTATTGTTCAGAATGCGGCATGGTTTGGGCAGACATGATCATATTATGTGCACTGGCTGCCTGTAAAGCAATGAACTGAACTTAAGATTGCGCTGCTGGTTTTCAAGGCCCTGAATGGCACAGGTCTGGCTATGTTCAAGACATATACGGGGCTTATCTGCGTTCAGAAGCCACCCACTGTTTGGGAGTCCAGCCCTTATGTCAGCGGGTGATCGGGCCTTTGCTGTGGTGGCTGCCTCAGTCCAGAACTCGTGCCCTCAGATGTCCATCTCAGTTCCTCACTCCTCATCTTTAAAAAGGCACTTGGAAGATGTATTCATTCCCCAGATGTTTTTAGGATCCACTACTGGTTCCCATGAATGTGTTTTTCTCTCTCTCCCATTACCTTCCCCATTTAAATTGGTTTTACACAGATTTATACTTTAGTTGTATTTATATTTTATTGTATTTTTATGCTCAGCACCATTTGGCATGGGGGTACTATGAAAATAAAATTTATTTTTATTTTTATTATTGCAGTAAATACCATGAGTAATGTAACTTGTCCACACACTATAACCCTGCATACAAACACGCAGACTCTTACATTGGTCAGTAACAGTCAAGAATAGAAAATTGTCAACAGAAACTATTAGGAAATGTTCTCTTCAACCACAGAACAAAAACATACTTACAGAAATAAAAAAAAACCCAGTATTTCTGGATTTGATTCAAAGAAGGTAAGAGTACTAAGAACACAGAGTATTAATATACTGTTCATGTATTCACCCTTCACACTATCAAGCAATTTCCATGATTTTACAACACCAACAATTCAGAAATATCCACCTAGCCTGTCGCTCTGACCATGTGCAGCCTCTCCTCTCCTCTCTCCACTGGCTCCCTCTTCCTGAGCGCATTCTGCACAAGCTCCTTGTATTCACCTACAAAGCCCTTCACAACCTCGCTCCCTCCTACCTCTCTGCCTTGATCTCCCTCCGAACCTCTGCTTGAGCCCTCCGCTCCTCCTCCATCCCCTCCCTCACCCTCCCACGTCTCCCCTGCTCCCACAACCGCCTTCGTCCCTTCTCCCTCGCTCCAGGCGTGCGGGGCAACTCCCTCCCTGCCCTCATCCACCTGGCTCCCACCCTCCACACCTTCAAGTCCCTCCTCAAAACCCACCTCTTCCGCTCCGCCCTTCCTATCTCCTGCTTACCATTCCCACTCAGAATTATCCCCCACCTGCTATCTGTAAACTCCCAACTTACTGCAACCAAGCCAAGAATGTGTACCTGAGCTTTCACATCCTCATGAATGTCGCATCCCTTGTCTCTCACTCTGTTCCCCCTTCCCTGTCTCCCTTCCCCGTCTTTAGATTGTAAGCCCCCGGGCAGGGACCATGTCTATCTTATTCTTTGTAAAGCACCAGGTACATCGCTGGTGCTATATAAATGCTAATGCTAATAATAATAATATAATATTCAAATGAGATTGGTTTCAGCAGCATTTAAGCTACAGTGCATTTTTCAGGAGCACAGAACACTGATACGGAAAGGTCAATTCCTCATCTCCCACTGGTACCCCTGGTGTTGCATTAGGGAGCAGCTCTAATTCTCCACTCAGAAAAGTGCCTGGCATTCAGTTTCCACACCCCGCAGCTGCAGTCTAGCACAACAGCTGGCTCATAAATGGGCGTCTGTGATGAGTGCAAAAGAATGAGAAAAACACATCATTTAGCACTAACTAGGCAGGAGGGTCAGAGACATGTGGCATTTTAATCTGAGGTGGCAACAGCCACAGCAGGAAAAAATGAATCAAGAGAGCTGGTGCCAAGAAAACAATTTGATCTTAATACAGAAAAGGGGTGCAGAAAGAAAGACAACCCAATAAAACCTGATATGCTTCTTACCCTTCAGTTTTATTTTAAATCCTTATTAGGCTCAGAGCAACTAGTACCGGGTACTAGTTGCTTTATTTTTTCTGTAACAAATCTATTACAAAATAAAACATAGTAGAAAGAAAGAGAGAGAAAGAAAGAGTAAGAGGAGACCGTTAATTTCAAGCATATACTACTGTGTTTTTCAAAAACCTAAATGTGTGCACAACAAATCAAAGAAAAATTATACACAAATCATATTTTTATCATTTTAAAATGATACTGACCTAGAAGATATTACTTCTAGAGGTAATCAGAAATTTTTACTTAAGCAATTAGAGCCAACCATTTTGTGAGCATGCAATGCATGTGCCAAAGAGAGAGTGACTACAGAGAAAAGCTAATACAGAAGTGTAGGATTGTTCTCAGACATATCTTTAAATTTATTTAACAGAGACAACTGAGGTGGTTGATCAAGGAGGGGCTCCAGTTCTCATTTTTAAAAATCCATTCCACTCAAGTGACAGCATACACTCACTAACATTTGTTTTAGAAAGGTTGGAAAACCTGTACCTATAGCTTTTCTTGAAATGGCTGACTAATTTTTAAAGGCAAGTAAGTAGGAGTCAACAGGGAGAAAATAATCCTCAGTCTAGGAGGTCAGCTTGTACAGTGGTTATAGACAAGCTGTGAAGATTTTTGCTGCTTTAGTAAAGGCTTATAGAAGTCTGAGGTATTCGCATCAAAGTAGCAGGATACAGGTAGGTAACAACTAGCTGTGGAAAGCTCTTTTTTTTTGGTCTCTTGCTTTATGCTTTGTTAGGAAATAAACAACAAAGCCAGCTGATGTCGATTAAGTCACTGTTTCTTAAGGTGGGGGCACAGAAAATGTACGTGAGAACAGCTGGCTAGCACTTAGCTCCATTCTGATTGTCCTCCTTACTATCCCATCATTTTGGAAATTTCCCCAGATTCAATCACAACAAGGGGGAGACATGGAAGCAACAAGAGAGTGGGAAGGGGGAAAAGGAACAAGGCATAGTGGGGGAGAAGGCTCAACTAAACTTTAAAATATGATGGGTTCCCAGAACATTGGATAGATGCTCTTAACAAATGTTTATAATCTAAGCCTGTAAAATAGACATCCAGTTAAAACACGGACAGAAAGCTTTCATACTGCTCTCTCAACATCTCAGACAAACCTAAAAGAAAAGGTCCTCAGATATTTGTTCCCCCCACTTCTCCCAATACGTTTTTTTTTGGGGGGTTGCTGTTTTTTTATGGGGGCATAAAGGATATTTGGTACTGTACATTTTGCAATATTTCTAAATGCCTGGGAGGGAAACTCAGTAAGAGCACTGAGAATGTCATCTAGATGGGGGAGGCAGACACGACAGGTGATAAAAAGTGTAAGTTAGAGAGCTGAGACGTTGTATAGATGTGATTTATTGGGCATGTCGCTCAAGACTAAAAGCTGTTAAAATTTATTTTATTTCTTTATTTATAAATATTTGTTAGCCGCCCCCTCATGTCTGTGGCATCTCAGGTCGGCTTACAGCATAAAAGCATACAATAAAATTCATTAAAACAATGTTTTAAAAATACTATCCCTCCTACCCCACCCTCCCCTCTGAAGGCCTGGGCGAAAAGCCAGGTCTTGCAGGCTTGCAACCTTACATTGACTCTGTGGCCAAATCCTGCCGATTCGCTCTCCACAACATTGCCCGCATCCGCCCCTTTCTCTCTATCTCCTCGGCCAAAATCCTTGTTCATGCCATGGTTATCTCTCGCCTCGACTACTGCAACCTCCTCCTTGCTGGCCTCCCTCGCTCTCACCTGTCCCCCCTTATCGCAATCCAAAACTCTGCTGCCAAGGTCATTCATTCTGCCCGTCGCTTCGACCATGTGCAGCCTCTCCTCCTCTCCCTTCACTGGCTTCCCCTTCCTGAACGTATCCTATTCAAACTCCTGGTTTTCACGTTCAAATCGTTTCACAACCAAGCTCCCCCTTACCTCTCGGACTTAATTTCCCTACGCACTCCTGCACGCACTCTCCGCTCTTCCTTTGTCCCCTCCCTCATTCTCCCTCGTTTCTCCTGCTCACCTAACCGCCTTCGACCCTTCTCCCTCGCTGCCCCCCATGCCTGGAACTCCCTCCCTGTCCACATCTGCCTTGCCTCCTCCCTCCGCTCCTTCAAATCCCTCCTCAAGACCCACCTTTTCCAATGCCTGCTAGTCTTTCCCCGTACACTTACTGTCAGCCCTCCTCTGCTGACTGCTGCTACCAACCTCTTTGTAACCAAGCCAAGCATACGCACCTGAGACTTCGCATCCGCTTGAATGTTTGTCTTCTCCCCTGTCTCTCCCACTGTCCCCTCTCCCTGTCTCCCCCCCTTTGTCTTTTAGATTGTAAGCCACCAGCAGGGACCGCGCCTAATTCTATGTTCTGTACAGCACCAGGTCACACGACTGGCGCTATATAAATGTTTATAATAATAATAATAATAATACATAATAATAATAATGCTAACAGACCTGAGGCCAGACGGGCTTCCTCCGGGAGGGAATTCCAGAGCCTTAGCCTAGCCACCGAGAACGCCCTATCCATTGTGGCCACCCGCTTTACACGGGGGACCTCTAAAAAGGCGCCCCCGGTGGACTGCAGGGATCGCTCTGAGGCGCTGAGGGCGAGGCGGTCCCCAAGGTATGAGGGGCCCAGACCATGTAGAACACCACTAGCACCTTAAATCGGGCTCAGTAGGCTATAGGCAGCCAGTGCAGAGTATGGAGCACAGGTGTTATGCGCTCCCGCCTTTCCATCCCCATAAGGAGACGGGCTGCCGCATTCTACACCAGCTGCAGTCTCCAAACCACAACCAAGGGAAGCCCCACGTACAGCGCATTGCACTAGTCTAGCCTTGAGGTGATGAAGGCATGAATGAGGGTGGCCAGGTCGGGCCTGGAAATGTATGGACACAGCCTCCGTACCAGATACAGCTGGCAGAAGGCGGCCTTAGCCACCAAATCTACCTGCCGATCCAGCTGGAGCCCCGAGTCCAACACCATCCCTCGACTCTGAACCTTCTGGGCTACAGGAGGGCGGATCCCCCTACCAGGGGAGCCAATACCTCCCTCGCCCTATCCACCACCATCACCTCCGTCTTATCAGGATTGAGCTTCAGTCTATTCTGCCGCATCCAATCCGCCACAGCCTCCAAACACTGGGAAAGTAATGAGACAGCAGGACCAAAAATAATCAGTTGCATGCAGTTTTTATTCCCTAATATGAATAATGGAAGACAACAGAGCCTATTAGAACACACACTCCCAGGGAAGAGATACCAATGCCAGAATAGTAAAAAGTGAGCAGCTGAAGAACTTCTAAAGTTAGGATTGCAGAAGCATAGTGAAGGACACAAGAATACGACACACAATATCAGGGGTAGGAGAATGATCAGACACACACACAAGCATACATACCATTAAACTACCACCCCCACTGATATTAAAACCAACTAACTTGTGGCTGTTCCATTGTGACCTCTTAGCAGAACGAAACAAGTATTGCTGTATATTAACATTCGGTAGTATTGTTGCTTTTCTGATTTCCATCTGGACAGTCTGGAAATTAGGGGACTGTCTGGAGTCTGAGTGGACATCTGACATGTTTGGGATTACGGTGCCTTTCTAGCCTGAGGCACCGTCTCTCACCTGCTTGCTCGCTTCACCTGAGCCATGGAGAAAGTGCAAGTCTCAGCCATGTGTAACACATGACACTTCTGGCCCAGCGTGGGCACAAGGCGACCAGTTTATAGGGGGTGGGGAATTAATGGAGGAGTCTGACTTTTCTCCGCACAGGTGCTGCTCCACATTCTCCTCCTGCTCATTTCAGGTCACATCCAACTCCTTCCCCACATCTCAGTCCAGAGTGTGCATTCTCTGCAGCAGATAGTAAGAGCTGAGGGCTCCAAGAACATGCTGTTCTCTCACTGTCAGTCCCCAAACAGCTGGTATCTCATGACAGGCACTATGTGTAATGGAAAAATGAGTTCCCTGAGACAGCAGAATGTGTGCCTCCTAGAGTTAAAACCGCTACCGCAAGACAGCCAAGAAGGGCTCACACAAACCACAGACTCAACCTCTCTCACTACTCCTTCAAAAGGCACAAAACACATTCAGAACTGCCAACAGCAATCCACACCCCAAACATGCACAAGCACTGCTATCAGCAGCAGCCTTAGCCCCAAATAAATCCAGAGATTAGCATAGAAAAGCATGAGTAATATGAGAAATTCAAAACCTTTAAAACTACGAAATGGATTTTGAAAAATAAAAAGGCATGCACCACAAGGCACCCTTGAATTTCCTACCACTACACCTCACAAAAAAATCTTAAAGTATACTTTCACAAGCCAATTCAGAAAGCATCTGAAACAGGCAGAAAAAACAATTCTGACTCGGATTTTCAAACTGCTGTAACTTTTTGGTTCAATTTGAATGAAATTTGGGCAGTTTGTACTCCTCACTCAAGCAATCCCCTCTGCCAAATGTCCAACAAATAGGATAAATGGTGTTGATTTTATAAGCAACAGACTGTACATGTGTTGAAGTGAAGGATGCAAGCTGGCCTTAAATATAGAGCAGCGGGAATCACTCTAAAATGTCATTACACTGAACTCATGAAATACCAAATAGTAAACACACACAGGAAGCTTTTCTTCATCTGCACATATCTGTTTAGGAGTACCCCTCTAAGCAGTCTCCACTAGTAACTGGTTCTGTAGGGCTATGCTGTCTCTTTGAAATTTTATGGAGGCTTGAAGATTGAAATCCTGGACAGACATTCATGTCTGTAGTCTTGGTATCCCCATTGCTCCTAATCTCTCACCCTGCCACCCTTCTATCATTTACTTCATGTCTTTGCACCCAACTACTTCTTCACCCCATCCCTCCCCATTCATTCTACACACCAACTTACATCCCCGTAATTCTTGTATCCTTTTCTGCCACCACACATTCCCCCACACAACTGCTTCTCTCATCTACTCTTACCCTCATTAACCTTCCTCCATTTACCCTCTTATTCCCATGTCCATACACCCAAACTCATGCTCTTTTATTATTAGCCCAGCCTCAATATCAGGCAATTGACTATTTGAACTTTGTATAAGTTTATATAAGCATATGTGAATTTATGAGAATCAGCATTGTCAGATTTCCTTATCTAGGAGAGGTGGGAACCCTAATATACAGTTCTAAAGACAGTATGTGCACACCAACATATTTGTATCATACATGCAGGAAGTAAGCCCCATTAGAAAATGCAGAACCATCCTACGAGCAGATTAGGAGAGATAACAGAAAAGTCTGGAGGATATTTGGAACCCTTTCTTTGAACTTTCAATAATAATTTGGCACTTTTATCAGTCAGCATTTGAAGACGGTAATCTTTAAAGCAACACTGTGCCAGAGACTGAATAAACATTCAAGTTTTAATGCCAGAGGCAGATTTAACCATTACTAGAAATTATGTTCCTTTATAAGCATGAATGATATAGTAACGTATTAAAATATTATCAACATATTCAAGCTTGTATACACCTAATCTATTTTGTTGAAATTTACAAATATTTAATGCCTTGAAAAAATACTATTTCAATCTTACCTTTAACTGACAGCTTCCTATGACACATTCCCTCCATAAATACATATGTCACAGCAGAATATTTAGCAATTTCCAGCAGGTCCAGATTTTTACATGGTTTGATAAAAAGTATGCAAATTTAATTTTCCAGGTTTTTTTGCAGAACTTATCCTTTTAAAAAAAAAATCAACAGTAAATGAAAAAGTCTAAGTTTACCTTCTGTTCTGAGTTTTCTTGCAATACCAGGCCAAAATAGTCCTTTTCCAGTAAATTAAGCTGCTCACACACCTTGTCAAATAGCACCTGGCCTTTAGCTCTTTTCTGGAAAATGAAAAATACCAGTTAGCTTCATCACCAAAGACTTTAATTACTGAAAGCACGATTCTAATGAGAAAGATTTGAAATATATCCTCAGTCATAAGCAACTATAATGCCAATCAAACGTAGTTGATTAATAGTCTGTTACTTACTCCCTAGTATTCTGACTACTATGGTATTTCAGGAACATTAGTCAAAAATTGTGTTTTCGCTCTCTTGTTTGGCTGAAAACTTCACCATTAGAGTTTGCCAAACAAGATTAATATTCAATTGTAAGTGGATATAAATCTCAATTGTAAATAAAAACATGTTCTGCTTTTTTAGTAGCATGTTTAAAAAAACAATCCATACGAGACATGTGAAACAAGGAAAATTTTCAAATGCCTTTTTATAGAACACTGTCAAAGAACAAAGGACAGTAGCTCTACTCTTCTATCACAACAGTTTCAATCGGACAATGCAGAAATATTTATAAATCAAGAACAGATTATTCTCTTGCATTCAAAGGTGATCTTTGAAAGTGATACTAAGGAGGCAAAGCACACTGCCACAATGTTAACAGTTCTTAAATCTTACCTTGCTATTTGTTGCATCACATTAGGATACTATTTTTAGGTACCCACATTCACTGCTTTTTCCCCGTTGTCCCCAGTGGAAAAATGCAGTGAACACGGGTCCCTGACTACTGTCTATAGATTGCAGCACATTACCTAGGCTGCATTCAGATGTGCGCTTAATTCGCACAGCAGCGGCGGTGGCATCATGCGATTTAAAGCAACGCGCACTTCCGGGTTGGTGTGAATGCACCTAGTGCGCACAATTCAGCGTAATGTGAACTGTCGGAGTGCGGTTTTAAAAGCTGCTCTGAGCAGCTTTTAAAACCACACTCTGACAATTCACATTACGCTGAATTGGTGCATTCACACCAACCTGGAAGTGCGCGTTGCTTTTAATCGCATGATGCCACCGCCACTGCTGTGTGAATTAAGCGCACATCTGAATGCGCCCCTAGTATCCGCTCTCTCTAGTCACCCAGAGAAAGTTTAAAAATGACTTTACTACCAACTGATCATTCAAAAATTGATGATCACCTGTATTTTTAGTAAATGAAGCATAAGTGTCTCAAAACACTACAGTGCTATAAACTGGTTTAACAGAATTTAAATGACCAATGGCTGCTTGATGTTCAAACAACATGCTTTATATTGTTTGAAGCTTATTCATTATTTCCTGAGAGTTTATTATCATAGTGTTGCTGCCTGGCAGGCTGCTATAACACGCATACAGCTTACAACTTAACATACATGCCTGATTTATGTTACCATCCGATCCAAAACACAATCTTTGCCAACCATGAAAGGAGAAAACCAACCACCTGGGCAGCAAATTAACAAACTTTGCCAAAGACATGCATTGGGAAATAGATCCTAACAATAAATAAAACTAATTGCCTCTGATGTACTGTCATACACATTAAAATTAAAAGCTCACTCCAGGAAACTTGTAAACCTTGAACAAGTATGGTTGTACCATGTTTAATTGAAATTAAGAATTTTTTTTCTGGCGAACAGCTGTCCCAATTTTTCCTTTGTTCAAAGAGAGTTCTTGCTTTGTTATAGCTCAGACATACTATTCTGTCACTGTAGAGGACATAAGAGTCATGCCTTATGAATGAAAAAGCAGCAGCAACACAGAAGGCTTTCTACAAACAAGTCACCTGAAAAGTTTCAATTCAACAATTCATTTAATTTTTGACTCAACCCTTTTAAAGTATAGCATATTTGGGGGGCAAGGGGGAGCGAGCAGGGGTTGATTTGCCTTTTACTTATCTGTTTTACGATTGCAGTCTGAGGCAACGAGCTATAGACAATGTTTGTGAACTATTCTGTAAATATAACTTAGTGCCATAAATTAAGGTAAGCTTAACACAAGGCTTTCAGAATTTGCAATATGTTGATGCTGGTATTTGGATCTTACATTTAGTATCAATTAATTACCAATATCTTTTGTATTAACATTTTCTTAATTTTGATAAAATGGGTTTATCATAGAAAATTTCCAAACTCTCTAAATTCACAAATATATTTGGTTGACAACCTGGTTGTTGCTGAATTGCAACAAGAATCTATACAACAGAATGAAACTGAAGTGAGAAACAGGTTAAGTAGCTCTGTATGGTATAGTAACTAACTATTCATTTCATCAAGCCTTAAAATGACCTCAAGAGACAACTTGAAGTACTGAAAGACATTTATTCTCCAACCCATTCTCTTTTTATCCTGATGAAACTGCCAAGGTGGTTGCCAGTTTGTGCCGAAGTGGTGGTGATGTAACCATTAACATGGATCTCTAATATCCATTAGGGATGGGCGAACGCAGTTCGGAAGTTCGGCTTGAACACGGCCTGTTCGGATGACCGAACCCAAACTGACTGAACCAAACTCGATTCCAAATGTTGAAATGACCGAACAGTTCAGTCAGTTCGGATCGCGTTCGGGTGGCAAAAATGTGTCACTGGAAGGCAAAACGTGACAGGGAGGGGGAGTCAGCTGAGGAGCAGACTTCCAGGCACCAGGGGTGGAGAGGCTTGGAGTAGCAGCCAGCCTGCCCAATCACCATCCCTTTTCGCCTCAGACCACTGGCTTCGCAGTCTG
>QEPC01003823.1:2546462-2580996 GCA_003113815.1 Sphenodon punctatus | reverse complement strand
GGGGGGGGGGAAGAGAATCCTCAGTCTGGGATCATTTTAAGCAGGTGAGGGCAGATGATTCCAGAGAGGTGCAGTGTACTGTGTGCAAAAAGGTGGTAAAGCGTGGACAGGTGCTCAGCAACCTGGGGACAACAGCAATGGCAAGGCACCTAAAGTCATGCCACAGTGCTCTGCTGCTCAGCGGGAAGGCAGGGGAAGTGGATGCAAGCGGGTTCCCGACTGCAGCGGCCAGGTGCCCGGCTCCTTCAGTGGGCAAGCATCCTGCACCAGCACCAACTGCTGCCTCTAGCAGCAGGAGCAGTATTCCTCTTGCAAGGGGGGCAGAACAGCAGCTGGAACCTCCCCAGCAGTGCCGTCAGTCCACCATGGAGGAGCTGGGATGTGGGGATCTGTCAAGGCCATCGACAGGGCGCCGTGGCACTGGCTTCCAAGACAAAGTGAAGCGCATGTTGGCAGAAATTATTGCCCTGGATGGGCAGCCCTCCTCATTTGTGAAGGACAAGGGCTTCCAGCGGCTGATTGGGTTCCTGGCCCGCAACTTCAAGCTGCCTTCCCGCTCCACCCTGAGTTGGACTGTGGTGCCCCAGCTCTATAGGGCTTTGAAGGAGCGGGTGAGGGAGCAGCTGGCAGAGGCTGGGGGGGCCACAGTCCACTTTACCACTGACCTGTGGTCCTCCAGAAACGCCCAGCACACCTACCTGGCAGTGACTGCACACTGGTGGCAGGACCCAGAGGCAGCGCTCAGTAGTGGCAGGAGGGATCCTGAAGCAGGGTATAGGTGGGCCCTGCTTCAGGCATAAGTCATGGACAGCTCCCACATCGTTAGGAACCTCGAGGCAGGCCTGGCCACCATGGTGAGGGAGTGGGTCACGCCAGGCACGGCCTTCACCAAGGGGTGTGTGATCAACGACAATGACGGGGGCTTCAAAAGCATTCCTTCTGCCGCACACCCCCTCCATCTTGTGGTGAAAGACGCTATGGGCTTGGGGGAGAAGGGGATTGGGCCAGGTACCCTTAGTTCCCTTGTCAACCGGGGCAGGAAGCTGGCGGGGTTCTTCAACCGCAGCGTGAATGGCAGCGAGCTCCTCTGGGAGAAGCAGGCCAACCAAGGGTCCCCAGTGCACCAGCTCATCCAGGATGTCTCCACCAGGTGGAATTCCACCTTCCTGATGCTTGAGCAGCTTCTTGAGCAGAAAGCCAGCCTGCATCAGGTGAAACTAGAGACAGACATTGAGGCACCTCCAGGGTACAACAGGGAGGAATGGGAGAATCTAGCTCACACGGTCTTCATCCTGAGACCGTTCCTGGCTATGACTGAGAACATGAGCAGCTCCACCGCCACCCTCAGCCAAGTGACCCCGCGGGTCCAGTCTCCAGAGGAGGATTGTGGCCCTCCGATGGTGTGCTTGACCTGGTACAGAAGCTGAAGGCGGGGCTGAGTGCGCGCTTTGATGAGCTCCTGTGCCGGGAGGAATATGTCCTGGCAACCATGCTGGACCCCAGGATCAAGGGTAGCATGGCACGGGAGACAGCGGTCTATGGCCTCTGGAAGGGTGCGCTGGTGCAGAAGGTCCAGCAGGCAGAGCGGGCCATGAAGCAGGATGCCCCTGGGGATGGTGGGAGTGGGAGCAGTGACCCCTTCCAGCCATCTGGGTCTATCCCTGCCCCAGCCCTAGTGGTAGCAGTAGCACCAGCAGCAGGATCAGCAGCAGGAGCAGGACCCCTACTAGTGCCAGCAGCTCCTCCTGTGTGCAGGCCACTCTGGGAAGCATGGGGCCCAGCACAAAAGGGCAAGCAGCGTGGCTGAGGACAGTGGGGCAGGTAGTGCCCACCCAGAGCTACCGGAGGTAGTATGATGGCACCTCAGCAGCAGTGGAGGCCTACCTGGAGGAGCCATGCACTGATCCACCAGCAATTCCTTGGCCTACTGGGCTGGCAAGGCCAATGTGCGGCCGGCCCTGTCGAAAGTGGCCAAGGGTATCCTGTCCTGCCCACCAACCAGTGTCCCCAGCGAGCGGGTGTTCGCTGTGGCCGGGGACATTTGCTCCCCACATGACCTGAGGGGACCAAGTTGGTGGAGCAGTTGCTCTTCTTAAAGGTGAACCTTCCGTTGCGGAGATTCCCCGAGCTGCCCCTAGACAAGGAGTGATGGTGCAGTGGCACATGCCATCCCATGCCATGGGCAGTCGGGACGGGGCTCCTCCTCAAACTGGGCTAGGGCTACTGCTCCTGTGCTGCTGAGGTGCTGTCCCTTCCTCCCAATGCCTGGCACCCGCCCTGCCCCCCCCTCTCATATTAGACGGCCTCGGCCGCCTTATCTGACTGAGTTCATGATGCAGGGTGGCATTGGGAAGCAAACTTTAAGTCTGCCAGTCGTCCTATGGCTACACGATCTTGGCCCGCCTATGTGACACTGACTGGCTCTCGCTCTCTTGCGTTGCACAGTCGTTGCTAGCCTATCTGAGTCCCCTGCTGCCAATGTCCCAGCCTGCCTGCCCTACTGCTTCTCATGCCACGCTGCCTGTCTGCCCGCCCAGCTTGCCGCTAAGCTTGAAGTATGCCTCAGTCCGCCTTCCTGCCTCCCATGCCAAGGTACCTGTCTGCCCACCCAGGTTGCCTAGCTCAAAGCCTGTCCAAGCCCGCCTGCCCTACTGCCTCTCATGCCATGCTGCCTGCCTGCCCGCCCACCCAGGTTGCAAAGCTTGACCCCTGCCTCAACCTGCCTGCCTGCCGTTCATGCCACGACGCCTGCCTGCCTTGGCAACCAATGTCTGCTGCTGCTAGTGCCAATGGTCCCAAGGCCTATATGCTCTGTGCCAAGGGTTCTGTACCTGGGCAACCACTGTCTGGTGATGCTGGTGCCAATGGCCGCCAGGCCAGGCCTATATGCCGTCTGTGCCAAAGGTTCTTTACCCTGGCAACCACTGTCTGGTGATGCTGGTGCCAATCGCCCCCAGGCCAGGCCTATATGCTGTCTGTGTCAAGGATTCTGTACTCTGGCAACCCACTGTCTGCTGCTACCAATAGCCCCTAGGCCTTTATGCTGTCTGTGCCAAGGGTTCTGTAAGCTGGCAACCCACTGTCTGCTGGTGCCAATGGCCCCCAGGCCTATATGCTGTCTGTGCCAGCCAAGGGGTCTGTACCCAGGAAACTCAATGGCTGCTGCTGCTCCCAATCATGCCATATAGTCTGTCTGTCCGCCCAGGCTGCCAAGCTCAAAGCCTGCCTGATTGCCACTCATGCCATGCTGCCTGCCTGCCCGGCCAGGTTGCCATTGCCAAGCTTGCCTGCCGCTCAGCCCGCCTGCCTGCCTCGCATGCCAAGCTGCCGTGACCGCCTGCCCGCCCGCCCAGGTTGCCAAGCTCAAATCCTGCCTGAATGCCTCTCATGCCACGCTGCCTGCCTGCCCCGGGTAGTCACCAGGGTAGCCCCATGTGGACTGCGTTGCAGTAGTCCAACCTTGAGGTGATGAATGCATGGATGACGGTGGCAAGATTGGAGCCAGAGATATACGTCCGAAGCTGTCGGGCCAGATGTAATTTACCAAATGCACTCCTCGCCACAGTCGCCACCTGAGCATCCAGGCAGAGCTATGAATCGAGGAGGACTCCACAACGCCAAACCTGAGGGAGCCGAGAGGGACGTACCCCATCAACGATTGGGGTCCCCACTCCCTCACCCTTACCAACCAGCATCACCTCTGTCATCGAGATTCAGCTTCAGACAGCTCGTCCTCATGCAAACCCTCACCGCAGCCAGGTAAACACCGAGACTGCCGGGCCTGGGCTGGATGAAAATGAGATACACACAGCTGGGTGTCATCAGCGAACTGATGACACCGAACTTCAAACCCTGTCGCACGATCTCGCCCAAGGCATGTCAACGTACACGTTGAGCAGGAGAGGGGACAAAATAGATCCCTGCAGAACTCCACATGTGACGGCCCGGGGGAAGATGTACTATCCCCTAGTACCACACGCAGAGATCTCCCAGCCAGGAACGAGTGGAAACATTCCAGGACAGTCCCGCCCATCCCGGCATGGTCCCACAGCTGAGTCATCAACCATGGTCAACCATGTCAAACGCTGCTGAACAAAATAAGGAGAATGGATCGACCTCAATTCAATTCTCGGCACAGATTGTAGACCAATGCCACATGCGTGGTCTCGGTGCCATAACCTGGATGAAAGCCCGAGTGCGAGGGATCAAGAAAGGTGATGCAGTCCAGATGCCCCTGGAGCTTCTGGACCACTGCCTGTTCAATAACCTTCCCTAAAAAGGGAAGGTTAGAGACTGGCCGATAGCTAGCAAGGACATCAATGTCAAGAGATCGTTTCTTGAGCAAAGGCCACACACAGCCTCCTTCAGGCACCCTGGGATCTTGTCCTCCATATGAGAGGCATTGATGACCCCTGCCAGCAATGGCCCCCGTCTCTCCCAGCTGGCTTTCACCAGCCAGGATGGGCATGGATCAAGTTCACAAGTCGTGGCCCTCACAACCCTCAGCAACTCCACCACATCAGCGGACAATACCATAAAACCGGACCAGACGGGGCATCCATAACTTCAACAACATCCACTGCATCAAGTGCAGCGTTGAAATCATGATGAATAGGAGCGATTTTATTGATTGATTTCAAGCCATTTCTAGCCTGCTCCCTCCTGCTCACAACAGCAGCTCGGGGCGGCTCACAAGAAGATTCAAAAATATAAACTCCTCAATAAATAAAATCAAATACATAAAATTTATATTTTATGTATTAATTAAAAGAGTGGAACCAAACCGCCATCCCCATTCCACACTACCTGTCTCCCTCCCCAAAAGCCTGGTGGAACAGCCAGGTTTTACACTGTCTCCGGAGCAAAAGGGGAGGTCTGGGGCCAGGTGGGCCTCCGGGTGGGAGGGAATTCCGCAGCCTAAGAGTGGCCACCGAGAACACCCTCCCCACTGTCGCTACCCGGGAAACCCGGGGGACTTCGAGTCGGGAGTCCCAGGCCAACTGCAGGGGCCACACCACGGCCCAGGTCGTAAGGCATTCTGGCAGGTTAAGTGGGGTCCAGTCTTTATAAGGCTTTATAGGTCAACACCAACACCTTGAATCGGGCCTGGAAGACAATAGGCAACCAGTACAGAGAACTGAGCACTGGTGTAATGTGCTCGCGACAGCCTGTCCCTGTAAGGAGGTGGGCCGCCACATTCTGCACCAGCTGCAGCCTCCGGACTGTCACCAAGGGTAGCTCCATGTAGAGTGCATTGCAGTAGTCCAGTCTAGAGGTGATGAAGGCATGAATGATGGTGGCCAGGTTAGAGTCCGAAACTTACGGCTAAAGCTGTTGCACCAAATGTAACTGGCGAAAGGTACTCCTCGCCACTGCCGCCACCTGAGAATCCAGGCAGAGCTGCAAATAGAGAAGCACCCCCAGACTATGGACCTTAGTAGCTAAAGGGGGGCAAACCCCATCAATGACGGGGGCTACCACCCCTTCAGCCCTACCCACCAACATCACCTCCATCTCGTTGGGATTCAGTTTCAGACGGCTCACCCAAATTCAATCCCCCACAACTGCCAGACACCGGGTAAACACTGAGACGGACGGGTCTGGGTCTGCAGAAAAGGAGGAGAGGTAAAGCTGTGTATCAGCAGCATACTGATGACAACGTACGACAAACCCTTTACGACCTCGACCAAAAGCTGTATATATACACGTTGAAAAGGAGATGGGACAGAATAGAACCCTGCGGGACTCCACATGTGAGGTTCCGGGGAGATGATGAACACTCCCCAAGCACCACCCACTGAGTTCTCCTGACCAGGAAAGAGCAGGACCAGGAAAGAGCAGAGCCATTCAATAACAATTCCACTCACCCCAGTCTAGTCCCGCAGATGGGCCACCAACATCTCATGATCAACAGTATCAAACGCTGCTGATAGATCTAATAAAATCAAGAGAGACTGATAAGAATGGACCCCTAAAATTCCCCCTACAATGGGTACCACCACCCCCCGCCCACTCTTGCTATGGAAACTGAGGCCAAGGGACCTGAGAAGATGTGCATGCAAAAAGGAACCAACTGAGGCCGGAGAACATGGGGATAGAGGCTTGACAGGGAAGCCTCCCCATACGAGGTGCACAAGCAGAAAGGGGGGGTGCAGATGAAAACGGATAGAAAATAAGGATCGGGCCCAGCTACCCTAGCCATAGCAACAAGGAGACACTCATGGAAAGATACTAGCCAAAGGTGGAAAAACGGACTGGAAGGGAGGGCCCTCTGAGTAAAGAATGGGGTCATTAAGAAGGAGGGCTCACCCTGTTGTAACAAGGAACTGGTGGCCATGACTCAGTACAGAAACCCCCCCAATCCCTGCATTCCCCAAGAGAAACCAGACACACACCCATTGTACCCTAAAGACCGTCGTTAGCCTTACCTCCCCTCCCTGCGTCTTCTGTTTATAGTTTCCCCCTGTGACAAAGATATCTTGGGCATCTAGTATGGCCCTCTTTGTCATGGAAGTAACCTCCCCTCGTTAGCCCATTGTACACCCCAAACGACCCTGCGTAGCCTCCCAGAAACCTTTTTTTCAGTACCCAATAACTGCCCTACAGTTTCCCTTCCACCTCTGAGAAGTTTTTGGACCCAGATACGTGCAGGTCGCTCTGTGCGTGTCTGTGTTAGGATTTTCTCCCAGACTCTGGTCTGCCCTTTTTGCTTTTTCCTCCATCCCCTGAACTCCGCTGGATCCGTGGGCTGCCTGTCCCGTCTCAACAGGCCAGGAAAGGTAACTGCAGGTCCAGACTTTCCCAGCCAACTGGGGAAGCCCTTTTTCCCTCCTTGTCTCTTTCTCTCTCCCTATCGCATTCTCTTGTTCCCCCTCGCTGAGCCAACACCGGAATACGCCCCCCCCCTTCTCCTACTATCCCCGCAAACCGCTTGTTTTATAAACCCCACCAGCCAGACTGGGGCTGTGTTTCTCTATGTTATATACCAATAAACCTGTTGTTTTTGGATACCTGTCTCTTTCTCTCTCTTTCTATTTGGGGAGGGTACATAAAACTGCCTGTAGCGCGTACTGTCCTCAGCTTGATCCTTTGAACACGTGAAGACCCCAGTTTAAGTCTTTAAGCCAATTCCCCCCGAAGTTTAAGGAACGGTGATTATTGGGGTACATCACCCCAAGAGGTCACGAGTGGGAGGGGGTCTCCTGTTAACAAGACGATCTGCTCTGATCCAATTCACTGCGCAGGTCATCAACCAAAGCCACAAGTGCAGCCTCCGTGCCAAACCCAGAGCGAAAGCCGGACTGCAAAGAATCAAGAAAACTGATCCACTCCAGATGCCCCTGAAGCTGCCGAGCCACCACCTGTTCAATAACCTTCCCTTTTTAGGGAAGGTTAGAGGCCCTGGCAAGGGAGTCAATGTCAAGCAATGTTTTTTTGAGCAGAGGCCGCACCACTGCCTCTTTAAGGCAGCCCGGCACTCTGTCCTCCTTAAAGGAGGTATTGACAACCCCGGCCAGCAACACTCCTAATGTCTCCCGACAGGCTTTGACCAGTCAGGCAGGCATGGGTCTAACTCACAACAACTGGCTCTAACCGCCCCAAGGACATCCACCGCATCAGCGGGCAATACCCACTGAAACTGATCCCATGAAACCAAATACGGCAGGGGCCTTCATTTTATCTGCAAAATAGTCAATAAACATGTCACAGCAAGCACTGGAAGATTCCAGTTCCAGGCGGAGAGAGGCTGGACTGACCAGTCCCTTTTCCACTCAGAAAAGCTCAACTGGACGTGACTTTGCAGATATGAGGGTAGCAAAGGAACTTCTCTTTACTGCCCGCATAGCCACAGCATAGGCTTTTAACGCAGCTCTACGCTGCAATCGGTCAGCTTCAGTACAAGTGTGGAACCACCATCTCCCCTCCTGCTTCAGCCGACACAAGTCTTCTGAGAGCCACTGGGGCCTTACGCCTATGTTCGGGGAGCGGATGCCTGGGGGCCGTTCGGTCAATGGTCTCTGCCAGCAAAATGTTCCAGAAAGCAACAAGGTCATCGCGCGATCAGCCGTCAAGGTTGGAAGCATTCCAGAACCAAACTGGTTCCATAAGTCTCCAGTGGAGAACCATACAAATAAGTTCCACACCCTGTCGGGAGCAGACATGCAGCAGGACACACATTGGATTTGATGTTTTGCACTTGCCTGGAAACAGTGGTTCTGATTATCGGGGGCGGTGTTAATGTTGTCACGGTTGGACCATTACCTTCTGAAAACCCAGATTCTGGCCCTCCAATACCTTCGACAGGGTGGTGGACCTGTTAGATTAGTCCACCCCCAGAGATTAATGGACCCACTTGGTTTCCAGAACTTTCTGGGGGATTTAACTACTGACTTTAGCGGCTATTCTGTCAATGCCCTGGTCGTTTTGTGGAATGACATCTTGACCATGGCCATTGACATGGTTGCACAGGGGTGTCTGCTCCCACTGCTGTAGCAGCAGAAGTCCCCCAGTATAATATGGAGGACCTGAGGCGGCTGAGCGGGAGGGTAGCTAGTTGGAGCGCAGGTGACGCCTGACTTGGGCTGAAGTTGACAGACTGCAGCATAGATTGTTTTTGAAGGACTATGCCATGCCTGTGGTGGTGGTAAAGAAAGCTTTCTTCTCCACTATCATAGCGTCTGCAAAGTCTCATGCAGCGGTACTGTTTCAAGCGACGAAAGGCCTGTTTAATTCAGTCTACCTCCGCCCGGAAATAGAGTCATCTACTGTCCACTGACATTTTTATTAACTGCTTTGCAGAAAAAATTGCTCATATTCACCTCAACTTCGGTGCTTCCATTTTCATGGCAGAATCAGTTTGGGGTTATAAAAGCCCAGTCCTGTCCATTTGGATCAGTTTCAATTGGTATCACCCACTGATGCAGGGAAGGTGCTTGGAACAATGAAGGCAACCAGTTGTGAGCTAGATCCTTGCCTGTCCTCACTGATGAAAGCCAGCCAGAAGATGGTGGGGCCGATCCAATGGCCTGCTGATCATTCACCTGCAGACGCATTCATGCAGTTACTGAGTGGCACAATGTACCAGCAAATGAGGGACATAAGGTTCCCATGTGGGTGTGCAGCGTGTGCACGAAGGGCGGGCCATCGCAAGTGCGCCCAGGATCTACGGGCCTTCGGATTGACCCCATCATAGCTGTTGCTGGCTGGGGTTGTCAATGCCTTCCTTCAGGAGGGTAGGGTTTTGGACGTGCTTAAAGTTGTGGTTGTCCAACCACTGCTTAAGAAACCATCTTTGAACACTGACTCCCCAGCCAGCTATCAGCCTGTCTCTAACCTTCACTTTTCAGTATTCTGTCTCCCCTCTTGTTCAACGTGTATATGAGGCCGCTGGGCAAGGTGATTCAGAGGACTGTTTGTTTATTTTAAAAAAATTCTACCCCGCCCATCCTGCCACAAGCTGCTCTGGGTGATTAAAAGAACAATAAAAGCAAAAACTTAACACACTCATAACAGGGAGAATTAAAATATCCCTCGCACCCACCACACTAACCCACTCCCCCACCCCACCCATCCTCCCCACCAAAAGCCAGGTGGAACAGGCTTGGGGTGAAGTGTCATCAACATGCTGACAACACCCAGCTCTACCTCTCTTTTTCATTCTATATAGGCCCTTCAGTCTCAGTGCTTACCCAATGCCTGGCTGGTGCTGGGGACTGGATGTGGGTGTGCCCATTGAAGCGGAATCTAGACAAGGCTGAGGTGATGATGGCTGGCAAGCCCTGTGACCTGGAGGGAATTGGGACTCCTGTTATTGAGGAAGTCCAGCCCCTTTTGGTCAATCAGTTTCACAGTGCTGGAGTGCTTCTGGACTCCCTGCTGCACCTGGATTGTCAGGTTGCGGCAGTAACCAGGAGCGCTTTTCACCAACTACATCTGGCGAGGAGGCTGCAGACTTTTCTTTCGGATTCAGATCTGGCCACCCTCATCCATGCTCAATTATTTATGCCCAGTCACCTTGAGGCTAGATTACTGCAATACACTCTACATGGGGCTTCCCTTCATGACTGTTTGGAAGCTGCAGCTAGTGCAGAACGTAGCAACTCAGCTCCTTCTGAGGACAAGGCGCTGGGAGTACATTACACCAGTGCTAGATGGCTGCGTTGGCTACCTATAGTTTTCTGGGCACAATTCAAAGTGCTGGTTTTGATCTTTAAAGCCCTTAACAGCCTGGGCCCCATATATCTGAAAGGACTTCCATGCCCGATTGTGACCTCTTTTTTTGGCCAGAAGCGCCCTTCTGTTAAGCCTTGTCCAAATTGCAGGGGCACGCAGGGGGGTGTTCTTGGTTGCTGCCTCGTTATGGAATTCCCTTCCCCTGGTTGGAGGTTCGTTTGAGCCTGAGCATCTTCAGAATGCATTCTAAGACTTTTCTATTTGAAAAAGCATTTGGCAGGTGGGGATAGGGGTGGGGTTTGTTGGTTGGTTTGGGAGTAGGGTTGTGAGGGTGGGTGGGTGTGGGGAACTGGGAGGTGATCTTGGGTGGGGAGTTGTGGGAGGGTTGGGTGTTTAAGGTTTTTTTTTTGTATTAGTTAATATTTTTATTGCTTCTGAGCTGCCCTGAACCTTTGGCATGTAAATTTAAATAAACAAACAGACTTGCTTTAGTTGTCAGATGTGTTATATATCATATTACACATTTTTGCACGCAGTATTTTATTTTCACCTGCATGTCTCATCTTCTCATGTGTAGAAACACCTTTAACAGCTAGCTGTGTAATTAAAACTATGCAAGATTTTCACTCATTTCATGATGTCTGCACCTTATGTACAGTAATCCCAAGGCAGATCACTTCAACAGACACTCCAAATAGTTTATTTTTGTAGGATAAAAATTACAGCCTATGCAGTGACTACAATTATTTCAGCAGCTTTATCTGTTTTTCCCCTACATTACAGATTGGCAGTTTCCACATGCTTTTAGTGCTGGTAATCAGAAGTAGATTTATGTTCGGCTTCTGGGCACCAGATTTTTGGCACAGAAATTGTTGTGCTGCAGACAGCGGCGGACAAGAGACAAAACACAGAGGTTCACATCAGTTTGCTCACAATGTATAACTGAGGGTGGGGAGATAGGACGTTCAGCTTTTGCAAACTGTTTCTTTCACAACCTATAAAGTCAGTTACTGGTACAACCGAACATGAGTGGTATGCTGCTTTACATTTTGAACAGAGTCCTACATGCCTGTTTTGTTATTTGTGACATTTATCGAAGGAGCCAAAACATGGCATTTTTGGAGATCTGGAAGTTTAAAGGAATGTTTGTAATTGCTTAGCCTGCAGATTTCAGTTGACGCCACTGCAATTCCAAAGAAATCCCCTCAACTGTTCATGTGTAGGCCCTTGTGACACTAAAGTTATTGTGTCTGGTAGACAGAGACAGAAAACTCATAAGAGAATAAACTCGCTATGCTCCTTGAGCTATGCATTTCAGAGCAACTTAATAACCACACTGTACAATACAAAGGACAAGGGGGAAAAAGCATGCACAGTCAAAAATAATAAAGAGATTGTTTCCTCTGAGAAATATCAAAGCACAGTTAATTATTATTATTATTATTATAAGCATCTATATAGCGCCAGCGATGTACCTGGTGCTTTACAGAGAATTAAGTAGACACGGTCCCTGTCTGAGAGCTTACAATCTAAAGATAGGAGGAGGGGAGACAGGGAAGGGGGAACAGAGGGAGTACAGGCAGGATGGCATTGGGCAAATGATCATGAGCTAGACCCCATTAGATTTAGGGCTATGTTCTTTAAGAACAACAAGTGTATCTCTCATCAATTTGAAACCACTATCTCTTTCCGATGTTTAGACTGCTAAATATAGTTAGTATTTATTTATTTTAAAAATCAAAGTATTTATTGAGAAAGAAGAATACCCTGTGTGAAAACCATGAACTGTTAATAATGAGAAAGTAGGTTTTTAACACTTTTTCCTGGTGTGCGAGTGTGAGTAAGGATGCACAGGCTCTTTTCCTAAATAGCTCTTTGCAACGTTGGGTCTACTTGATAAAAGCATATTCAGAGTCGGTGGTATTTATGGATTTCACATGTGTGGTGTGTGTATGGTGTGAATCCAGCAAGTTATGCCTTAGCATTAAAGCTGCTAAGAATTTCAACTTTCAAGTTTGTTTCTACCTTTCATGGTTGAGGACAAAAGCTTAAATATATGATTATAGCATGGGTGTTTTTAGACAAGCGCCTCCCTACCCATCACGCATGTTGCAGGGCTGCATAAGGCACCAATGCGGCCCTGCAACATGCATGATGGGATGGGTGGTTTAACACACCCCGCCTCCTAAAGGCTTAAAAACTAAAAAAAAAATAATCATTTTATTAGTCTCATGATTGGAAGTCCAACTTGAATGAATACCATTTATTGTATAGCCAATACGTCATTACAAAGTACATCCAATACCAAATTCCCACACCTAATTAACAAATACTGAGAAACATATCAAAGGTTGTTACAAAATGTATAGCGTAACATAACTCCAATTTTTAGGGATTAACTATCAATTTCTGCTTCTTAATTACTATTCTCAAGAACTTACCCATCACACATGTAATGTCTACGCATTTATCAGTCAGAAGAATTTTTACATGAGAGTCAAGCTCTATACCCGGATACTTAACGGGGAAAATCAAATGGAGTTAGCTCTCTAAATAAAACTCGCAATGTAACAAAATATGAGTTACAGATTCAACCCTCCTCAGGTTGCATGTATAAAAACAATTTTGATACGGTACTCCTTTGCAACACCCCTCAAGAACTGCTAAGGGGAAAGAGTTGAACCTCGCCCACGCAAATGGTTTAACAGAATTAACATTCACAGAAGAGCTCAAATATAGCATAACTAAAAGTTAAATTCATAATTGGAAAATAATGAGCTGATAATTGCTCTACCTGCCTGTCAAGCCATATCCAACATACGTTGTTTAACCACTAATTTAGTTCTCTTATAGCCCAATGCACGTAGGAATACAAGAGAGAAACCAAGTGACTGCACTTTAGCTGAAACTAGGGAATACCATCTAGAAGGCCACTGGAAGTCCAACTTGTGATTATTATTATTTTTTGTTAATGTACAGGTAAACCTGTGTGTTGCATATAAAGTTATCAGAGTTTCCTTGATATTTATTATTTCAGTAGTACATCCCATTGTTAGCTATTAGAGGTGTGGATTCATTCTTGTTATTTTGAATAACTAAAATGAAAATCCTATTTTCATTTTTGTTATTCCAATGGAAAAAATAGTCAAAAGTTTTGGGGAAAAATAAAAATTGGGGGATATAAATTTCAGGCTGTAACTTCTTTTTTTCCACCTGATTTTCATGAAATATGAATAAATTGTACTCCTCACACAAGGGATCATCCTAGTCAAATTTCAGAAAGATTCAACAAAGGTCTCCATTTTATAAGCAACTGAAATTTCAGTTTGTGCATGCATTTTCGGCTGCGTCCCATCCAATTTGGATGGAATTTGGACGGATTATACCCCTTACCCAAGGTACCATCCCTGCCAAATTTCAGAAAGATTGGATAAAGGGCCCAATGTTACAAGCAATTTAACCTTTGTGGTTTTAACAAGTGGTGCAAACAGTCTTGAAAATTTGGGTACAAAAATTAAAATTTCAGGACATAATGGACTTCAGGCAGCAAAGCAGAGGGGAGGGGAAAGCAGCCCAATAATCAAGAGACATGATTGACACATCCAGGCTGGCCAATTGGCATCCCAAACACTTCCTGCAGTACTGTGACAGAGGACACAAGAGAATCCCTTATAGAGCAGCACTAACCGATCTATAGTTAAGGTGTGTTGCACACTACATTATAAAGCCTTAACATTCTATTTGTTTTATAATTGACATGATTAAAGTTAGGATTATGAAATTTGTAGTGGAGGATCACTGGGGTAAGTGGTTTATGCTGACTTAACATCAGTCGAATTGGTTGGTTAACGGCGGAGATAACGCAGTGTGAAAAATGCACTTTGAAGAGGTTTTTTTTTCCCCAGTCCAACCGTCTATCTGTGTAGGGTAGAGAGGTTTACTGATGTCTGGGAGGCGGTGTACACCTTTTAGAAAATTCAAGGAGGCTGCCAAGGGGTGCCTTTGTATTTTTTATTTCTTGTAAATCCAATGAGTAGCTTTAAAGCTACAACGTTGTGAAAACCCCATGTTAGCCTATGGAGACCGGAGGACTGCTTAGAAGAGGAGTGGTATTCCTTGGCTCTTCTCCTGCCTTTTGCTTTCCTTGAGCAGGGCTCAGGAGTGATTGTGCCTGGGGTTTTTGGGGCATTGAGAAGAACAACTACCCCTGTACCCCCTTCTCCCTTGCTGCTGCCTGCTTAACCCCCCCGCTAAGATCACTACCACCGCCTGCCAGCTGAAAGCCTGGCCAGCACTGGAGTCTGTTCCCTCTCCACCCCATGGTGCTGCCATGCCACTACTCCCACTTGTACCAGTCTCCTTGGCAGAAACCAGGTAGGGGGTGGGAAGCACTTCCTCTTCCCCCCCGTCCCCCCCCTTGCTGCCGCTGTGTTGCTCCTCTTACTCGCTGCCACTGCCAGGTTACTTTTCAAAGCACCTGCAGTGCCGGGCTGTTCCCTAATACTGTGGTATGCTGTGAAGTGTAATCCCACACTACTAAGGAACATGGCACAAGCCCCACAAAGCGCTTGCACAGGGCCCAGCACCATGGGCACTTTGAAAATTACCCTGGCCATAGCATGGAATGAAGCAGAGCAGTGACCGCTCCTGCTGTAGGAACGGAAACAGTGAGTGCTTTGGGGTGGGGGGATGCAGGGGGGGACTGGGAAGTGATGTAGGGTGAGAGGGTTGGTAGGGACCTCAGACAGTGTGGGTATTAAGAGTTTGTGTGGTGTATACATTTTATAAAAGGAAAGAGGTGGTTATTTGCATTGAGTGAGAGGCAGTAGTTATATTGATGCTATGGGAGCAACATAGATGGGAACTACTATGCACAGTGACATTTACTGGGTATGGTTAGATAGTGAAAGAGAAGATTAAGATTAAGAAGTCATTGTGGGCATCAGTCAGGATTATATTTAAGACATTTGGGTTTTAGTCACGTTCACACGAGATGCAGCAAGGTTTTGGGGGGTTATGTGGGACAGGACAGATGGGGGCACTGGATACAGAGCAGGTGTTATTAGGGGATACAGGTGAGACTATAGGGTAAAATGGGTTATGAATAATATGAATAAGGACACAGGACGGGGTGGTGCAAGATTTAATGGAGACATGAGGGGGCAATGGGATTGAACAGCAGAGGAATTGGGATGAGCGGGGCCAGTGGGACTGTAAAACAGAGTGCAGGAAACGCATAACAGGTCACCAGGCAATGGAGACAAAAATGCCCAAAGGAACATGGCTAGGAAATGGAGAATGAATGTCAGAGTCTTCCTCACTGCCATGCCCACTAATACAGGATGCTTGTACTGCACCCTCCAACAAGTCCCCACTCAGTGAGGAGCCCCATAACAAGGTAAGTTGGGTCAGAGACATTTTCCGTTGTGGGTGTGGGGAAGTTGGGTCTGGATGATCGGCGAGTAAACAATCCATGTCTTGGCTCTTGATCGGTAGATCTGACATGTCTTTTTGGATAATCACTCTTTAGGTGGCTAGTTACCCTGGGTTCTGTGCTTAGTTCCTCGCCTTAGCAACTCTTTTTCTAATTAGCAATTGGTTTGGAATCTCTGATTGAACCACTGTCTCTAGGAGCCAAAGTAACCAAAATACTGAACCAAAGTGTCCAAAATAACCAAACTGGAGTACCCGAATTGGATATTTGGCTCTGCAAAGAGGGAACCAAACAGTGGTTTTCATCCACTTCATCAGATCTGGTTTGAAATGGGAATCATCATATGTGGTATTTGCTTTGGCTATTTAAGATCTAACTAGCATTTCAGGGCTCAGTCATACAACTTCCTGGGTGTTATCACACAAGGCAGGACCCCACATTGCCACGGATTTACCCGCCAATGTAAAAGGTGGATACCAGATGTTTGCACAGTTTGGGCCATATCTGATGAGGCAACTCCTCACAGCATCATTCCCTGAAAAGGCAGAGAACGCCATGCAGGGTAATACAGGCTGAACCGGGGCAACGCGTTGCCCCAGGGCTGCTTCCCAAAGTGCAGGATCTCGGTTAGAGCAACTCAGCTGAACACAGTTTCTTAAGTAGGTGGGAAGGACAGAGAAATTGCTCTAGTGGTCAAAGGAAGATGGGTGTTTTGTGTACAGGTGATGAGGAGCGGTGGAAAAGTTTGCCTTCTTGATGTTCAGGTTCCACAGGTCTCCGTTCCTTCAGACCATTATGCCCTGCTCTGCATGTCCCAGCAGGTTTAAATGGGAGGATTGCACCAGGTCCCCCTAGGTGTGGATAAGGGTTTCTCGGGACAAAGATGAAGTGTAATGTTTGCTGTCTTGCCCTCCATCTAAGACAGTGGGGCCATTAAATGAACAGGTGGTAAAGGGGTTCTCAGGAAAGACAAGGCAATTGTGGAGAAGCTAAATGAATTCTTTGCCTCGACCTTTGCTGTCCAAATTTCAGACTATTTGCTGTCCAAATTTCAGACTATGGAGACCATCCTGAGTGTGGAGTGCTTGCGAACATTGTATGTGTAATGCAGAGACTATTTATTTATTTATTTATTTATTAAAATGTCTACCCCACCCCTCCTGCTATATGCAGCATGGGGTGGCTTACAAATTCTAAAACATCTAAAACATCAATTAAAATCACATAAAAGGAGGAAAAAACAAAAAACATCCCACCCCACCATCCCCAACCCCCTCCCATTGCCCATCTCCCCCGCCAAATACCTGGCTGTCTTACAACTTCTCCGAAAGGGGGGGATGGGAGGTCCGGGGCCAGTCGAGCCTCTACTGGAAGGGAGTTGCATAGTCGTGGCGCGGCTGAGAATGCCCTCCATGTGGCCCCCCGAAGAACTCGGGAGACCTCGAGCAGGGCACCCCCGGATGACCGCAGGGGCCTATTAAGGACACGGGGAGTGAGGCGGTCTCATAGACAGACAGGGCCCAGGCTGCTTAGGGCTTTACAGGCCAAAACCAACACTTTGAAACAGACCCGGAAAACCACCGGCAGCCAGTGCAGAGAACGGAGCACTGGTGTAATATGCTCCCAGCGGCCCAATCCTACTAAGAGGTGGACCACCACATTCTGCACCAGCTGCAATTTCCGAGCCGTCAGCATGGGTAGCCCCATGTAAAGCATGTTACATTAGTCTAATCTAGAGGTGATGAAAGCATAGATGACAGTGGCCAGGTCAGAGTCTGAGACAAACAGCCAAAGCTGTCACACCAGATGTAATTGGCGAAAAACACTGCTCGCCACAGCCTCTGGCTAGAGATCCAGGCAGAGCTGCCCATTGAGGAGCACCCCCAGACTCTGTACTTGGGAGGCCAATGGTGGGCAGACCCCATCAATAATGGGGGCTGCCAACTCCATCGCCTTACCCACTAACATCACCTCCGTCTTGTCAGGATTCAGCCTCAGTCAGTTAGCCCTCATCTAGTCCCCACCAGTTGCCAAGCACCGAGTAAGCTCCGAGACTGCCGGGCGTGGGTCTGTTGAAAAAAAAAAAAAAAAAAAAGGAGGTACAGTTGGGTGTCATCAGCATATTGGGTGTCAGCATATTGATGACACCGCACACCGAACCTCTGAATCACTTTGCCGAGCAGCTACATATACACGTTGAACAGGAGAGGGGACAAGACAAAACCCTGCAGGACTCCACATTTATTTATTTGTTGCATTTATATCCCGTCTCATTCTGAACCCAGCTCAGGGCGGCTTACAATCATAAAATACCATAAAACAATCCAATACCTAAAATAATATCTATAAACATTTAAAACGTATAAAACACATGTAAAACAGGGCCTGGGACATAAATTTCATGGGGTAGGGGGAATAAAAATCAACTACCCACCCCCCTCCCCAAAGGCCCGGGCAAACAACCAGGTCTTGCATCTTCGCCGAAATACTAAAAGGCTTGGGGCCAGGCGGGCTTCCTCCGGCAGGGAGTTCCAAAGATGCAGCCTGGCCACCGAGAATGCCCTCTCCATTGTGGCCCCCCGCTTAACGCGGTGGACCTCCAGGAAGGCACCCCCGGAAGACCGAAGGAGTTGCTCCAGAGCGCGGAGGGCGAGGCGGTCCCTGAGGTATGAGGGGCCGAGACCGTGCAGGGCTTTGTAAATCAATACCAACATCCTGAATCTGGCTCGGTACGCTATCGGCAGCCAGTGCAGAGCCCGGAGCACTGGTGTTATGTGCTCCCGGTGACCTGTCCCCGAAAGGAGACGGGTCGCCACATTCTGCACTAGCTGCAGCCTCCAAACCAAACACAAGGGAAGCCCCACGTAGAGTGCGTTGCAATAGTCCAGCCTCGAGGTGAGGAAGGCATGGATGAGGGAAGCCAGGTCCGGGCCAAAGATGAATGGACACAGCCTCCGCACCAGCTATAACTGGCGAAAGGCAGCCTTTGCGACTGCCTCCACCTGCCGCTCCAGGCGGAGGTCCGCGTCCAGCACCACCCCCAGACTCCGAACCTGTTGAGCTATAGGAGGGCAAACCCCCCCAATAAGGGGGGCCGACACCTTCGCTCTCCCCACCACCNTCGCTCTCCCTACCACCATCACCTCCGTCTTATCGGGGTTGAGCTTCAGTCTGCTCTGCCACATCCATTCCGCCACGGCCTCCAAACACTGGGATAGCACCGAGATAGCAGGGTCTGGGTCCGCAGAAAAAGAGAGGTACAGCTGAGTATCATCAGCATATTGGTGACAACGCACCCCGAACCTCCTCCCGACCTCCCCCAGGGGCTGCATATAAACATTAAATAGTAACGGACACAGAATTGAACCCTGCGGAACGCCGCATGATAAGGCGCGGGGGCAAGATGGTTCCTCCCCCAGCACCAGCCGCTGGCTTCTCCCCGAGAGGAATGAACGGAACCATTCAAGAAACAGTCCCATCCAGACCCCCCAGGTCATGCAGCCGTCTCAACAACAGCCCATGGTCCACGGTGTCAAAAGCAGCCGAGAGATCTAGCAGGATGAGAAATGTTGAACATCCTGCATCCATCTCCCGGTGGAGATAGTCGACCAAGGCCACCAACGCCGTCTCGGTGGCATAGTCAGGGCAGAACCCAGATTGAAACAGGTCTAGGAAACCGATACTGTCTAGATGCACTTGGAGCTGGAGTGCCACTGCCCGTTCAATAACCTTCCCTAAAAAGGGAAGGTTAGAGACAGGTGGGTAACTGGTGAGGGCATCCACGTCCAGCGATGGTTTTTTCAGTAGGAGGCACACCACAGCCTCCTTGAGACTGGGCGACAGCCTCCCCTGCTGCATGGACGCGTTCATTACCCCCGCCAGCACCGTCCCCAACGTCTCCCTGGAGGCTTTCACCAAGCAGGACGGGCATGGATCAAGTTCACAACATGTGGCCCTCACAGACCCCAGGACATCCGCTGCATCACTTCCTGAAAACTTGAAACAACAAAGATGGACCAGATGGGGCCTCCAACACCTCGCGCTCTCTACCTATTGCCTCTAATCCGGCTGCAAAATCGCTCTGAATCCGAGCGTCTCGGTATGAGAGGTCTCGGTATGATAAAAAATAATCCCCGACCACCCGCTGGGTTCTTCCAGTCAGGAAAGAGCGGAACCATTCAAGAACAGTCCTTCCCACCCCTGCACAGTCCCACACCATAGTGCCGCCTCAAGAAAGCCCAGCACTCTGCCCTCCCACAGGGAGGCTTTGACCACCCCTGCCAGCAACAGCCCCATAGTCTCCGGGCAGGACTTAACCAGCCAGTAAAGCCAAGGGTCTAATTCACAAGAGATAGCTCTGACCGCCCGCAGAACATCCACCACGGCAGCGGGTGTCACCGACTGAAACGGATCCCACAAAACCGGACATGATGGGGCTTCCATAAATAGAGATTACTTACCAGTAACTCTGTTCTTCGAGAGAGCTCCACATATTCTCACTATTGGGATTCACTTCCTGCTCCGCAGGCACCGGAAAACCTCTTGTCAGCAGTTTCCAGGCAGAAGATAGCCTGGAAAGATCTAGAATAAGGTGAGGGCTCCATCCCTCCCTCCCCCCTCATGCTCAGAGAAGAGTGCGGGCTCCAGATCGCGCGAGAACAGGAGTCTATAAAAGGGGTCGGCGCCCTCGCCGCCTCAGTTCCTTCCAACCCCGTCCCTGGAAGACCCAGCAGGGTACCTCCGAGACAGAGGGGAAGGTAGGCGGGTCGTAAGAATACGCGGAGCTCTCTCGAAGAACAGAGTTACTGGTAAGTAACCTATTTCTTCTTTGAGGATCTCCGCGATTCTCGCTATTGGGAGAGTGAGTAGCAGTAAAGAGACATACCTCAGGTGGACAAGTAAGGAGATGGTTTGGTTTAAATGAAAGGGGGAAACCACCTTAGGGATGAAAGAAGGATCCGTTCTGAGGTCCACCTGGTCACAATGGAAAATACCGTAAGGAGGAGAGGCTCGTAGGGCAGAGAGCTCCGAAACTCTCCTTGCAGAAGTGATAGCGAGTAAGAAAGCTGTTTTAATAGAGAGGTTCTCTAGAGAAGAAGATGCCATGGGTTCAAAGGGGGGGCCCTATCAACTTGGTCAGGACAAGATTAAGGTCCCAAGGCAGGGTAGGGTGGGAGGGAAGGAGTTGACCAATCCCCTCCAGAAGGTTCTCATGAGGGGATGAGAGAAGAGCGTGTCCGTTCCAGGCGGGCGGAGTTGAGAGGAGAGTGCAGCGAGGTGTACCTTCAGGAATGGGATGGAGAGTCCAGACTTGTGGAGATGTATCAGGTAACGAAAGACGTGGTTCATGGATATACTGTCTAAAATACAGGGCAGTGATGCACACCAAGCCGAGCAACGGGTCCACTTAGTTGTATAGCAAGATTGGGTAGAAGGGCGATGAGAATGGAGCAGAATCCATGCAACCTCTGGAGAGGCATCGAGCATCAAAGCCTGATTAACCAGGTGGAGAGATGGAGCGACCGTAGGTCGTGGTAGAGGACAGTCCCTCGTTCTCGAGAGAGAAGATTGGGTAGAAGAGGGAGTGACAATGTGGACTAAGATGGCCCGAAGTTTCATCTGGTACCAGGGTTGGCGCGGCCAAGCTGGAGCTATCCCTTTTGCAACTTTTTCTCTTGATGGGCAAAAGTGTGTTTAAAGTTACCTGTCTGGAGATGTAGAGGTGTCAGAAAATTCAGGTGTCCATTCATTTTCTGAGTTTGGATTTTTAAAATCCATCATGTTGTTTCAAGTTATGTTTTGAAGTTCCTATGTTATCCAACTGAGAGAGTGAGATTTTAAAATAATGTCAAGACATATGTAGAATTATAAGCAAAACGAACATACATATGTTTTATGTACGTCTCCCTATACACTGTCCTATAGCCATGCATAGGATATAGGTAGAGAGGTTATTATACGTAGATATACAAGCAATTTGTTTATTTGGTTAAAAGCCATGAAATGGATTAATACAGCTATAATTTGTCCTGAGGTATTCCAAAATAATTGTTTTTGAGTAACTATCCCTCAGTTGTATTCAATGCTTAAACTTAGGGAAAATGTCGTGGTAGATATGTCTTTTATATCTGTAAATCCAAAGGATGAAAAATTGCTTTTGTTAGTGTCTCTAAATAATCTTTTCCATCTTCAGGCAATAAATAATGGAAGCTATTGACAGAATTCACCATTTCTTCAAAGCTGTTTCAATATTCTTGAAGGTTTCATAAAAATACATAAATTTAGAGGCAAAAGGTGTCAGGAAGAAGGAAAAATCCAATGCATCACAGAGTGACATAATTCCATTAAAAGGTTGTGTGTTTTTTGGGGTTTTTTTTTTTTTAAAGACCTTTAAAGTCTTTTTAAAAGTTACAGAATATTTTCTAGTTTTATAAAATAGAATGCTTTACTGATTTCATAGTAAAAATGTTACTTTATGTTTAGTTTATTCAACATTAGCTCTCGCCGTAGTCAACACGCAATATACAATATAAACACAAAGTACAAATGCAACGTTCAACGCACAATTAAGAAAATAGCAAACACAATGCTATTACAAATAGCCTTCATAACCAAAAATACCATGCTCAATTCCAATTGGAACTCACTATCCATCATAAACGCCTAGTAATATCTCCTTGGAGTTACCATATCTGCCCACCCCAACTCACACAGGGACTAGGGGAGATGTAGAAACTAATAATTTATCATACTAATATCTCAGAGGTACATATAGTAGCCCAATTCATCCGAATCTGGGTGACGGCTTTAGTCTCCTTACGCACTCTCCGCTCCTCTTCTGACCCCTCCCTCACTCTCCCCTGGTCCCCTAACTGTCTTCATCCCTTCTCCCTTGCTGCCCCCCCCCATGCCTGGAACTCCTTCCCTGCCCACATCCACCTTCCCCCTCTCTTCACACCTTCAAATCCCTCTTCAAAACCCACCTCTTTCTCGCCATCTTTCCCAATGCCTGTTAGAACTTTCCTTTCAATATTTACTGTCTGCCCTCCCCGCAGACTCCTACCTAACCGCAACCAAGCCAAGAACGTGCACCTGAGACTTCGCATCCGCTTGAATGTTATTTATCCCTTGTCTCTCCCTATGTCCCCTCTCCTTGTCCACCCCTCCGTGTCTATTAGATTGTAAGCCGTGGGCAGGGACCGCATCTATCTTATTGTTCTGTAAAGCATCAGGTACACAGCTGGCGCTATACAAATGCTTATAACAACAACAACATACTCCCTCGGACAACACCTGCAATAAGGGGCTACCTACCCTTTGAGTTACCGGACTCCTTAGCCCTACTCTGGATTCTCGCTCTGAACTCCCGCCTTCTTTTACTAGCCAACCAAACAAAAGATGCTACTGCAAAAATTCCTTCCTTGGAGGTCAAATTGAGTAACACTTTCAGTATATCTGGACGTTTCTGACTTATCTGTTCCTCTATATAGGGATACAACCAGACTGTTCTCAAACTCTGGTAATATGGACAGTTCAATACAAAGTGTTTGACGGTCTCAATTTCATCCAGGGCACAAGTACAGCGGCGAGACTCATACTTAATACGAGCATATCTGCCTTCCACTACCGCAATCTGGATTAGCTCAAACCTAAGTAATGTATAAGATCTGCGCAGAATTCTATTTGTTAACTGGTCCAGGTAGGGCTCAACAGAGACTGTGTTCTTAATCAGGCCTAACCCAGGAGCTGTTAGCCAGGACCCCTGGTCCCCCCCCAGAACGGATGTACCCCCCCCCCCCTTTGTGGTGATAGCCAACTAACTTGGACCCGGGGGTTGGTAAAGCCCCCAGGGGTAACCAAGGGCAAGGAGGCTTGGAGAAAAGATAGTCTCCCCACACTGAATGCAAGAGGAGGGAGGGGGAGGGGAGCATGGAAAATAAGGATCGGGCCCAACCACCCTAACTCCTAGTCAAAAGGGACCACTCATGGGAAAATACCAACCTAAGGTTGAGAAAAGGACTGGAAGGGAGAGCCCTCTGAGTAAAGAATGGAGTCATGAAGGAGAGGGGGCTCACCCTGTTGTGACAAAGGACTGGTAGCCATGACTCAGAGCAGCAACATCCTATCTCCGTATTCCCCAAGAGAAACCAGACACACACTTATTGTATCCTGAAGTCTGTCATTAGCCCTTCCTTCCCTCCCTTCACTTGTTTACAGTTACCCTGTGTGTCAAAGAGATCTTTTGCATATCTTGGAGTCACCTTTGTAATGGAAGCAAAAGTTGTGACTTCTCCCCTCGTTAACCCATTGAGTACCCTCACCAACCCTTTGTAGCCCCCCAAAACCCTTTGTTTAGCACCCAATAACTGCATCTTGTTTTCCCCTCAACCACTGAGAAAATCTTTGGACCTAGATACGTGCGGCTACTTTACGTGTCTAAGTTAAGGGTTCTCCCAGACGTTGGTCTGCCCCCTCCCTCCTCCTTCCATTCCCCAACACTGCTGGATCCGTGGGTCGCCTGTCCCGTCAACAGGCTAGGAAAGGTAACCTCAGGTCCAGCTTTTCTCTCTCTGTCCCCCTTTGCTGAGCCTTTTCCAGATTTCACCCCCCCCCCCACCACCACCTTACTTTCGCTTTCACAGCCACCGCTCGTAATTTTCCCCTTTAGAAACCCCGCCAGCCAGACCGGGGCTGTACTACTTGGTTTTTGTATAGCAATAAACTTCTTGTTATTGGACACGTCTCTCTCTCTCTCTCTCTCTCTTTCTATTTGGGGAAGGTACATAAACTGCCTGTAGCGCATACTATCCTCAGCCTGATGCTTTTGAACACGTGGAGACCCCGGTTTAAGTAATTAAGCTAATTCCCTCCTATAGTAGAGGAACGGTGATTATTGGGGTACATTGCCTCGAGAGGTCACAAGTGGGAAGGGGTCTCCTGTTAACAGAGCTACCCTCCAGTTATGAACTGTTGCTAAATCATCCTGATAGGTTATGTCCCTTAGTCTGAGTTTGATCTCTCATTTGATTGCGCCAACAGATTTCCTGAGGAAATACGCCAGGGAAAATCCCATATTGTTTAGGAGCACTGCCAGGTACATAACCCACGGAAATGGTCTAGCCCCCTTATGCTCAAGTTCTTCCATGAGACACTGAAGGGGGAAGGTCTCCTCACTTTGGGACAGTAGTCTGAGCCAATATCCCGTGAAGGCCAATTTCCCAGAGTACTCTATAGGCAAAAGGCCTGTCTCTGCTCAGACAACTGCTCCGGGTACGTTGGTCTCTACCCTGAGCGGTCGACTTAGGAAGTGATTCTGAACCCTCTCGAAGTCCGTCACATTGGGAAAGGGAATAATCTCCGGTCCAAAGGTGGCAGTAGGATGGATCTTTATGTTAATAAGGCTGTTTTCTTAGCCCTTTTGAAATTATGTTCATCCATCATTCATGCTGTGAAGAGTACAAATAAAAGACTGAGTCCTCATACAATTAGTTCTTTACTCATGCAAGGATTCCCATTGGCTTTAATTAGAAATTACTCATGGGTGTTTTCTGGATTTGGCCCAACACTTTCAGCATATCACCATTATTTTAAACAAGTGGAATAAAGCAGTAACGTGAATTCACACACTATTATTAGGTTTTACAGTGCAAGTAATGTATTATTTATATAGGTGGAAATGATTCCGTGACCCTGGCTAGGGCAGGGGGTAGTTACCTGAAGTTAGGGCAGAGCCTGTGGCCCCGGCTGTTGAGGGGAGGGGGCATAATCCTGAGGAGCTTTTAGAATGAGAGATTACCTGTACCAAACCAACATATATGGTCCAACATAAATGCAGCATTAGAGCCTAGCACTCTACCCTGAGTGGGGTATGTTATGAGACAAACACACAGAGCCTTGGCTTCTGGAGCATGTGGTTGGACATATGGTTTTGAACCACGGTGACAGTGACTTGGAGCAAGAATTTCCTTCCCTCTTGACCTCCATCTCCACTGCCATCCCTACAGCGGGGGTGTCCTACTGCAACTGTTAGAGCCAGAATGATATGTCCCGTTACTCCACCTTACAAGCCTTCCACTGGGTTGAGGACTGCCAGTGCAGGGAAAAGAACAAGTATTTTGACTGCGTGTGGGGTGATATGAACAAGTCACAACTCTGCAGACCTTTGACAACCGTAAGGTTAACTTTTCCACACAAGTCCAGCTGTGGCACTGTCACCATCTGTGGGAATAAGGGTCTGGTAAAAGGGCAGAACTTCTGGGAGAATAAGGTGTCCTTACTGGTCTTTGGCAACATGATGGTGGGAATAAGAATTTCAGATGGGAATCCGGACAAATACAACCACATGTTCTGTAGCCTTTTGGGCAAAGAGGAAGACAGCTGAGGACTCACGCACACAGAAGTACTCCACTACAAAGGAGACAAAATTAATTTTTCCACAAGATTTGGCCTGGGCTCCATTATTGCGATTCATTCAGACACATAGCATGGTACTTCCCCCTCCCCCCCCCTTCCTCTGAAAACAGAAAATGCAGAGGAATTGTAGCTATCAAACTGCAGAACAAGGAATTCACATACCCTTGCATTGGAGGAAAGTACAGGGAAGGCTATGGGGTGTATGAGTATGGCAGGGATGTTTGGGGGGGGGGGGGGGAGTTGGGGGTTGCCGGTTGAGAAAATGGGAGCTGGGGAAATGCCGAGGAACATGTGCAAGAGAGGAGGAGGGTATGATATTTTTATATGTCGCTTATGTATTTTTCTTTTTAACATGGCAAATCATTTAACAAACAACAACAAAACACCAGCAACGTACCCAGTGCTATACAGTCATTAGAGACAGATCCCTACTGTCCCCAAGGGGTTTACAATCTAGGATTAGACTCAAAAGAAAACAGTAAAACCTCAGTGTCAGTCGTTTTCTATTTTCCTTATGCATTTCAAATTTTCCCATGTTTGGGATGAGATTAATCTCAGAGACTTAAATTGAAGACCTTATTTTTAAAAGCCAGCAATAGTGTTACTCCTGCTTTAAGCACTGCAGTTCTGAACACTATCCAATGATATATTATTTTGGTAAATTAAGATGCAGGTAAGCTGATTTTCAGCTGAAATACTAGGACAATAGCATTTAGCTCATGCTAGAATTAGCACGACAGACTTTCAAAGATAAAGCTGGACAATGGTGAACTATGCCTCAGTATTTTTATCTGCTTTCCAACACCAGTAGTTTCATTATCAGACTCCTCTTTAGCTTTATGTCAAGTACACAGTTTTTGAACATTTGTGTCTTCCTGAAGAGGACAGAGAACATATTTATTTCATCTTTGCAAACTAAGTAATCGTAAAGCACTTATGTCAACTCAGATACATTTCAGTTGTTCAGACGTGCATAAAATTTGGTCATGCAGGCATCCTTTAAATGGCTTTAGTCATAAAAATTTAATTAGAACAGTGCCCCAGCCTAGGATAAAAAAGTCCAACATAATCTTCATTTGCTTCAAATGAATTTCTAGTATAAAGCCTGCACTTTATATTATACTGAAATTACTATATTCTTAAAAGTGCAGACAAATACACTCAAGACAAATGAAGTCCTCCTTCCTACAATTATTTACAATTCTAGAAAAGCATACTCCATCTTAAACAGCAAGAACTGCAGTCCTAAAGATAAAGATTTCTATTCTCAGAGCAGAAATTAGAATTGGATTATCTCAGCATCACATGAATCCATATATTCCCATTGCAAGGTAGAGTGCTAACCAAATAAGATGTTTTCATAATGCCTCAAGGGATGAAAACAAACAAGATGACCCCACATTAGCCCATACCAGGTACATGTCTACCCGCTCAGTTTATTAGGTGTCTTGCCAGATGTTAGCTCTCACCTGCAACATAGCCAACACCCATTCACGGCATAGTCAAGGTCCTCCTGCCCTTCCCTTACGCTTCCCCTCTCTGCTCACCTTTCAAAACCAGGCCCTGAGCACGGTGACCTTGACTGGCACATCCTGCCTTACACCTCCCCTCTCTGCCTGCCCAGGGCAACAAGCTCCTGGACACAGGGTGTATGGCAGGTAAGCTCCCCAGGCTCCCACCCCTGTATGGACACCTGGCCTCTCCTGCATTTCCAGGGATCTTGCCTGGGGCCTGGATGCCCGTGGCAAGCAGAGAGGGGAGGGGGCACGGGGCAACACACCAAGCAGTCTGGCCCAGTCCATCCAGCTCAAGACCTTCTCGAGCATGTAACTGCCACGAACATTAATATTTGTTCAGGGGCAGGCACCACTCTCCCATCAGCTGTTCATGCCCCCAAGCCTGGATCCCTGGCCTCCCCAGCAGTCAACACCCAGCCAAATGCCATGCCCTTAGCCTGCTGAACTACACGTGCTCCGAGTACGCCTCCCTCCAGCAGCAAGTAGGAAATGCCATCACCTCTTCCTCCCACTCCTCCTCAACCTGCACTAACGTATCTGCAGGAGGAGAATGGCCCCCTGCCATTACCCTCAACCAAGCAAGACCAGCCAGTTGCAGCCAAAGAGAAAAAGCGGATGAACTTTTTTTTAAAAAATAGACATTTTCAGATTTACAAAGTGAACGTTATAAGTTTATAGTGCATCACAACCTGGCTCCCCCTTACCTCTCAGTCCTAGTCTCCCTACACACTCCTGCACATGCACTCTGCTCCTCCTCAGTCCCCTCCCTCACCTCCCCTAACCGCCTTGGTCCCTTCTCCTTTGCTGTGCCCCCCATGCCTGAACTCCCTCCCTGCCCACATCCGCTTTGCCCCCTCCCTCCGCACCTTCAAATCCCTCCTCAAAACCCACCTCTTCCTCGCCGCCTTTCCCGATGCCTGTTAGAACTTTCCTTTCAATATTTGCTGTCTGTCCTCCCCAGAGACTCCTGCCTAACCGCAATCAGTGCACCTGAGACTTCACATCCGCTTGATTGTAATTTATCCCTTTTCTCCCCCGTCTCCCCCTATGTCCCCTCTCCTTGTCTTCCCCCTGTGTCTATTAGATTGTAAGCCGTAGGCAGGGACCGCGTCTATCTTATTGTTCTGTAAAGCGTCAGGTACACAGCTGGCGCTATACAAATGCTGCTAATAAATAATAATAAAAATAATAATAATAAATGTTTAACGGTTGCAATTTAAAAACACACTTTAGATTTTAAGTGCAGTTAAATAAAAGTTAGCCAAAAGTGTAATTAATGTTTTATAGTTCAATGCATGTGTTATATTTTGTTGCTAACCATGGTTTCCGTATTTGTTCTGGGAATGTTGGTTGACCTGTTTGAGAAGATGGCAATCCGATTGCGGGACTATGCCAGGGTAGGCGGAACTGTTCTGTTCTTTCCTGGCTGGGAGAACCCAGCAAGTGGTGCTCGAGGATTTTTCATCATCTCCCTGGGACTTCTTGTGTGGAGTCCTGCAAGGTTCCATTCTGTCCCCAATCCTGTTCATCGTGTATATGCAGCCGCTGGACGAGGTCGTGAGACGTTTGGGGTGTGGTGTCATCAGTATGCCTCCTTATAGGGACTGGTCACTGTGAGCACATCACAATAGTGCTCCGCACTGGTTGCTATAGTCTTCTGGGCCCGATTCAAGATGTTGGTACTTACCTATAAAGCCCTACACAGTCTAGGCCCCGCCTATCTGCGGAATCGTCTCATTCTCCGTGTCCTGCATCAACCCCCTGCGATCTGCCAGGAGCACCCTTCTTGATGTCCCCCAGGTGGTCCGGGGGGGAGGGGCATAATGCAGAGGGCGTTTTCGGCAGTTTATTTATTTATTAACTTTTTACCCCACCCCTCCTAACAGAGCTCGGGGCGGCTTACAACAATAAAAACAATCACATGTAAAATATATCTAAAAGCAGTTAAAACATATCAAAATGCAATAGAAAATATAAAAACAGGGCCCGGGAACTCAATAAAACAATAAATAGGGTAGGGTAGTTGTGCCTAGGTGGTGGAACTCCCTTCTGGCAGAGGCCCGGGTGGCCCCGAACCTCACCTCATTTAGACGTCAGTGCAAGACCTGGCTGTTCCACCGGGCTTTTGGTGAGGGAGATAGTTAGGGTGCGGGTTAGGGTTTTATGCTACCCCCTTTGATTTGTTTTATGAATTGTGTGTTATTTATGGTTTTTTAGTGGTATTTTAAAAATATATTATGTTTTATGCCGCCTCGAGCTGCATGAGCAGGAGAGTCGGGGTAAAAATCATGTAAACAAATAAATAAATAAATGGTTAGTGCACCTCCGCACTTCTTATTGACATTTCCAGACTTGTCTCACCTACGAATGTCAATAGGTAACGCAGAGGGAAAGGAAATGGCTGTAAATAGCATGAGGGTTTGGGGGCTGAATGAGCCATATGAGAATACAATGACACACTGGAAAAGTTTCTGAAGGTTCTATAGAACATTCTTTCGATTAAACGTTTTTTAAACATTTTAAAAAATTAAACATTTTTAGAGCACTATTAAACTTTTTAAAGTATCACTAAAGTTTTTAACTGTCAAAGTGTTTTAAACTGACAAACTGTCGCTGCTGTTGGCATTCCGGTAGATGTGCTGGCACAAAGTGTCCCTGAACTTATTTTTTAATTTTATTTTTAGAATTTTGCTACCCCGCCCCTCCTGCCACAGGCAGCTCAGGGCGGCTTACAGTTAGCCTAGCTATGCACTGCCCTGCCTGGTTGTGCTGGTCCCAGAACAGGGGAAGTGGCTTACCAGAGCTAACTGGGATGGGGTTCTTCAAGGAGGCCCCTCTGGTCTCACAGATGCTGTGGAGAACACAGGCAGAGGTAGTGAGCAGGTATGTGGCCTTCAGTTGGAAACTGATCCTTGCTTTAAAATGCCAAAATCCCTGTCCACAACAGAGCAGGTGTTGCTGAGCTGCCAGTTAAAGTAGCGTTGCTCCAGGGCATAGGCAACACTGTACGTCTTCACAAGCCAGGGATTCAGCGAGTAGGCGGAGGCCTCAGAACAACAGACCGCTTGTACACACCTCCACCCCATCTCCCGATGAGAGTTTCAGTGGTGCATCCAAAGTCCCTGGTGTACATGCAGCCGAAGAAGGGGACTGGTGGAAGATGCGGGCGTTATGGTTTTTCCCGGACCACCTGACCAGCACATTCAAACCAGGCACGGTGGTCCACTGGAGAACTATGGAGAAGAACCCCTTGTGGTACAAATAGTCATCCTTGCTGAGGGGCGGCCAGATGAAGACATGGTTCCCATCAATTGTCCCAATGCAGTTCGGGAAGCCCTTCTGCCAAAAACCCTCCATTACCTTCGTGGGGTCAGTCAACTGCGCCCCCCAGTCTAACAGCACCTCCACTATAGCCCTGCAGACCTCAACAAGAACGGTGGCCACTGTGCAGGTTCCAATGCTGAATTGCCGGGTGGCAGGAGTCTGAAGTGGTAAGTTTCCATATGGCCATGGCCATGTGCTTCTCCACTGGGATGAGCGATCACACTGTGCTCTATTTCCCCAGATGAGGCCTGAGGAGCTTGGTTATCTGGAGGAATAGGTGCTGGGGCAACCTGAAGTTGGAGATCTATTTGGCATCTTCCCAAGACGACAGCATGTTCTCCCACCAGTCTGCACTTCTCTCCTTCACCCTGACAAGCCTCTTGGTGGTTACAGTCATACAGCGTTGGTGAGAGGTAGTTCTCTGCTCACATTATCGTTCATTGCAGGGCTTCAATCCTCAGCAGGGTCTGGTGTTGACCAAGGAAGGCAAGTTTGCAGCGCCAAAGCAGGAGCTGCTTGCACGATGTAGTGCACCATACTACAATAGCCTTGCAATCTCTCTGAGGAAATGACAGAAGATCTGGATCTGTTGCATAGTATGCAGGTTATGCTGAGCAGCCATAACAAGCACCCTGAAGTTCTTGAGATCCATGGCTGCATTACAGGTGTCCATGAACTCTGCAGACTACACACCAAATGTTTTGAACAGCTTAAACCACTGGGCGGCTGCCTAGCTAGGATTGGCTGCATGCCACACGTGACCAAGTAGTTGCTCACACTGGACTGCCTCTCAGGTGAGAATAGTCAGGAAGCAAGAAACAGCTGAGCCAGCTGATTCTATCCATATTTTGCCATAGGAAGTGGGGTTGGGTTGGCAGAGTGTGGCAGGGAAGAATGTCTGCCTGTCTGTTAGGTTTGTTGGGTTAAACTTGTTAGTGGGGGGGGGTAAGTGTTGGCTGTTCACACACAAAAACACTATACGTAGGGACTGCCTGTAACATGTGAGTGGACAGTGAGTGGGGGCTGCACAGACCAAACATGGATGCCAGCAGGCTATCATCTAAGAACAACCAAGGAACAGTTTCAGTTCTGGTTCACAGATGTCATCCCCACCAAAGTTACACCTATGGCTACACAGTGCAACCTCGTTATGACACAGTATTTGGGAGCCATGGCTCACGAAGCATTATTGCTGAACTCACATTATGAGGATGCTTAAAATTAGCATGTTTGGATGCACTGAACAGTCACTGTGATTTTAGCCAAAAATAAAGTGTACTGCGTTTTTTATTAAAGATACTGAGAGCCATGCCTCACACCTCATTATAACTATTTTCATGTTAGAATGAACGTTATTTATTTATGTAATGATTGATACCCCACCCCATCCAGCCTCACGGCAGCTCGGGGCAGCTTACATAGGTTAAAACAAAAAAATATATACAAATAAAAAAAAGGGGGGGTTACAAAAACAATAGAAACAATAAAAAGAGGTAAGACCCACTGACTAAAAATTCCACCCCCTATCCCTTTACACCCCCACCCCCTTATAGCAAATTTATAGCAAAGTTACACTATCTTTTAAGCACAATGGATACTTGATACTGAAACTGAGATGTTAAAACTAGTTTAACATAAGGTATATTAAAACAAATACTGTTTACACTGTATTCTTTCTATAAATGAACTTGAATTTTGGTACTGTCTAAAAACAGATTGTCTCCAAAATTTTAAATCCTATTTCTCCCTGAGGTTTAACTCAGGGGGGTGGGGTGGGGGCGAGAGAGAGAGATCTTAGAGACTTTTTCCAAGCAACTTTGAAAAGGTTTTGTGAAAGCTTATGGATATTGTCATTAAACGTGCTATGACTATTCCATGACTATTTCTGGAGAAAGGCAGTAAGCACTGTGGCAGGAAATGAACTCTTGCTACAATTAACTTTGGATTTCAAACTCCTTTAGTAAGTCAGATTCAGCAAGAACCACAGGCCACTAACGTTCTTCTCTTTTGCCCTTGCAATTTGCTCTAATGCAAGTCAGCAAGCACTGGCAAATGAGTGGGGGGAAATAGTTATGGTGGAAAGTGCAAGGTGGTTGCGAAGTTTGATTGCCAGCATGCTGATTCTTCAACTGCACAATTCACTGGTGTTTAGTAAGGACTGGACTCAACCTGCAGCATTTCCAAGTTACAGCCCTTATAAGGTTCCTTTCCTGGGTGAATCCTCTCCTGCTGGCGAAGGAGACAAACAGGTCACAGCCACTCCAATGCATAGAGGCTCCATTCCTGGTTGTGATCCCTTAATACATGGTACTCACACGTTTTAACATGCGTGTCCCTTAGGCTGCATGGCACACATACGTAATAAATGGTAGACATCTCATTTGTGGGTGGCTATCGTGCTATTTGTTTTCCCCTATCAAGCGTCTGCTGAAGTTTTGCTTACACCTTAGCACGTCTAAGGGCTTCTCTCCTATGTGACTTTTCATTTTTAAAAAGAAAATTTAAAAGAAAATCAAAGAAATCACATCAATATAACTGGGACTGGATCTCTTGACCTTCCAATTTTCTTCTATCACCAGCTACTGGTTCTCCCTTTTTAAGTCAGTCACGGTGAAGAGCTTTGCGTATTGTACACAGATAGCCGCTTGTTGCAACTCTTCTTAAGCACTGCCAGTGGTTATGCTTTTGGGCAGCTACACCAAGTGTCATATGCTCTATTCTTACAAGGTGCTCAGACACCTTGCTTCGACAATGTGAGGGCATTTACACACACACACACACACACACACTCTTTTTAGCACCCCACTCCCCAATGGATATTTCAGCTCTAATTTTTTTTTGTTAACTAAGTAAATGGCTATAGCTACAATTCGATACATGACAGGTCAATGACAGGCAAAGCACACAATTCAGCTAGCCAATCATCAGAAGCACATCAATATTTTAAGTACAGTGCTTACACTCAATCAATTTAAAATTCTAAAAACAAGGTCATGTGCATAATTCAAACCACATTTGTATTGTCAAAAAAACTGAATTATTTAAAATGGTTGCTTCTCTGACTTTTTCCAGTGTTGCTATTCCCATGAAAATGAGAAAAAGTGTGACCATTTCTACAAGAAATCCTCTCTTAAAACACATTATATTCTCTTTATGAATCCATTACATATGAACTTCTGTAAATAGTCAGCCCTTGGCTGAATTCAACATCGAATGATTATTTATACCTATGTGCTGCCCAGTGAGTCACACAAACACTGAAAAGCAAATACAACAGCTCACAGTGGGAAGCAAAAACAACAAACAAGAATGTATTCCAAAACATTTGCCAATCTATTTCTAATCTGTCTAGTGTGGTAACAAATGCAAATATGGATTTCTGGGGGAAATTGTGGAATAAAGACCATTTTCACTAGGGCGAAGTACACTTATTTGATCAAAAACCATTTCACTCTAGAGTAAAACACATGGACAACATTTATTGCACAGAGTAACTTGTCATGGTACAAAATGGTCACCTAGTTTTCACTTTGGTAGCCATTGCGGCAGGGCCCCACCCCCAGCCAGAAGCCCCCAGCATGCCGCCATAGCAACAGCAGGGCTCATCCCCTGCAGGTGAGCGAGGCTCCACCCCCTGGGAGGGCTCAGCCCAAGCCACAGGCCAAAGCTGCCC
>QEPC01003823.1:2525623-2542960 GCA_003113815.1 Sphenodon punctatus | reverse complement strand
GCCTGAATGTTTGTTTGTCTTCTCCCATGTCTCTCCCGCTGTCCCCTCTCCTTGTCTCCCCCTCCTTGTCTTTTAGATTGTAAGCCACAGGTAGGGACCGCAGCTGATTATATGTTCTGTACAGTGCCAGGTTGTTACTGGCGCTTTATAAATGTTTAATAATAATAATAATAATAATGCTCTAAATTAACTTCTTGGTGAGATCTTGTTCTTAGGTTCTTCCCATCCATGCAAACCAGCTGAATACGTCTGTATCTAATACTACTCAGTTCTACAATAAAGTTATACTGCTTTACTGAGTAGTTACTGTTACTGAGTTATACTACTTTACTGAGTAGTTATACTGCTCAGTTCTACAACAAAGAAATATCTGTGTCTTTTGCACCAGTGACAATTCTCTAAATCAACTATTTCATTTGCTTATCTACAATGTCTCCATCCTTCTGTCTCCAATACTATTTTGCAGTATATTCCCAGAAAAGCTAGCATCAGTGCATCCCTTTCCATATGCCAAGGTCTTGCCCTCTAAGAGCGTACGGAGATATAGAAAAGAGAAGAGCTTTTCCCCTCCGAAACCTAGATTTTATCATTGTAATTTCAGTCCTTACGTAGACCTAAATTTAAAACTGCCATTTAAAAAAATGTTTGTCCATCGAATTGTGGAATTTCCTGCAATGCTCATTAATAAATTGGAGAATGAGAAATAATGACCTAATTTTAGTCTTTACAAGCTTTGAGCTGTTAAGTTCTGTCTTGTCAGAGTTCACGTGATAAAACCTACTGACAAGAGCATATGTGCTACAAAGAATGCAGTTCCTAATCATGTGGTAATGTTCTTAGATAGGCAGGGACCTGTGTTCTTTGTGTTTTCCAAATTGGTGACAATAGGAAAAATCAGCTCCACCCATACTCCCTACCTCCCCTGAGGGGAGGGGAGTGGGCAGGAATCTTCCAGAAGGCTTACTATCTAGAAACCGAGACAAGCATATCTGATGCCGGACACATGGTCACAACATCCCATAGGCGAGAATCACAGAGCCACTCTAAGAAGAATAGCTAGCTGTACATGCACAATTTTCAAAAGTGTTTTTAACACCACCACCTAAATACATTAATGTTTTATAAGCCTGGGTTAGGACTTTCCAATATTGTATAAAATATTAGTGCACTGACCTGCCAAGCTGACCACTTTGCTTCTCTTACTTATCCTTCCCTTTTAGACCCATAACATGCTTAACTAGTCGTACTTGCTTGTTCTGTCACATCACTATGTAGCATGCTGATATGAAATGCGAGAAACTAAAGACTAATTTACAGAAGTGACATTATGTACTTAGTACATATGTACTAAGATACAAATTCATATAAGCTTCTAACGCATCTGCAGAATGGTGCAATACAAAATATTTTATACGCCTCACAATACTGCTGTTCTGTGTTTTCCATCCATTGTGGAATCCTCAGGCTTTTCTCATGCCAAAACACACTGTTTTCAAACGTTCACTGATGAGCACTGGCTCAAGCTGGGAAAGTTAAAAGCTTTTGTGAATACAAAAGGGATATGGATTGACAGTAATGCCCCTGTGCTTTTTCTCATCTAAGTCAGAAATGAATGGACACTGGTCTGATTTTTTAAGCATGATCCAAACAGCACAGTGATATAAAAAAATCTGAGTTCATATTTGAAAATATAATTCACTGCAATTTAAGCAGCTCTTATGAACGAAATAAATTATGTTCACTGAAAAGAAAAGCACCAAAGCTTTCATTCACTTATCACTGAGATCAATACACATTAGTAAGCAGGGTGCTGCCCTGATCTCAGCAAGAAAATAAAGCTAGAATCGTTTATCTTCTGTTATGGTGAAAATAATTGTTCCCTCCTTCTCCAGTCAGTTCTAATTAATGCCCATAAAACTCAAGCTTGTATATCTCTAAATGGGAGAGAGTTAAAAATAGGTTAGACATCTCTCAAGTATGGTGCTAGTACAATGAATCCTGCTTAATAGAAGGGGGCTGGACTAAACGACCCAAGGTTCCTTCCAGGTCTACGATTCTATGAACAATGTTCAGGTCATTTTTCTCTTCCCCTTGCTGTAAGTACAGTTTTTCCTAAAAGATGCAATTCTAGCCAAAAATCATTATATAGCTAAAAATAGTTTGCTTATGTAGACGGTATTATGTGTTACAAAAACAAAACCCTATTTTGTTTATGAGAGAGATCTCTCTCTTTTTTTTTTTTTAAAGATGCTTCTAAATATCAACTTGCCATTGTTTTTACTACTAAAGAATTTCAAAACGTGGTCAGAAAAATGTCTCATTTTTCCCCTCTGCTCGTAATATTAAATATTACTACAGGCAGTATTTAATGTAAACCGGCCGTCACAATAGAATTGCTTACAGTGTACAGTAGAAACTGTTAAACATATCATTGCTTCCAGTAAACTTGGCATGCAGAGTCTAAACCAAGAGGAATTTTGAAAGCAAATGTTTGAAATCAATTATCAGATGTCAGGAGCTGGGAGAGGAGAGAACAACAGGGAAAGGATTGCCTCCATTATGACCGGTTAGGTACTTCTCTGAAGTAATTTGATGCTGGGCTCGATGGACCATTGGTCTGACCCCGTATGGCACTTAGTCTTATGCTCTTGTATTAAATACAGTGTACAGAAGGGGTAACAGTTTCAAGAGAAGACTCTTAAAATGTGTGGTCAAGTCAGTGACTGCCTTCGATCACCAGCATGGCTGTAATGTTGATCTCCTAGATACTCTGATAAATCTTGTTGCAGCCACAGTCCATTATTTGTGTCAGAATATCCCTTCTGTGTCGGTTCTGTTGTTTAAAGTCTCTCTTCCCATACAAGAACGTTGACAAACCTAAGTGTGTCAGGCTCAGAACGGTGTCTAACAAAGCAACTATTATTTATAAAGCATCAACAACATACCTGACACTACAATGAGACACAAATCCCTGCCCCAAGGGGCTTACAATCTAGGAAAGACAAGAGACAAGGCAGAGGCAGGGATACACTCACAAAGGGGACCAAGTGAAAGGGTGGAAGAGAGATCATCAGTGCTCCAGTTGTGGGGACAAGGAGCTAGGGAAAGGGAGGTTGTCAATTAGGATTTAAAGGTTGGGAGGGATGGAGCAGAGCAAATGTATCCAAGCAGCATGGGAGAAGGGGCAAATGCATTTCGAGGAGCAGCTGACTCATAAGCAGGCAAGAGTGGTGGCAGAGGAGAAAAGCGCCAGGGTGGGAGGGGGAAAAAAAAAAAAGTTTTTCTACCAAATTTTATTAAGTTGATAGGGTCTTCCTATCCTTGCACTAATTGCTCTACCAATGTTGATGTCTTAAAGGGGTACCAAAAAAGTAAATTGAGAACAACAGTCCAATAAGCTGTTTCATTCCTATTAACTTGTTACTTTAACCCAAGAATTTCAAAACCACATAAAAAAGACAACTTCTCTAAAAGCCTAATTTTTTTGTCTTTGTTTTTCCTAGCATTCTGAGACTTTGACAGATCATGCCATAATGCCATTATTAATCTGATCCCAGTAATTCAGAATAAGATTCATTGGTCACCCCAACACTTAATTTTTCTGGCAACAACCAAAGATGATGATGATATGATTAGAAATCTTGCTAAAATGGCTCTTGCACGGATAAAGAAGGAACAGGATGATCATGTGTAGGGATGGACTGTCGATGGTGGTTCCCCACTCTTTCATTTTTATACACTATTCATATTATTTTCATTTTTAGTTATTTTGGTATTCTGTTGATATTTTTATTTCATATTTATTTTTTTAATTAGAAATGAGTAATTGCACTATGGTATGATTACTGTGTTCTGACTGTACCTTTATAATGGCCTGTGAGATTTGTTTTTGAAGTTTTCTATTTATGGTTACCTTATTGCTTTTATTTTTGCTTGTTATGCATGTTTTGACCTTGGTTAGGACTTCAAGAATTAATTAATATTAGTATTATTATTATTATGCTCAGGCCCATGTGCACATTGTGTATGTGATTGCACTTGCTTTGTTCTCAATTAGTTGAGTTAACACCTGTGTAACATCTGTGCAATATTTATGTACAAGCACCTTGTTTGCAGGAGTATAAGCAGTATATGCATAATTGTATTATGGCATGATTATGTCTTGATTGCACCTCTAACACGGTTTGGCCGGCTTGCTCTCAGAATTTCCTTCCCGTTTATCAAGGGTTGTTTTATGTTGTTGTTTTTGTTTACTATGTAAGTTTAACAATACATTTTTTCTTAAGTTTCTGTGATTACTTCAGCACAAAACTCAGTGACCAGATCTGTCAGATGAATTACCTTTTTAAAAACTCTCATTAAAAAACAAACTAATAATAGTTTGCTGGCACTATAGGTAACTGTTTTTTTAAAAACACACACACTTCTAATGGAAGCAGACTGCCACAATCTATTAATATTGTCCTAACTGAAGGGTACCACGTAGCAGGAGGAAAAGGTGGCAATTTTGTTGCTCTACAATATTCCTAAATGCTAGCCCAAGAAATATTGTCAGTTTTGCCAAAAGTGGATTGTATCTTGCTCTCAACTACACTGCATGAGCAATATATGTGACCAGACAATGTGGAATGCTTTGGGGAACCATAAGTAGAAAAATGACAACCAAGAATGAAGTGAAGGGTGGAATCCATACAGCTTCACCAAGGTTGGCCTGAAACGGTCACTTCCTTAGTGGTAAGAGATCTCTTGGCATATATCCTGAATTAGGCTAATATAAAAAGGTACAACCCTGATTCCAGATGCTGCATGTAGAAATAATCTTAAAGTCATAGCCAGCCAGGAGGATGAAATTAATTTAATTTGTGGATGTTGGAGGAAGAGATGTTCAATATGCCCCCACTTCAGAGTTCTTAGAACATTGCTGCTGCCATGGCTCATCTAAAGTATTAAAGGGAATGAAAAGCAAACACATTATGGAAACCTTATAAAATGTGCATCCTTGAGCCATACCTCCAGGTGACAGCAGCAGTGAGGAAGTAGCAGCATTCTAATCCTCTATATGCTGGAAGGTGCCACGGCTGATTTATTAGACAAAGAGAGCTTGCAGGTAATATGACCAAACATTAATCTGTTCAATGGAAATCTAAGGGTGTTTTCAGACATGACACTAACTCCAGTTTAAACATTTCTTATGCATGCTGCAGGGCTGCATAGGGCACCAATACAGCCCTGCAACATGTATAAGAAATGTTTAAGTGTGGTTAAACTGTGGTTAGCGTCATGTCTGAAAACACCCTAAGACAAAGGGAGTGGTTAAAAATTAAACAAAGCCATTTACACTAAAAATCATGGTGTGTGAAAGTTTAGAACTGATGTCTTAATTCTTAAGTGTTTTTTCTCTCCTTTCAAAAGAAAAAATAAATAAATCTCAAACCAGAGTATTATAGAAAGCATTCAGAACCAGACCAGGTAACACAGGGAGGCAATTACATTCAGATATAAAAATACTATTAAGAACAATGTTAATGACACTGATATAGACAGAAAGTACATCCTCTCTTCTCTCCAAAACACAGATATAATTTAGGTCAAAATGGATCACAAATCATTCAAAAATAGACAAAACAAAATTGGAGCCAATACATCCTTGGCAAACTCCCTTTGGTGCAGGGAAAGGAACTGGTTACCTCACCATGAAGTCCATACTTAATTCGTGCACAGGTTCCCTGGTGATACTCTTTGATCAGTTGGATTAAGACAGGATCCATACCCATACAATTTAATTTGGCCCAAAGAATACTCAAAAGCTCCCTTAAGATCCATAAAAGCCGAGTATACTTGCTGTTTCTTCCCCAAATGTTTATTCATAATATAGTTTAGTGAGAAACACTGATCCATGCAAGAATACCCTGCCCTGAAACCTTCCTGTTCTTCCCCCGAAGTATCAGAGTCAGCTATCCATGTCCTCAGACGCTCTAAGAGAGGATGTCTAGTAAGACTGATAGGTCTATAATTTTCTGGTCTCCCTCTATCTCCTTTTTTAAAAATAGGGACAATTATGTTCTCTTTCCATTCAGGAGGTTGGAAATTCCACAGAATGGCATTATTGATCATCCCTTTCAAGACTGGGACCTAAAGATCTACATGGCTCTTAAAGAGCTCAGGTGGTAGAAGATCTGGACCTGGGGCCTTGCCACGTTTTAGGCAATTAATATATAGCACTAGATGGTTATTAATCATGAAGGGGCTTCTTGCCTTCAAAATCTCACACTGTTCTAAGACTAGAGTGACATCAGAGGGAGCGGAATGGTCGAGGCTAGGGCTCAAAGAGAATTTATTTGCAAAGAAGGCCACCCAGTTAAAGGAGTCCACATAGGCATTAGGCGAAATGTTCCTGTTTTTAGAAATGCTGGAGACCATCTTCCAGAAAGATTTCAAATCTTTCTTCTCTACAGCATGAGTTAGATTTTCCCAAGCCCTTTCCTGGTGGTACTTTTTCTCTTTCAAGATTTGCTTATACCTCTTTTTAAGGTAGCAAAATAGAGCCAAATCTTCCTCTTTGTTGTTAGCCCTATATGTCCTCAATCCCTCCATGAGTTTCCGCTTGGCCATGACACAGTCCTCATCAAACCAGGGTTTATGCAATGAGCTAGAGTAAGACGTCTACCCAAAATCTTTTGCAGCTCTAAGAGCTTGATAAAATCTCAATTGTGATAGAGGAGATTTGAGATTGTCCAAACCAGTCACTCTACTCTGATAAATGGCATAAATGTCAGTTACCTGGTCCATGACCTCATCATTCCAGACAATTCGCCTTATACTAATACTTGGCAGATTACGCCCTGATGGATAAACATTATGTGGAATCTGAGGAGTGATTATTGGAAAGTGATCACTTTCTGGCCAAGTAACAACCTTAAGTTCCTTAGCCTGATGCCAACAGGAGTTCTCAACTAAGAAATAGCCCACTATACTGGACCCATTAGAGGAGACAATTATAAAAGCTCCAGGAGTATCAGGACTAATTCTACCATTCAGCTTCCTGAAATTCCCATTTTACATAAATTGCAATCACTCTCAGCCATTACGGTTAGTTACTTGATCCATCATACAGGGTACTGAATATCCCCATTTCATCCCCTTCTTCAGTCCACTCCTCGCATAAACCCCCAACTCTGACATTAAAGTCACCAGCTATAACTGTAGCATCCGGAGTTGTATCCTGGATAGTCTCAATCTGTTCAGCCAAAAGAGGAACCCACCCACCCTTGTTGAGTTCTTCTTTCTCAATGGAAAGTAAACATTCAATAGGACAAGTGAAGACTTGCGACAAAAAAAACAAGCTGTACCGCTGGGACATATGCTTAACTGACCTCGATCTCCAGGGCATCACAGGGATATTAGGGTTGCTAAACACAACACACACACACACCCCCATCTCCCACAAGTCGTCTCCCTCCAAGCTTTCTTAATGAAGGATTTATATCCATTAAATGTGAACTCCTCAGTGGACCAAGTTTCCTGAAACGTAAGTACCATAGCATTCCAAATAAAGAGTTTCCAGTCCCCATCTGAGTATTTGTTCTTCAATCCTGCAATATTCCAGTATAAAATTAGGCCGCTAGTAACAACTAGGTTCTTACTATCAATCACTTTCAGTCACTCTCTTCTTCTCCTCGCACCATAGCGTGGCCTACTTCTACCCTTATGTCCTGGCTGATGGGGATAATAAAATGACCGCTTCACCGTTTCTTTGTACTGACCATCAGAAATCTGTCCCTGTGACCTTCTCTGGTGTGGAAACTTTCTAGTAAGGGAATATTCCTTGGTATTCCTTAGTATGGACAATGGGAGATAATCTTATCCAACAGCAAGGCCTAACAGGGAGGATTCTGCCTTATTCAAGATCAAGCACCTTAGAAATAAATCATGAAATTCCACCCTGACTGGGGGGAACTGAAGTGATCCCAGCAAATGACGTATTCTGGCCACATAAATAATACTTTTTTGTAGCAACTTAAATTATACATCAAACTGTGTTACTAAAAGAAAGGATCTAAGTATCTCATTACAATCTGGTTTCCCTCTTCCTGAGTTTCAAATCAAATATCACAACATTCTGCTCCCTCAAACGCTGCTCTTTATTCTCAAGAGAGGACATCATTTGACACACCTCATGATTGCCTGTGACCAACGGTTCCACAACAGAAGGTGGAATCTCTAGATTATGGTCAGATGGGCTAGTATCAATGGCATCAGCTACAATAGAGGAAGGATCCAGCCAACCCTTAATTTCAGAACAAATTGATCTAATTGCAGTAAGTTCTTTAACAAACCCCTGCAGCTCTTTCATATCAGCAGTAAGGGTGGTCAGATAAGACTAACAAATGACAGGAACATCCAGGATTAGTGGTATTTATACAGGAATTGATGAATTTGGCCAAGGGGGACTGCTCTCCCTTATCAAACTTATTTCCACAAGACAAGGTGTGAAACTGATCCAGGAAGGCTAGAAAACTAGCCTCCAGATTGGATTTCAAAGTAAGAGAGTGTTCCAAAGCCTCTGTATCCAGATTTATATTTATGTGACTGAGATTCTGAAAGTGTACCCGCAGCAGATAGAATTGGGTAATCAGAAAGGGCATCTCCAGTATTCCTATCCTTAGAACCCACACTGTTAAGACTGTATTCCCAAAGAAGAAGTCGCTTGTAACCTGGATTTCCCAGCGAAGGGAGATACTTCTATTAAATTGCTTTTCCTAACCACAAAGTTTGTTATTTTAAGTTGGGTTTTCAACATTCTTGCTGTAGAGAACTGTCGAGGTGTTTGGTAATCTGTCATCCAACCTCTGGGAGCAGAATAAAAGAAAATTTAATACAGTCCCCAGCAAAATTCAAAGTAGCCCTCAGATGCCTGTAGGATTTATGAGTGGCCCGCAGGTACTGACCAGACTCAGCGTCACTCTCGTGAGTTGGATCAGGGTTGTTCAACCCTGTTGATCCTATTAGATTTCTCGGCTGCATTTGATACCGTTGATCATGAATTGTTGGTGACTCGGTTGTGGGACCGAGCCGGAGTGGGTGGTACCGTTCTTGAATGGTTCCACTCCTTCCTGGCCAGGAGAACTCATCGTGTGGTGCTGGGTGATTGTTGACCTTTTCCCCAAGACCTCACATATGGAGTCCCGCAAGGTTCCATCTTATCCCCTCTCTTGTTCAACGTGTACGTGCAGCCTTCGGGGGCGGTCATCAAAGGGTTTGGGTTGAGGTGTCATCAATATGCCCGATTGCCTGAAAGAGGCTGTGGTTAGGCCCCTGCTCAAGAAACCATCTCTTGATGCTGACACTCCTGCCAGTTATCGCCCAGTCTCTAACTTCCCCTTTTTAGGGAAGGTTATTCAACGGGCTGTGGGACGGCAGCTCCAGGAACTTATGGACCACACCGGTTTCCTTGACCCCTTTCAGTCTGGGTATGGTACGGAGACTGCATTGGTGGCCTTGGTTGACAATCTCCATCTGGCATTGGACCAGGGTCGTCAGACCTCACTGGTCCTGCTAGACCTTTCGGCTGCATTCGATACAGTCAACCATGAGATGTTAGTGACTCGCTTGCGGGACCATGCCGGGATTGACGGAACTGTCTTGGACTGTTTTCATCCATTCCTGGCCGGGAGAACTCACCGGGTGGTGTAGGGGGAGTGTACGTCTTCCCCCCCAAGACCTCACGTGTGGAGTCCTGCATGCTGCCATTCTGTCCCCCCTCTTGTTTAAGATCTATATGCAGCCATTAGGGGAGATGAGAGTTTTTCAGGGCATGCAGTGTCCTCAGTATGCTGACGACACTCAGCTCTACCTCTCTTTTTCCATCGATCCAGGTCATGCAGTCTCATTTTCCCAGTGCCTGTCAGCTGTGGGGGCTTCGAGGAGGTTGAGCTATCTGCAATTGAATCCTGACAAGACAGAGGTGATGTTGGTGATCGAGGACTTAGGGGGGCTGGGGGTGATTGAATCTCCTCTTGCTGGGGGGGGGTTCGCCTTCCCATCGTCTCTCAAGTGCAGAGTCTGGGTGCGCTCCTTGATTCACGGCTCAGCGTGGAATCTCAGGTTGTGGCTGTGGCGGGGAGTATGTTTCGGCAGTTGCATCTTGTCCGGCGGCTTCAACCATCTCTCTCAGACTCTGACCTCACCACTGTCATCCATGCCTTCATCACCTCGAGGCTGGATTACTGCAACGCGCTCTACATGGGGCTGCCCGAGAAGTTGGTCCAGAAGCTGCAGCTGATGCAGAATGCCATGGCCCGTCTCCTTATGGGGGCGGGCTGCAGGGAGCACATGACACCTGCCTATAAAGCACCCGGCTAAGTTCAAGGTTCTGGTTTTAACCTTTAACGCCCTTCACGGCCTGTGCCCCGCTTATCTGCGGGACCACCTCACTCCATATGTGCCTGTGCGTGCTTTGAGATCATCCGGGGGTGCCTTTTTGGAGGTTTCCCGGGTGAGATGGGTGGCCACCGATGTTGGATCTTTTTCGGTGGCTGCCCCTGTGCTGTGGAATTCACTCCCGGAAGAGGCTCAGTTGGCCTGTCATTTCGACAATTATGGCCGTTCCGCCAGGTTTTCTGCGAAGGGGAGGGGTAGGGTTGGGGGGTTGTTTTTCACTGCATAAGAATTTTTTAACTTTTAAAATTGTTTTATCTTGTTGTTCGCCGCCCCAGGCTGCCCTGCGGGCAGGAGAGGCGGGATAGAAGTTTTATATAAATAAACAAACAACAATATATCTCGGACACAGACCTTGTCACCATCACACATGCTTTTGTTACCTCAAGATTGGATTACCGTAACGCGCCCTACGTGGGGCTACCCTTGGACATGATTCGGAGACCAGCTGGTGCAGAATGCAGCAGCTCTTCTGCATAGGGGGGGCGATCATCACAAGCATATTACACTGGTGCTTTGTTCTCGGCACTGGCTGCCAGTATTCTACAGGGCCCAATTCAAGGTGTTGGTTTTAACCTTTAAAGTCCTAAACGGCCTGGGCCCCACCTATCTGCAGGATTGCTTCTCACACACACATATATACATACACACACATATATACATACACACACATATATATACATATTATATATACACACACACACACACACACACACCGGGGCCTCAATCGACCTCTATGGTCAGCGGGGAGCACCCTCCTTGAGGTCCCCTGGGTTTCGACTACGAGGAGAGCATTCTTGGTGGCCGCACTGCAACTGTGGAACGCACACACACACCCCACCAGAGGTCCGTCTATCCATAGACCTCGCCTCTTTTCATAGACAGTGTAAGACCTGGCTGTTCTGCCGAGCCTTTGGTGAGGGAGACGGGTGATGGGAAGAGGGGGTTGGGGAGGGTTCTTTGCCGGGTTTTAATGTTTTATATTGAATTTTATATTACTTGTTATTTTTATTGTTGTAAGTCGCCCCGAGCTGCGGAAGGAGGAGGGGGGGGCATAAAAATGTAACGAACGAAACAGAACTCAAAATGGCCCCCAAACACCAACAATTTCAAATGGTCCCTAGGTGTCGGAAAAATTCAACACAACCCCTAGGCACCAAGAAAATTCAAAACAGCCCCAGGCACCAGCAAAGTTCAAAACAACGCCCAGGTGTCAAGAAAATGTAAGGTGGTACCCAGGCGCCAGTGAAAATCAAATTGGCTCTCTAAGTGCTAACAAAATTCAAGGTGGCCCCCAAGTGTTGGCAAAATCTGGAATAGTCCCCAGCACTAGAATTTAGAGGTAAGCCTCAATTACTAGCAAAACCTGTCCCTATTATTACCATAAGATCTAATGTACTCTGCAGTAAAATTAATAAAATTATAACTTCAAACAAAAATCACATAACTGTATAAGTCAATTAAAATCCCATCCAATAATTGTAAGGGCTTAACTCTACCAAAAAACCCCACACCTCCTTACAACCTTCTTTCTGTAGACCCCCAGCACATCCTTCTGGATACTCCTTGATCAGATCCCTTTCAAGTGGGCCCCTAAATATATGCTGTCAAGCTTGTCCTTCAGCAGGGAAGTGGGAGATGTTCAACTCACAGGCGACAGGAAAGGCTGTGGTCAGTCAGTCAGGGCAGGGGTGTCAATGCAGGCAGCAGCCTTTTTCAGCCTGTTCCATACTTTGAAGGCCTGCTGCTATTTGGGCTTTGGCTGGGAAACGTTTTGGCTGCCCCTGCCACAAACGGCCCCACCAACGACTGACACAAGTTTATTTATTTTTTTTTAAAAAAAAAAACCCCACACACACATCAGTAAGTTAAAATCCAATTTTTATCCACCCTAGTGGACACAATTGGTTAAATATTTTTGCTGATGTTTCTCGCAGATGAATATTTCCTAACTTGTTCGTAGCATTATTTTAAAATAATAATTGAACCCATAAGATAAAACATGACTTAAATTCATAAGCATGTTTCCAGCTATAGGGAAATAAGTACAGCATAAAAGCACATCTATTTCAATCATAGAAACCTGAATTACTTTCTTCAGACTACATTATTAGAACAGTTAAAATTCTTCTTTTTCTCTCAGAGGTGGTTTCAAGACATAACTGGTTTCCATTTTCCAACACCACAAACATTTTAAAGTTTGTATACAACCTATTAAATCTACAACTGAAATGGGAGACTAATTGCAGAAGAAATCCAGCCTGATTGTGAAATGCTTGTGCAAAAAAGTATTCTCTGTCCATCCTTTCTGAGGGTGGGAGTGATTATATGGGGATAAACTCTTGAACGAGATCTAAGCCCTGGTCGCCCATCAGTTGTGTCTAGGGACTCAATCCACAATAACATTGCCGAAAACTTTGTAATATGGCATAAAACAGGTCTTCAAGCAGACATTTCATACCAAACAGAGTCGTCATGTTTTTTCTGAACAGGACCTTCCAAAAGTTAGAGGCCCTAAAAATCAACAAGCGGAAAACCACACACATTTCAAGAATTTTGTTTATAAACAGTAATCTAATGAGTACTGAGGTACAATATTAAGTTGACTTTAAAAACCTCATCTCTCTTCTGATATGAATTTAGATTCACATAGGAATTCTGGATAGTTCTGCTTTTGACAGATGAGCCAGCCATGGCTCTGGTGGAAAGACTGGGACTTAAGTGAGTAAGAAACCAACGCTAAGAAACAAGCCTCTCTCATATTAAAGTATTTCTTTCTTTCTTTATTAAATTTCTACCTCACCCCTCCTGAAACAACTCAGGGCGGCTTACAATAAAAAAAGACAATCACATAAAATGTATCTAAAAACAGTTAAAACATATCAAAATACAAGGTATTAAATAGGGCCCGGGAACTCAATAAAACAATAAATAGGGTAAGGGAGATAAAACCCTCTAACCCCCCCCTCCCCAAAGGCCTGGGCAAACAGCCAGGTTTTACAACTTCGCCGGAATGTCAGAAGGCTTGGGGCAAGGCGAGCTTCCTCCGGGAGGGAGTTCCAAAGGCGCGGCGCAGTCACCGAGAATGCCCTCTCCATTGTGGCCCCCCGCTTAATGCAGGGAACCTCCAAGAAGGCACCCCTGGCTGACCGAAGGAGCCGCTCTGGGGCGCGGAGGACGAGGCAGTCCCTGAGGTACGAGGGACCCAGACCGTGAAGGGCCTTACAGATCAACACCAAAATCTTGAACCTGGCTCGGCACACTATCGGCAACCAGCACAGAGTCCGGAGCACAGGTGTTATGTGCTCCCAACGACCTGTCCCCGAAAAGAGCCGGGCCGCCGCATTCTGCACTAGCTGCAGCCTCCGAACCAGGGAGAAGGGAAGCCCCACGTAGAACGCGTTGCAGTAGTCCAGCCTCGAGGTGACAAAGGCATGGATGAGGGAGGCCAGGTCCGGGCTGGAGACATACGTATCCATCATGAACCAGGAGGCTGCTTCAGCCCTTTCGTTTTTGTTTGGTTTTGTGTGCACTTATGTTTAATCAGGACCAAATATTCATGACAGCAAATTATCTAAATATTCTTTATTAAAGTAAATGCTTGGTCTTACTTGTTCCAAGCCATCCTGATTTACACACACACACACACACACACACACACACACACACACACACACACAATATTCTAAGTTGCAAGGAAATTGGGACCTTTCTTTTTTTGATCTGGGTCTGATCTTTCAAATCTAACCATACACTTAAATACAAAACCAGGGTCACATGACAATGCCATTAAATTAAAACAACACTACTTGGAATTTTTCCTGTTTACAGTCACTGATTTTTGCTCTTTAAATTTTCTGCTAAAGTCTGCTACAACTAAAAAACAAACAGGTTTGTACTGTTTCTCATTAACAAATGAGAAACTATAGCAAAACTAGTGAGAAGCCAATATGTACTGGTGATGGTGAACAACAAGTTTACTGTATTATCCCAATTGACACCTATAAAAACACCAAAATTAAAAAGAAAATGGGGGAAGGGAATGAAGGCATAAGGAGTCAAGGAATATGAGCATTAGACCACGATAAATAAAGGTTACTTACCAGTAAAACTCTGTTCCTCGAGAGAGCTCCGCGTATTCTCACTATTGGGATTCACTTCCTGCTCCGCAGGTACCAGAAAACCTCGTCAGCAGTTTCCAGGCCGAAGATAGCCTGGAAAGATCTAGAACAAGGTGAGGGCTCCATCCGTCTCTCTCGCCCGCCCGCCCGCCCAGAGGGAAGCACGGGCTCCAGATCGCGCGACAGTGGGAGTCTATAAAAGGGGGCGGAGCCCTCACCGCCTCAGTTCCTTCCAATCCGTCCAAGGAAGACCTAACAACAGGCACCTCCGAGACAGAGAGGAAGGCTGGGCAGGACGTGAGAATACGCGGAGCTCTCTCCAAGAACAGAGTTACTGGAAAGTAACCTCTATTTCTTTTTCGAGGATCTCCGCGATTCTCACTATTGGGAGAGTGAGTAGCAGTAAAATGACCTACCTCAAGGAGTGGGGAGACGAGGTGAGTCAAAGAGACTGCAGGATTGCTCTTCCCACATTCGAGTCTAAGCTGGCTGCCAGGTCCAGGGAATAGTGCTTGGTGAAGGTGTGCACCAAGGACCAAGCAGCAGCTTTACAGATGTCAAGGACAGGGACTCCACGGAGATTGGCTAGAGAGAAGGCAACCACCCTCGTAGAGTGAGCTCCAAGCTGAGAGGGGGGAGGCTTCCCCACCAGTTCATATCACTTGTGAATGCAGAGAAGGATCCATTTAGAAAGTCTTTGTGATGTAAGATGAATGCCGATACGTTGGCCACCATAAGAGATGAACAGGGCATCTGATGCTCTGATGGCTCGGGTACGATTAATATAGAAGGCAAGAGCTCGTTTGATGTCAAGTGTATGAAGCGTCTGCTCCACTCGTGAGGCATGGGGTCTTGGAAAGAAGACAGGTAGGGATATTGTCTGATTCAGGTGAAAGGGAGAAACTACCTTAGGGACGAACGAAAGGTCTGTTCCGAGGTCTACCTTACCAGGGTAGAAGCGAGTATAAGGGGGGGATGCTCGAAGTGCAGAGAGTTCCGAAACTCTTCTTGCAGAGGTGATGGCGAGCAGAAAGGCTGTCTTTAGCAACAGGTGCTCCAGAGAGCAGACGTCCATAGGTTCAAAGGGGGGTTCCATGAGTTTAGTTAGGGCCTGATTGAGGTCCCACTGAGGGGCTGGCTGTGAAGTTGGTGGGAAAGTTAACCAATCCTCTCCAGAACGTTCTAGTGAGAGGATGAGCGAAGAGTATGTCAGTTCCCTCTGGTTGCAGGCAAGGTGGTGTACTTTGAGGGAAGCGATGGAGAGTCCAGAACCGTGCAGATATAGTAAGTATCTGAAGATGTGGCGGATGGAGGAGGAATTCATGGAGCAAGGAAGAAACGTGCACCAAGACGAAAAATGAGACCATTTTGCGGCACAGCAGGCGTGCGTAGAGGGTCGGCGGGAGTTGAGTAGAACTTCTGCAATGTGGGGAGGGGGGCATCCCACATTAAGGCTGGATTAACCAGGTGGAGAGGTGGAGCGCTCATAGGTCGTGGTGTAGGACTGCCCCCTGTTGGCGAGAGAGGAGGTCAGGTGGTAGTGGGAGAAGTTTGGAATCCACTGCCAGGTTCTGTAGCATCTGGAACCATGGTTGGCGGGGCCAGGATGGGGCTATAAGGATCACGTGGGCGCGATCTTTCTGAGCCTTGTTGAGCAGGGGAATGCATATAGAAAGGGCCCCCTCCAGGAGATGGCGAAGGCATCAGAAATCGACCCTGGGACACGGCCCGCTCTGCTGCAAAATCTTTGAAGCTTTGCATTTTCCTGTGTAGCAAACTGGTCTATTACAGGCGTGCCCCATGTGTTGAAGATGTCGTTCAGTACCTCGTCCTTGAGAGCCCATTCATGTTGGTTGGAGTCATTGCGGCTGAGGTGATCTGCAAGGATGTTGTCTTGGCCCGCAAGGTGAATAGCATGTATGCGGATGTCGCGCTCAATGCACCAGGCCCAAATCATCTGGGCCTCAAGGGATAGGCGAGTGGATCTGGTGCCGCCCTGCTTGTTGATGTACCACATAGCTGCCGTGTTGTCTGAGTATCAAAATATTTCGACCTGCGATGCGGTTGGCATGGGCTTTGAGTGCCCAGCGGATTGCTCTGAGCTCCAGCACATTGATATGTAGGAGACACTCCTCCTGAGACCAGAGACCATGGACTGTTGTGTGGTCCATATGGTCTCTCCACCCTGTGAACGACGTGTCTGTAAAGACGGACGTCTCCGTTTGTGGCGGGTCTAACGGCATGCCGGTCAGCAGGTGGTCTGGATTGGTCCGCCATCGGAGATCTGTAAGAACCTCTGGTGGGTGGTGGATCGGGGTATAGACCCCTGCGAGTCAGTGTTGTAAGGGTCGGAGGTGGAGGCAGGCGTGTGGTAGCCGCCATAAGGCCCAGGAGGCGAAGAAAGGAGCGGGCTGGGCTGGTGGTCTGAGTTGACATACCTGAGACCGTGAACACTGTTGTGGTACCTTTCTGTAGGAAGGTAAGCCCTCGAGTGTACCGTGTCCAGTACCACACGGATGAATTGGATCCGTTGAGTGGGTATCAGCTGCGACTTGTCATAATTGATGATGAAGCCCAGAGTTTGTAGGAGATCTAGGGTCCTGTGTAGGTGGGCTAAGAGGGTGCGTCTGCAGGATGCTGCGAGAAGCCAGTCGTCCAGGTATGGAAATACCTTTAAGTTCATAGTCAGGGCCCCGATTCTTCCGCGGAATTTTTTTTAAAATTCCGCGGGAGTCAGGGCCCAATTCTGCGCCTCGGCGCGATTTACCATGCCGGGGGG
>QEPC01003823.1:2509881-2525324 GCA_003113815.1 Sphenodon punctatus | reverse complement strand
GGGGGGGGAGGCAAGCCCTGGCAACTGGGTAGGCTGGGGAGGGGAAGCCCCGAGGGTTTGTTCATTCCCCTTCCCCCGTGAAATCTCCTGCCCCGCGTCCCCGCAGCACAGGCTAGAAATTCTGCGCTGGGGTAAGCGGAGCAGGAGATTCCGCGGGGGGAGGGGAATTCCACGGGAAATCTGCGAATCGCAGACCCGCGTTTCCCTCGGGGCCCTGTTCATAGTCCTTAAGTGAGCTGCTACCACTGCTACGCATTTGGTGAAAACCCTTGGGGCTGTAGAGAGGCCAAACAGGAGGACTGAATACAGGAAATGGCGGTCTCCTACAAGAAAGCGCAAGTGTCTTCTGTGAGCAGCGTTAATGGAAATAGGCATTCTTAAGATCAAGGGAGGCCAACCAGTCTTTTTGTTGAAGGCCGAGGAAGATAATAAGGAGGGAGGTCATACGGAATTTAAACCTTCTAATGAACTTGCTAAGGCGGCATAGGTCTAGAATGGGCCTGAACCCTTTGTCCTTCTTGGGTACCAGGAAGTAGCTAGAGTAGAAGCCTGAGTTTTGTTCAGAAAGGGGCACCTCCTCAATGGCCCCTTTGGCAAGGAGCGCCTGTACTACTTGTAGTATTTGAGTATTGGGGGGGGAACCCCAGGAGGGGTGGGGAGGGGAGTCAACTGGATGGAGTAGCCACAATTTATTATCTCTTTAACCCAGCGGTCAGAGGTGAGGGAGGCCCATAGGTGGTAAAAGGGCTGGAGACTGTTGCGAAATGTAGGGGGATGCTCATATTCCCCCTTGATCTCAGATATCTCAAAAACGCTGCTTGAGTGGAGGTCCCACTGACAAGGTGAAGGAGGACCTAACCTTGCCCCTTTGTTTAGAGAATTTCCTATGAGGTTGGGTGGCAGGAGACTGTTGTTGGTACTGAGGGGAATACCGTATATTGGCCTGGTAAGGAAAATGAGGGCGTTGTCGGGCCTGATAAGGGTAAGCGGCAGAGGTCTGGTAGAAGGGCCTCTTCTTAGCAGACCTGATTACTCCTGTGGACCTTGCTGTCTGACATCTCCTTGACCTAGGTGTCGTCAGTAGAGGCTGCAAAAAGACCCTCCCCATCGAAGGGGAGGTCTTCAATGTGGGTTTTGTTCTCAGGAGCAAGGGCAGTAGAGCAGAGCCAAGCATGACGTCTAAGCGTAATGGCCGAAGTCATGCCTCGTGTTTGAATCAGCAATATGAATGTTTGCTATTTGCATGCCTTCTCTTTGCAAGGCTAGAATCTGGGCAGGGTCAGATGCCCTACTCAATTGTGACCACAGCAAATGTTGGTAGCCACAGAGGGCGGAGCCATAGTTGACAGTTCGCAGGGAGAGAGTCTCAAAGGAGAAAAATTTTCTGCCCAGCACATCTAGGCGCCTCCCTTCTCTATCTGCGAGGGACGTCTGTAGACCTCCGTCCCCAGATTTCAGAGAGGCAGCTGCTAGGACGAGGGAGTTGGGGCTGGATGTCTATAGAACATAGTCGCCCCTTCTCTGGGGATTGCATACAAAGAGTTCACCAGTTTGTTAGTGGGCTGGGCAGAGGAAGCTTTAGCCCATACTGACTTAGTGGGTTCCAGGAGCTGATCCAGAATGGGGATCATAATCTGGCCAGAGTCTCCTGACCCTAAAATGCCAAAGACTGGTCCTGACTGAGCCTTTTTGATGACCTTCATAGGTAACTTGGGGAGGGCAGCAACCATGCGTCGTAACATGGCCTGGAAGGCCTTACTGTCCTCGGTGGAGAGGGTGAGATTTGGGTCAGAGATCGTGTCAGGGGGAGATGGTCTCATTCTCATCAGTTTGGGAGGCTGAATAGGAAATGGAGGCCGAACATTCAGAAAGAGCCTCAACATCAGTCAGGGCAGCGGGTATAGTTGCCACGATGGGGTTAGTCCCAGGCAGCTGTGGAATACCCAGAAGTACGTTAAGGAGGGAGGGTTCCGTTGGCGGGTCTAACCTTGTCTCCACTCGTTGCGTAGAGGGTATTTTTTGCTGCTGCGGTTCCATCTGCAACCCTGGTACCATCAGTACCGATGGTACCGTTCCAGGAGGCTCTCCTCGGGATTAGTCCGGCTGCATCCCCAACTGTAGGACGTGATCTCGTGGGGAGTTGGGAGGTCTGGAAACCTTTGCCTATGGCTGCACCTGAGGCAGTGGTGGTGGTCCGTATTGGCGACTGGGCCAAGCGTGTTCCTGCTCCAGGAGAAGAAAATCTCTACTAGCTAGAGGGGTAAGGAGACCTGTTCCAAGAATGGCACCGAAAGTCCCTGTGCTCATATTCCTGGTACCAGCCAAAGTCCTCCGGGCGGTACCGTGCCTCTCTGTGAGGAGAACAACAGGAACATGGAGATCGGGAGCGTTGATCTCTATGGAAGCGGAGATGGGAGTCGACCTGCTCTCTCTCTAAGGCGAAAGTCGCTTCCATGAGCTCCTGTCTTGGTGATCTGGAGTGGGAGCGATGAACCCGCTGGAACCGCGTGTAGGACGAGGCACAGGAGTACCCTTCCCAATCCTCTGTACGCTGCGGCATGGGCGGAGGCTGGACCAGAGGTAGCAGAAGAAGTGGTACCGGGCTCCGGGCCCTTGGTTACGGTATCGGGCTTCCTGTCCTCGGGTGCGGTACTGGGCTTTGAACCCTTGATTGCGGTACCGGGCTTCGTTGCATCGGAGGCGGTTCCGAGAACACTGTGTGCCCCTCAAGAGTCCGGGACACAGTTTCATCAGCATTGAGTGACCGCTTCTTTTTCTTGCAGTGCTCTCCCTGGTGCTTGGAGCGCCGTCTTTCCTTGGTGGCCAAAGTCGCGGTGCCGATGGCAGTGCTGGTACCGGGAGTATCCAGTACCACTGGTACGGGTTGTGGTACCGGGGCCGCAGGAGCCAGCCTGTGAAGAAGCCGATGGATCCATGGGGGCCTGTCATCCAGCCGAGAGGGACAGCAGCCCTTCTTCGCCCCCTTGGAGTGCTCTCCTAGTGAGGAGTTCCTGCAACCTCAGAGCATGTTATCTTTTTGATCGAGAGGAGCGCACAATGAGAGCAAGTTTTGATGATATGCCCTTCTCCTAGGCAGGAGAGGCAGAGGTCATGAGTATTGGTCACAGAGAGCGTAGCGGGGCAGGAGGCACACCGCTTGAAGTCTGGTTGTTTGGGCATGCTTTGCTACCGGTAGGATAGGCGGGAGGCAGAGCTCCACCACAAGTTGATTAACCTATTCTTTCTTCTTTGCTTCTAGGAAGAAAACAGCAAGAATTTACCAGAGAAGCAAGCTCTCCTCTGTGTGGTAAAATGCTGACTTATGCTGGGAAGCACAGAGGTCTTCCAATCGTGAAGCGGTCGGAAGGAACTAAGGCAGCAAGGGCTCCACCCCCTTTTATAGATTCGCGCGATCTGATGCCCGCGCTTTCCTCCGAGCGGGAGGCGAGAGGGAGGGACGGAGCCCTCACCTTGTTCTAGATCTTTCCAGGCTATCTTCTGCCTGGAAACTGCTGACAAGAGGTTTTCTGGTACCTGCGGAGCAGGAAGTGAATCCCAATAGTGAGAATCATGGAGATCCTCGAAGAAGAACTAGCAAAATCTAATGAAGCGAGATCCAAAAACAAAAAAAAAATATAGCTTCATTAGTAGAAGGCAACAATTGCTTTCTTCTGAATAAAGTTAAAATCAAGCTAAATTCCACCCTGACCAGACTTACTAGAAATGCAGATCTACAGCAAAAGAAAGTGAACAGCATCCTCAAACGTTTCTGGTTTTGTCTGAGTTTTGATGTTCATTTTAATAAGGCAACAAGCATATATTTCCTCAAAATATAAATTGAAGATTCAAGATGCAAAGAAATTAAGAGGCTACAGAGAAGACTAGGATTTGATCAAACAACTTAAAATATTGAACCCTGTAAACTAAGGCTGCTTGCAGATATTCTGAAAGGAGCAAGGACTAACTTGAGCTTCACACACCTTAGTTGGGTCACGTGAAATCACCAATCGTGGGCACGGGGGTTTTAGCGCTCTTTTTCCCTTCTCCTGTAAAAATCAATAACGCAAGACAGGGCTCAAAATCCTGTCTTGAACTATTGAATGTAACGAGGGAAGGGAAAAATAATGCTAAAACCCCCATGCCGACGATCAGGGGTTTCACATGACCCCACTAACTTGAGTAAAACTCACGTTAGTCCCTGCCCCTTTCAGAACGTCTGCAAGCAGTCTGAGTAAGACACTATTTGGAATCTCACTGTTACACTTGTGAAGTAATAATAAAAATCTAATTAGCCCCAAATGGAAATCTATAATATAGAGTTTTAAAGCAAAGTCTTATTTTAGGAATAAGCAACACAGGTTAATGTCTAAGAAATACTATCTGTCAAAAAACATTAAACCCCCCCCTTTTTAATTGTGCTTGTTTTTACTTGATAATTGCTGCTCAGAATACATTCTGAGTTGTGCTGAATTTATGCGGCACAACTCAGAATGCTGAATTGTAAAGCTCTAAAGATAGAGATTTAAAACTGAAATGCTAACTGACCCTTAACTATGGTGATGTGACTGCAGCACTGTAATGAACTCATTCGATTTATCAAAAACAAAAATGCACTTAACTTGAACTGCAATGAAAGCATACTGTCCTCACTGCTTTCTTTAAACTGACAAAGGTTTCTCTATTTACAACTTTCTGCCTTACCTCTAGGTCATAGCTGTATTCTGTGCCATCCAGGAGCATCACTTTACATGGCAAAGTTTTAATCTTCTTAGGAGTTTTCTGAGAAACTTTCTCCATTTTGAGGTCAGTAGTCTGTACCTCTTTGGTTTCCCTTTTCTCCCCTTCCTCTCCTTTTTCTTCCTTTTCTTCCTTTTCTTCTGAAACTTTCTCTACTTCAATATCTTTACTGTCTTCTTTAGCAGGCTGTTAAGGAAAATACAGATTAATGCAATGTCAAAACAATTATAAAAATAGCCATCTTAAAAAGAAAATTTTCATTCCAAAACAGTCATAACCAAGTCATTTTGATAATTCAAAATCCTGTTTCCATTTCCCTGGAACTGTGCTGAAAAAAGTAGGTTCCTCTACGCTCCGCTTCATTTATTTTGCTATTAAACTGTCTAGAACAGAACGCCATTAGTAATAAAAAAAATAAAAAAATTCAAAACTGCACAGCAAATAAATAAATAAATAATAAAGACGACGACAAATCAGGATAAGTCACATTTCCTGCTTAACCATATTTCTGCTAGGGATGTGCACAGTTCTCATTTTCGTTATTTCATTTTCATTAGTAAAATGTCATCCGTTTTAGTTATATTTCGTTAGTTTTGTTTTGTTTTCCTTTTGTTTTTTATTTCCATTATTTTCAATCGAAAATACATTTTTGGTTGTAACGTTTTATTTTCCATTCGATCTTGATGAAAACTGGCAGGATTGCATCCCCAATGGAGGACATTATCAGTGCCAAATTCCAAAACATATGGTTAAAGGGATCCCATTATATAAGCAGTTGAAATTTGTTATTTTACAAAATTCTGTGTACACATACCTGGCTGTAACATCTGTTTCTCATTCAATTTGGATGAAACCTGGCAAGATTATACCCCTCCCCAAAGGTACCACCCCTGCCAAATATCTGAAGGATTGGATAAAGGGCCCTGATAAGCGATTTACTTTTAAATGCATTTCTGGCTGCAACATCTTCATATTCCAGCCAGTTTACATGAACTTTGGAAGGTGTCTATCGCAGTCCTGTAGGAGTATCTCTGCCAAATATCAAAAGGATCTGATAAAGGGTCCCAAAGCTATAAGCCTGCACAGCATCTGGAGAGTATGACCCTATGCTAGGGATTCTCTCATGCTTGTCACTGTGGTACAAGATGTGTTTATGCCAATTGGCTAGCAAGAAATGTGATGCTATGGCCACCACAACCCCTCTCCCTCACTTGTTACTGGGAAGTTGGAGGCATCTGCTTAAGAAAGAGCCAATAAGGGATTCTGTTATGTCCTTTGTCACAGTGCTGCAGAATGCGACTGTAATGACAATTGGTCAGCCTGGATTTGTGAACCATGTCTCTGATTGCTGGGATGCTATATCCTCCTAGTTATGTCCCTTCTATGCCCTCCTCAGAGCCACCTAGGATTGGTCCTGGAAAGCTGGAAGCATGCAGTAAGAGAGGCAATCACATCTCTGTCCCAGCCAGTGTATCTTTGAAATGTCAAGACAATTGGCCAGAGCATACATCTGTCATCTCTGCTGCTTGGCACAGGCTTCAGTGATAGGGTGCACGGGGGTGTCTGTCAAGCTGCAGAACACACCCCATAGCTAGTTGAACTCTTGCAGTGAGCTCTAACGCGCGCACGCACACGCACACAGCCTGCCAGCAAAGTGAGAAAAGCCAGAACTAACCACAGACAAAGAGCAGGCCCAAAGAACAGCAGTTTCTATCTACCCTCTATGCTCATCTTGAGGCCACCACTGATTGGTCTTCCTATAAAGGTGGAAGCATGCAGTAACTGGCTGTCAGTTGGTTGAGCTGCCCCCCCTCCCTTCTACAGCCCCCTCCCCCCTGCCATGCCTGTCTCTGAATGGAACTGCATGTGGTATTTACCTGAATAACGAGTCTTCAAGAGGGAAACCTCAATTGCTTATAAGATTTGAACCCTTTATTAAATCTTTTGAAAATCAGGCAGATATGATCCTGAAGATCTGAGATACAATCTTGCCAAATTTTGTGTAAAATGGATGGAATACGAAAACGTTACAGCCAGAAATGCATTTACAAGTAAACCGCTTATAACATAAAGATGCTTTATCCAATCCTTCCAAACTTTGCCAAAGATCATAATATTGGGGAGAGGTATAATCTTGCCAGGTTACATCCAGATCAGATGGGAGACAAAGACGTTACAACCAGGCACGTGTATGCAGATTTTTGTAAAACAACAAATCACAACTGCTTATAAAATCGGATTTATTTAAATTTGACACAGTGCCCTCTGTTGGGGGTACACTCCTACCAAGTTTAATCAAAATCAGATGACAAAGGTTACAGACAAAAATGTGTTTTTCAGGTTTTTTCTATTAATTCGTAACAAAACCATTTTTTGTTCTTTCATTTTCATTATTGAATAACGAAAATGAAAAATCCCTATTTCGTTTTCATTATTATACTAACAAAAATGAAATGCACTCCCCTAGTTTCTGCGTCTCACTGTCCATTTTTAATTTTACAACTTCCAAATTTTAGAATCGGGTGCTTCTTTTTTAAAAGAAGTTTTATCATTGGTCATTTCTCAAAAGCAGTTAAACACAATCAAGAGGAAAGAGCTGCCATAACTGTGGTTACTGCTAACATCTGCCAAGAAGAGTAAAGCACAATTGTAAGGCAGGTCTTTCCTCATGATTGTGTTTATGAGTGCGCTTTGGAAAAGTGATTTTTACACTTTTACTAATAATAATAATTAAAAAAACCAGAACATTTTATTTTTATAAAGCGCCCCCCTGCCATAGCACTCGGAACATCTCATAGAACAATTTAACACAACTTTTATATGAAAGTATGAATATTTTCAAACCAAACGCATGTCAAACATTTCTTCTTAGTTCTACTATGGGTATTTTCAGTTACCACAATTAACCACACCCTAGGGTCACAACCACCGACACTTCTGTTCAGTGGCCACCAGATGTTCACCACGCTTTGCCCCGAACCATGGTAGCAGCTACCACTGGTTGCGATCTCGGAAAATCGTAGGGAACAGCTGGTGGTAAAGCACTACCACGGTTCGGGGCAAAGTGTGGTAAGGCACACCATCATATCTGTTCTGGGTATCAGCCTGCATGGTAGCATCACTTCTGAAAATACCCTTAGGTCTTCAGCAGGGAAAGACAGAACCTACAATGCACAGTTAAGGGATGAGAAAAGTAACGCATAAACAAGTGAAGATTCTCAGCTCTTAGAGAACAGAAAACTACAGCAACAGTTACATATGCAATCCATCTGTTTATGTACTGATTTAAATCAGCCCAAGGGAACACCTGTACAAAGATCACAAACAATCTTCTTATGGCTAAACCTAATTGCCTCTACTCCATTCTTGTCCTTGACCCCTCTGCTGCTTTCGATACTGCTGACCACTCACTCTTGCAACTCACTACGCTCCCTTGGCTCCGCCCTTGACTGGTTCTCCTCCTACCTTTCTGACCGCTCCTTCAATGTGTCTCTTGCCAACTCCACCTCTTCCTCCTCCCCTCCCCTCTTGGTTGGTGTTCCCCAAGGTTCTGTCCTTGACCCTCTCCTCTTCTCTATCTACACCCTGACCCTAGGCAAACTCATTGCTGCCCATGGTTTCCAATATCACCTCTACATTGATGACACACAGCTCCCTCTCCCGCCCCCTCCCCCCCCCATTGGTTCAAGCTTGCCTTACCAGCTCTGTCTCTGAACTCTTTACCTGGATGTCTCAATGTCAACTCAAACTCAACATGGATAAACTGAACTCCTTATCTTCCCACCTCATCCTCTCTCCCCCTCCTCCCTGTCTATCCTTATTGACGGGATCACCATCCTTCCCCCAAGCCCGTAGCTTAGGCTTCATCTTTGACTCACCCTTCTTTTAAACCCTACATCAACTCTGTTGCCAAATCCTGTCACTTCTCCCTCCATAACATTGCTAAGATTCGCCCTTTTCGCTCCGTCTCCTCTGCCCAAATCCTTGTTCACGCCCTGGTCATCTCTCGCCTCAATTACTGTAACCTCCTTCTCACCGGCCTCGCCCCGCTCTCACCTTTCTCCCCTTATCTCTGTCCAAAACTCTGCTGCCAAGGTCATCCACCTCGCTTCTACCACGTGCAGCCCCTCCTCTCTTCACTAGCTCCCCGTTCCTGAATGAATCCTGCACAAGCTCCTAGTCTTCACAAACTTTCATCTCTCTGCCCTAATTTCCCTCCGTACTCCAGTCTGTGAACTCCAATCCTCCTCTGTCCCCTCACGCCTCCCTTGCTCCCCTAACCGCATTCGTCCCTTCTCCAAGACCCAAGACCCGCCTCTTCTACTCTGCCCTCCCTGACTCCTTGCTCCCCTGTCCTAACTCCTGCCAATACCTACCATCCAGTACAATCTGTAGCCCAAGGTCGGTGTACTAATTCTCACATGGACCAGTCAGCCATCATTCTTGATGTAACCAAGCCAAGCACGTGCACCTGAGACCTCACATCTTCATAAATGTTACACCCCTTGTCTCTCCCTCTGTCCCCCCCCCCACCCAACTGTCTCTCAGAGTATAAGCCCTAGGGCAGGAACTGTGACCATTCCATTACTTTGTAAAGCGCCAGGTACATTGCTGGCGCTATATAAATCCTTGCTACTGGTAGTAGTAATAATAAAAAGCGCACAGGGAGATTCTGATCCCTTAAGCCTATGACATGCATGGACTTCACAGAAGTTATACCATTAAAGAGGAACCCCTAACTAACCCAAATTACAAGCTATCTTCCCAAATATACCTGTGTCTCAGCACTGCTAACAGAATGCTTCTCCTCCTGGTCATCAGCTTTCACTTCCTGTTGATTCTGAGTTGCTTCTTCCAAATTTCCCTTAGACTCAGCTGCTGCTTCTGGAAGTGGATGCTCCCCAACTTCTGTTGCACATTCTTCCCCTGTAGAGGTCTGCTCTCTTTTTTTAGCTTCATCTTTGGGCCCTGCCACAGTATACGATTTTTGTTTCTTCAGCCATGGGGGAATGAAGCGAGAAATACCCTTGCCTTCAGATGGCTCCTTTTCCTTCTTGTGGCTGGTTGGGCTACTTTGGCTAACTGGTGCCTGGGAAGAAGGGGAACTTTGTACCTTTTCAGACACAGGATTGTCCAAGTCTGGCTGTATCTGACTTTCTGTTGCTTCTTCAGTTCCTTCCTGGGCTGTATTTGCCTCCAGCTGCTCAGACTCCTTCTTTACTTCAGTCTCTGACCCAATTTCAGTCGTCATGATCACAGATTAAAGCTAGAAATGCAAGAGTAAAATATCTCTCAACTTTTCAATATACACACTTCGTTCGACATTACTCTTCCCCACCCCTTCAAATTCAGAACTGCAAACTAAGATCGTGGATAGAGAATTACATCAACTCTGTTTAAAAAAAACCTACTAACAGAAGAAGCCTGGAGTCAAATTAATTAGGATTTAAGGAACTGTTTTTGTCATCTTACACAAGCTCTCCAACAAAATAAAAGTAAACAGACAATAAATAAAATAAAATAAATAAATAAATTTAATAAGGAACAGCTAATCAACATCTGATACCATATTTACAAATACAATGTTCTAAAAATCTTTATAGTAGAAAAATGCACCATACTGAAGCTCATGCCTGTTCCCATATAGAAGGGTAGAATGACTTCTAGAAACAAGCACTAATTACTGTATTACACAATATGATGCTTCTAATGCAAAAGGCAAACCACAAAGAGAAGGTTCTTCAATAAGCAACCCTTTATACACTAGGATTGTCAAAGCTGCCTAAGACCCTCTATTTTTTTAGTATAACCCCAAGTCAAAACGGAGGGAAAAAAGAAGTCTGAAAAATCATGAAGACATCCAGAAAAAAAGTCGCAGTCTTCATGAAAATAGGGAAAGTTACAGGAATGTTGCATTGTTTATTTCGATACACAAGGCATGTCAATTTAAAATCAAATTTCTTATTAGAACAGCACTAATCAGGCTGTGGAAGTCCGTGAAAGGACAGTGTGTGCACACTTGAGAAAGCGGTTAAAAAATCAGAACCAGAATAATGAAACGACGATTCTAAAATTTTATTTGTTTATTACAATTTGATACCCCGCCTCCTCTTGTCCATGGTAACTCAGGGTGGCTGAGAATATAAAATCCATATAAAAATACAATAAAAGCATAAATACAAAATCAAACTCAGGTAAGACACAAAACCCCTGGAGTCCACAGAAACCCCAATGCACCCCCACTCCCAACCCACCCATCATCCTCATCAAATGCCTGGCAGAACAGGCATTTTAGTTTCTTGCTTATTACAATAATGAGGCATTATCGTAATAAGCAAGAAACTAAACGGCACATCAGCTGATAATGAGTTTTACAAACCTAGTATATTCAAGAGAATAGATCAGAATAATTTTTTCCATTTCTGAAACAAGATTTAAGTTAAGATCAACTGCCCCATTCAGCTGACCACCGGGACACTAAGGTTTGTCTACCTTTTAATGGCCATCTAAGTATTTTAAGATAGAGCAGAAATTAGAAACATGTTATGTCAGTGTTTAAAGCTGCTACCAGTTAAATCACATTGTTAATCACTTCTTTCATGTGGAAAAATCAAATGAGAAATTACACTGCCCAAATAATGGCGTAGCTATACACAGTTAAAAACTCTGAATGGAGAGATTTTATTCTCCTACATATCAAAACAACTATGTTGAGTCAACACCAAGATCAGAAGAGTGTCCTCCCCTACTCCCCCTGGGAATCAATTCATAAATGTCTGCTAGTGAAAGAAGAATGGTCAGAACAAAGGAAAGTGGCCTCTTTTTTCCCCATAATTAACGACACAGTTTTTGGAAAGGTTCAAATCTGGATGAACTGTTTGCCAAAAGGTGAAATGTATATCAGTAGATGGCAGTGGCATTCTTCTTTTGGGTTCTAAAACACTGACACATTCCTTTTCAGAACAGTCACTGAAAAGCTGAAGGGAAACACATAAGACATGGAAACAAAAAGACTTACCCTTTAATTAACATGTCCCCTATCATCGTCATCAGAGTTTTTTGCTTGCCTTTCTATGAGGTGCAGCTACTATGAGTAGAGAAATCACTTATCCTCCTTTATTTCAACTGGTAATCTTAGGAGGACTGTTCTACCCAATGGGATACCTACTGCTGAGAGTCCAGAAAACCTATTGATACAGCAGCATGATTTTGTGGTCACTACTCAATTCTTCCATTATCTTACCAAGTTTTGACATGTTTTTGCCATGCATGTATTGATAACTCTGAAATAATCTTACAAATCATTAACAAGCCATGAATCTTTCAAATTTGGAAAGGATCAGTAACAAGATTTTTTAAGTACTTCTCTTGTATTTTCAAATAAGTTATACAACTCCCCAGTGCTAGATTTGTTACCACCGATAGAATTGTAAATGGTATGTACTTTGTTTAAAGCAAACTTGCAGTTTTCCTTTTGTTCTTTGCTAATGATCCAATCAATCAACTATTTGGCAAAACAGTTTGTTGCCACAGGCATGCAATTATCATATCTTTATTCCTGCTTTAAAACCAACTTACAAAGCATACTTTAAGTGTTGAATAAGTTTTATGTTTAACATTCAAGAATGAACTTTCCAGATCAAGCCTCTACTGCTTAAATGATAGCAATCTATCCACTCAAGCAATAGTAAAGATTATACCATTAAAAAATAGCCTATTTCTGTAATACAGGTAGGAACAACCACCTGTCTAGACTGACGAGTTTACAGAATCAAGTTAAAAGTAGATGCCAACAGTTTAACATTCAGCTACATGACAATTTTTGTGGAACTATTACTGCATCTGAGCACTGCAAGGTTAGTCCCTTGGTTTGGCAGCTACATTCAGCATACACGTTGGGGACGATGATGCCAGCTGCACTTTCCTCTTCCACAAGCAGTAGGCTTTGGACTACTCATCAACACGTCTTCACTATTCCAAAGATGCAATCCACCACATTGTAGTCTATAGGTAGGGAACATGTAGCTGGCCTCCAAACAGTCCCTAGAGATTCCCCTGCAGCTCATTTGTTAAGATCCATGACCTGTCAGCAGCCCACCAGTTGTCAGGCAACTAATTACTGCTTCTGCTATGTAGGGGATGCGATTCCCCACTGAGTTACATTCTCCCCTCAGGACATCCTAACCTGCAGAGTGGGAAGGATCATCACCCCTGTTGTAGATGCTGCTTAGCCTGTAGTTAGACCAACACATCTTCCCCTTTTGTGCTATAGAAGATACTGCTGGTTGCTCTTAATTCAACTGCTAGAAAAGACTCTCCTTGTTGCAGGATAGTTAAATATTTGCTAGGATACTGCATCAAGATAAATAGCTTGGTTGTGTAACTAAACTTTGAGACAACCATGACAAGTTTTGGAATACATTTTTTCAGTGTACCCTTGCACCTCACCTCTACTAGTTTCTCATTCAACCCCAGAGTCAACATGGCAAGACTTGAAGGTCCTCATTCATATCCATTGGAGGGCTGAGAAAAGAGAATGCGAGTCTAACCAGGGGACACCAAGATGACAATGTCGTCTGAAGAGAGTATCCCAGCAGTGCAAGGCTCTCAGCAAGAACTTCCATGCTCTTTCCAGGCCAGGAGACTTGGGCCATTTCCATCTAATTTGGCAGTAAAACCACACTTTCAGTGCAGCTCCCCAGGGAGGGCCTCCTCCTTCCTGTCCCAAGAGGGGATCTAACCCTAGAAAATGGCACCCTGAGAGGTTTGAGGGGCATTCACTATTTCTGTGCTGACCCCTGATATGGTCCTGAAGCAGCTGCATGTGGAGGAGCATTTGTGCTCCAGCCCATTGCAGAAGAGACCTTTGTAGGGGGTGCCTACAGCTACTCCTCCTGATCTCTGCTTTCTGGGTCCACATAAAAGTGCCTCGGGAGAAGGCAGCCTGTGGTTTCACAGCCACAAGCCCTGAGCTACAAGCAGAATTTACTCCCCATGGGCCTGTGCAGCTACTAGCAGCCTGCCTAGGAGGATGCGAGTAGAAGACCAACCAGGACTCTTGCTCCCACCCTTTTGCCTTCATGTCCTGAATGCTGAAAGGAATTATGTTCAGAGTGCTCCTCTCAGGCATTTCTGCCGCATCCTGAACAGGAGAGCTTGTGTGAAGAAAACCAGGAGGTGGTATAAGACATGTTTCTCACTTGCCTGTAGCTTTCCCTTCAAGTCTCCCTATGTTCTCGGTGAAACTAAGGGAATAGGGGAAGGCACAGGACAAGCAAAGATATAGGGGGAATAAAGTAGTAAAGAAAAAAAGCAGAAAAGACAGCTCCAGCAGGAGAAAGAATAAATCCCTGCATCCTGATAGGAACTAGGCTGAGGTGTCTCAGGAGAAGCTTCCTTGCCTACGTCGAGGCCACCAGATTGGTCCTGCTTTCTGGAACACAGAGAAGGAACATGCTATTAGCAAGACTGCCCACTGGAGAGGGAGTGGGGGAGAATGTTCCTCCCTCCGCCTCCTTTCCTTTCTCATTCCTACGTCAAAAAGGATTGGAAGGCATTGTCTTAGGTAACAAATCCTCACCTGTCAAAGAAGAAAGGATAGTGAGGCAGCCACATGCTTACTTTGTCATCTCTTTAGAGCAAGGATGAGGGACCAAATGCGATCTGCAATTAGATTTTATGTGGCTCCAGTTCCAGGCCTCTGGATCCACTTCCTACCCCTAAGCACAGAAAAGCTAAGCTCATGGTAAAGGAGCAGAGATGAAGACATGGACACCTAGACAAGAGCAGAAATGAGTAGAACAGTAATTACTAGCAATTTCCAAGTAGTCGCGGATTGGGCTCGAGTACTTGGTAGGATACTCATGCCTTTGCCTTGTTGTCCAATCAAGTGTCTCCTTATGTGTCCTCCTACTGACGAAATAAAGAAGCACTCATGGCAGAGCAATGAATTTCTAGGGGGTGGGGGCACCGTGGGCAAGAAGGAGGGACAAGGGGCAAGAAATTCACTGTAAGGAGGGATGCAGTCCGATGAGTTTAAGTGGATGGACCACCACAAGTGGCACTGGCACACCACTGGCTGTCTGGGAGCATGCTGAACTATGTTTCCCAGCATGCTCCCAGAGAGAACAGATGGCAGTTCGATCTCCCAGCATTAGAACAGCAGCCGTGGCTGCTTGCGAGCTATGAGCTGCCACTTGTTGAGGGGACCTGTAAGAAAAAAACCAAGCAGAAGTACATGCTCGTGGGAAAGATAGAGAACACAGCAGCAGCCCGATGCGGGATCAGGAAAACATTGCTCAATTGAGAAGCTTCTGAGTACCGTTCCCATTACTCGGGAACAGTAAACCTGAGTAAACCCGAGTCGAATACTGCAATTCTCGGCTGAAACAATAATGCATCAAGAATCTCACACAATGCTTATAAAGGATCTTAAAAGAATAATGTTCATAAATATTAAACAGAAATCCTAAGTCTATATTAGAAAAGTCCCATTGAAAGAGGTGGTCAGCCTCCCCGAGTTGACAAATCTTACTATTATTATTATTATTAAACATTTATAAAGCGCCAGTTGCAACCTGGCGCTGTACAGAACATACAATCAGATGCGGTCCCTGCCTGTGGCTTACAATCTAAAAGACAAGGAGGGGGAGACAAGGAGAGGGGACAGCGGGAGAGACATGGGAGAAGACAAACAAACATTCAGG
>QEPC01003823.1:2495945-2506416 GCA_003113815.1 Sphenodon punctatus | reverse complement strand
GCCCTGCTCACCTGGAGGGGATGAGCGCTGCAAAGGCTGCTGGGGGCTTCTGGGGGCGGGCGTGCACCTTTGGCTTGTGGCTGTGGGGTGGAGCCCTGCTCACCTGGAGGGGATGAGCGCTGCAAAGGCTGCTGGGGGCTTCTGGGGGCGGGCGTGCACCTTTGGCTTGTGGCTGTGGGGTGGAGCCCTGCTCACCTGGAGGGGATGAGCGCTGCCCACTAGAAGACGATAGGAAAATATACGAAGTGAAGTGAAGGGTTTCTTTCTCCGACAGAGAATCTGCTAGGGACCTTAGTAGCCCTCAGACAAAATGTTTCTGGGGTGATGAGCTGTGCAGCTGGCAAATTAGCAATTTGGGTCATCTTTTATATACCACATCATTACCAGAATAATGAATATGGCAAACCCCATGATTATTCATTAAGCTAGCAATTTTATTATAATTTTATCTAAATACGTTGACTATCACTTCCCATTTCTCGTTCTGACCTGCCAACATAGCTTCGTTCTTCATTTCTGAAGGCAGCTGTGGTTCGTCTTCTCCTCAAGAAACCATCTTTTGACTTTGATGTCCCTGCGAGTTACCGACCTGTCTCTAACCTTCCCTTTTTAAGGAAGGTTATTGAAAAGGTGGTGGTCTGTCAGCTACAGGTACATCTGGATTGCAGAGTTTTCTGGATCCCATGCAGTCCGGCTTTCGTCCAGGGTATTATTATTATTATAATAATCATTTATATAGTGCCAGTCGTGTGACCTGGTGCTGTACAGAACATAGAAATAGACGCGGTCCCTGCCTGTGTCTTACAATCGAAGACTCAGTTGCATGCGCTAGGCTTGGTTACAGTCAGGTTGCCGCAGTCTGCAGAGGAGGGCAGATAGTAGGTAGATAGGAACGTCTAGCAGGGATTGGGAAAGGCAATGGCACGAAGATGGTACTGGTGGACGACCTTGTAGAACCGGATAGTGGTCTATTAGATCTTTCAGCGGCTTTTGATACTGCGAATGACGAGATGTTGTTGACTCTGCGGGACTTGTCCGGGGTAGGTAGAACCGTTTTGCAGTGGTTCCATTCTTACCTTACAGGTAGATTCCAGCGGGTGGTACTCGGGGATCATACATCTGCCCTTCGGGGCCTCCTGTGTAGGGTGCTGCACGGTTCCATCTTGTCCCCTCTCTTGTTTAACATATATATGAAGCCGCTGGGGGAGGTTGTGCGCAGCTGGGGGGTGGGGTTCATTGTCACCAAATATGCGGATGACACCAAGCTGTATTTGTCCTTTTCCTTTGACCCAGGTCCCTCTGTCTCCTTGCTGTCATGGTGTCTGGCGGGTGTGGGGGACTGAATAAGGCAAAGTTGGTTGAAGCTCAATCCCAATAAGACAAATGTGATGCTGGTGAGGGGAGTGATGGTCTGAGGGAGGTGGCTGCCCCCATTATTGGGGGTATCCGTCCTCCATTGTGCAGAGTCTGGGGATGCTCCTGGATCAGTAGCTCCGCCTGGATCTCCAGTTGTCGGCTGTGGCCAGGAGTGCCTTTTGCCAGCTACATCTGGTAAGACAACTCTGCCCATATGTCTCAGACTCTGATCTCGCCACTATCACCCATGCATTTGTCATCTCGAGGCTAGACTACTGTAATGCTCTCTACATGGGGCTGCCTTTGATGACTGTTTAGAAGCTGCAGCTGGTGCAGAATGCAGCAAGTCATCTCCTTACAGGGACGGGCCGCAGGGAGCACGCAACACCTGTGCTCCGTGCACTTCACTGGCTGCCGATTGTCTTCCGGGCCTGATTCAAAGTGCTGGTCTTGACCTATAAAAACCCTTACATGGTCTAGACCCCACTTATCTGAAAGCACGCCTCAGCCCCTGGATCCCGGGGTGGCCTCTCCAGTCGCCCTCCTGGCGGTCCTGCATTATCAACAGGTCCAGATAAACAGGAGGCCATTCTCGGTGGCCGCATCATCGCTGTGGAATGCCCTCGCGGTGGAGGTCCATCTCAGTCCAGATCTTCTGGCCTTCTGCTGTAATTGTAAGGCCTGGCTCTTCTGTCAGGCTTTTGGCAGGGGGGATAGAAAGGATGGGGTAGGGGGGTAATGCCCTGGTAGTGGTTATTTATTATATCATTTTTGTATTTTTATATTTTGAATGTGTGTTATTTTATTGTGATATTTTAGTGCTGTACGTCGCTCCAGGTCGCCAGAGACGAGAGGAGCAGGACAGAAATGTAACAAAATTAAATTAATAATACATTTCTCTCTCTCTCTCCTGACATAATTCCAACTAAGGATAAAGTCAAATTAGCTTTAAGCCTAATAGCGCCTATTCCTTTTTGGTAGCCTGATTTTACTTATGGTCAAGTAAGCAACCAGCATATATACATTAAATCTAGCCTTAACCAAATAAAATTATTACAGGTGGCCCACAGGGCTTGGGTCCTGAATGTTTTCCTCAGTGCCACAGATCTCAGAGACCAAGCCAAAGCATGCAGGCTGCAACAACTGCCTGTCTTTCCCTTGCCCCCCTTGGTGCTGTCCCACAGCCAGCTGTCCCCATTGTGCTGTGGGTCAGAAGAGAGGATGGGAAGGGAAGAATAGGGAAAGAAGAGATGCATGGCTTCCCAGCCACCGCTAGCTGCCACTTGCTTGGAATTGACCCAACTCTCCAGTTCCCACACCAGCTGCTGCTGGCTTTGGCTGCTCACTTCTTCCCAGCCCCATGGCCACCTCCCTCCTTGCTTTGGGTGAAAATAGATGCAACAGTAGCCTGTGCAAGTCCGCATCAACCTGGAACTCATCACCTGCTCGTCTCAGCCAGATCTTCACCCACGTCCGCCTCGGGGTGGGTAGCTGGCAGCTACAGGACAAGTCAGCTGGAGAAGCTTAGCAACGCAGCCCCGGCTAAGGCCTGCCTACCTAGGCGAAACCAGACCAGCGTGCACCTCCCCGTGTATTTGGCCTACCCAGCGCTGCCACGAGGTGAGGTCTGTGAATTTGGCCAGAAGAAGCATGCTCACCTGGCCTACCAAACAGCTGATGGGGAGGATGGAAGAGCGTGGTCACCCGGCCCACCTAACAGCTCCGTGGGTGCCCGCCATCTGTTTGGTTCATGCATCTGGGCCAGGTGAGTGCACCAAACAGCCAATGCAGGGGGGGGGATGAGGAACGACCCCGATCAGCACTTTGACAGTTGAGGTGTGCACACCAAATAGCTGATTGAGGGGGCCCCCAATAAGCACACTCCATCAGCTGTTTGGCGGTAGCTTTTCCTGGGGGCCCAATCCTGCTAAGCAGCAAGCATCTGGGAATCGTGTCCTGTGTGGGCAGCTCCTCAAGCTGACCCATGGTGTGGAGGCATCTGTGACAGCAGCCCCCACACTCGGATTACAAAAGGCAAGGCTGATTGTGTGAACAGCCCTCTCCGCTGATCCGAAGAGTGGTGGGCTGCAGTGGCTGATGTGGTGGGCTAGGAAGGCACCTTGCTGCAGTAACATTTATTTTCACCCTTTGTCTTATCTCCCCACAGCCCGTGCTATCAGGCTGTGGGGGCCCGATTCGTAGGCTGGTGCTGGGGCAGAGAAGTAAGAGGCATTAATCTGAGGCCTTTGTCTGGCTCTGCTGCGGGAGGTAGCAAGGGGACCCATTTGGAGTCCTAGCCTGTTTCTGCAGGGGGAGGGAGTGAGGGGTACATTTAGAAACCTGGATGGTACTGCTCTGTGTGTGTGGGGGGGGGGGGAGAATTGTGATCTTGACTGATATTCTATATATGTTGCATGTCTGTGTTACTGTTTGGGGTGGTGGAACATTTTGGAATTATGGTGGAATTATGTTTAAGTTTGAAAATGGAGTCATGCAGAACAAATTTTGGGATCCCATGCTCAAACTGTCTCACCATAGTGAAGAACAAAACACACTCTGACCCAGAAAAGAGGGACTGTGCAATCAGTATCACAGAAAAGATAATCTGAGTTGCTTTCCCCTCCAGTGTCCCAAACAAGGGCACAGCTTGGTTGGAATGGGCTTTGGTGCAAAAGATGGAATTGCCCAATCCCACAAAGACCATCCAATGGCCCCAAAATGCTCTTATCTGTGTTCTATTCCTCCATTGCGAACTCCCAACTCTGCACTTTTCACCATACTGCACCATATGGTTGGAACAAACTTCCTGAGGTGGTGCATCAGGTAGCCTCCCTGTCCATATCCATATTCTTATTTGTAGATGTCTATGTCTTTGTCTCTCTATGTCTTGATTAGATTGTAAGCTCCATGGAGCAGGGACTGTCTTTATATTATGCGTACAGTGCTGCATACAACTAGTAGCGCTATAGAAATGATAAGCAGTAGTAGTCTCCCTTAACTCCCACGTTCTCCCACACAATCCCTTGTCTGTCTATCCATCCTCCATACTGTCCTGCTTATATTTCACTCAATCCCTTGTCATTACTTGTCTTTCTATGGACTCTTTCCTTGTCAGTCTACTTACTCATCATTCCATCCATTCCCTGTAACTTCCTCCCTATTATTCCATCGTCTCTTTGTCATTTGACCGGTTTCTTGCTGCTTCCTTCCTGTCATTCCACCCAATCTTGTAGTATCCACCGTCTTGTAGTATCCTTCTGTTATTCCACCTACTCTTCCTGGCCTCCTCCATAATTTCATCCAGTCTCATCATTCCACCTGCTCTTCCTAGCCTCTCATTTCATCCCCTCCCAATCCCCCCCTCCTGTCTGAGATGCATCTCCTCTGCAGTGCTTTGCAGCCCATTAAACCTATTATCATTTGTACATTTTCATTACCAATACTAGTACTGCCTGCACTGGGCATTCCATGTCATTCGTTTTAGTATGTCCCTTAGTAATTTCTTGGGCCAGAGCCAAAGTAGCTTTTCATCAGTAGCTAGCAATACCCTTGTAGATTAGAATTCTTAGTCTCATTTTATTTCTCTCAACCCAAGTCCTCAACTGTAGTGACTTGTCCCAGATTACCGGGCGAGTCCAGTTTTGATGTACGACCCCAGCTTCCAACACCATTCTCTATCCACTGACACACAGGATCTGGTTCAAAGTATGGAGGGCACCCATGCTGATGACTGGTAAATATGGGTTACATGATACTGCCATTAGGTGGACTTACAGCTGACTGAAGAACTGTACCCAAAGAGTGCTCATCAATGTGGAGGGAAGTATTGAGTGAGGTGCCTCAGGGCTCTGCCCTAGGCCCTGTACTGTCAATGTCTTTATTAATGACTTGGATGAAAGAGTAGAGGGAATGCTTATCAAATTTGTAGACGACGAAACTTGGAGGGACCGCCAACACCTTAGAAGAGAAACAAGATTCAAAATGATCTTGACAGAATGGAAAGCTGGGCCAAAACTAACAAAATGAAATTCAACAGAGATAAGTGTAAAGTTCTGCATTTAGGCAAGAAAAATCAAATGCACAAGTATAGGATGGGGGGTACCTGGCTTGGCAGCAGTACATGTGAAAAGGATCAGGGGTTGTAGCTGATCACAAGCTAAACGTAAGTCAGCAGTGTGATGCAGCTTCTAAAAAGGTTCATCCAATTTTAGGCAGCATTAACAGAAGCACAGTGTCCAGGTCATGAGAAGTAATAGTTTCACTCTAATCTGCGCTGGTCACACCTCATCTGGAGTATTCTGTCCAGTTCTAGGCACTGCATTTTAAGAAGGACACTGACAGATTGGAACAGTTCACTGGAGAGCAACGAAGATGGTATGGGGTCTGGAAACCAAGTCCTATGAGGAAGGGTTGAAGGAGCTGGGTATGTTTAGCCTGGAGAAGAGAAGACTAAGGAAGACATGATAGCCATCTTCAAGTATCTGAAGGACTGTCACACAAGATGGAGCAGACTTGTTCTCTGTTGCTCCTGAGGGCAAGACTAGAACCAATGGGCTCAAACAACAAGGAAGCAGATTTTGGCTAAACTTTTGGAATAACGTCCAAATGTAAGCTGTTCAATAGTGGAACATACTGCCTAGGACTGTGGTGGACTCCACTTCAGGTTTTCAAGCAGAGGCTAGACAGCCATCTGTCAGGGATGCTGTAGCTGTGGATTTCCTGCATTGAACAGGGGGATTGGATTAGATGACCTCTACAGTCCCTTCCAACTCAGTTTCTACTAATGCCATGGACTTAGGTGACTTATGGAAACCAGACTCTGCCCCAGCTTTTGTTCCATTAGGAGAACATGCAATCAGTTTCTCAGAGTGAGAGGCAATGTTGATACAAAAATCCAGCAGACATCAGAAACACCCCTCCACGCAGAACAGACTTTTTCCAATTGCTTGTAGCAGAGATAATGGCAGGGAAAGACATAAGAATTCTCCTTTTTTTGGTTTCCATGTCACATTGGCACTTGTCTTCAAATAAAAAAGCACTAACTCTTGCAGCACAAGGAACAATGCATGGAGTCGAGTAGGGAGGGCATGAGCATTCCAACAAACACTGCTTCCTAGAAGGTTGCAGGTTGTCTGGCTACTAGTACACACTGTCAATTCCAAAGTAGAAGCTACATAAAGGACATTCAAAGGGAAAGTTTTAATTCAAGTGTTTAGCTTGTGAATATCTGGCTGAAGTCACTCACAGCTAGAATATAACACTATTGAAATTCACAGGGATTTCTTAAACTAAATTAAGTTCAAGATCCATTTACAAAGCAAGCACAGGAGTTTTATTAATGGTAATTTGGGCTTCCTTCACAATACTCAGCTCAGACTTAAAACTTAACATAAAGGCGGCTGATTACTTGATTTGTTGATCATGCCAAACATCTTATAGTAAGATCTCAATGATTACAGCTCCTCTGCAAAATAAGTTGATTACCATCAAAATTAAGCTTCATAAATCTAAGCAAATATTAATGGACTGGAACTGGAGAGTTAAGAGCAATTCCACATATCAGGAGTCAGTCTTTCTGAGATGATGCTTTAGGGAAATCTTTGGACCACACAAAGTTTAAAGGCATTATGGAGAATTATTATCCACAAAGGGATGTATGAGAATTACCTAGATGGAAAATAAAACAATTTTATCCTACTTCTAGTATTACCAATTCAAAAAACAGATATTTAGTAGAGTACGTTTTGTGCACTTTCCCTTCATTAAGACTGACTAACTGCAAGCCATAAAACTGTGTTTCAAAACATCTTTTTTTTGTATTTTAACAGCCATGAAAGTAAAATCCTATTCAGAAGAACCATTAGGAATCTATATAAATTAAATTAAAAATCTTAAACGTACATGCTCATGCTCTTTAGGGGGTGTTGAGACTATGGAACATTTCTTGTTATCATGTCCATATTATGAAATGCTTAGGCTAATCATATTATGAAATGCTTAGGCTAATGCTTAGCCTGGCCCCAAGCCTTTTGACTTTTCGGCGGAACTGTAAGACCTGGCTGTTTGCCCAGGCCTTCGGGAGGGAGGGGGGGGGGGGGTGATTTTAATCCCCCGCCCATTTATTTATTTGTTTTCTAGTCCTGTTTATATGATGTGTTTTAGATGAGGTATTTTATATTTATATTTTAAAGTGAATTTTTTAATATTTTATTATTGTTGTTAGCCGCCCCGAGCTGCATTGCAGGAGGGGGCGGGATATAAATCTGTAAAATAATAATAATAATCTGGATTCTACCACTGGTTAAGGGGATAAGATCTATGGAGCCCGGGCAGGGCTATGAATGGCTTTTGCGGCAGCCAAATTCAGACGATCAAATGGCCCTGGCAACTTTTGTTTGGTTAGCCTCCAAAAAAACGGAAGGAGTTAAAGATAGATGTGCAGGGTACCCCACAGTGGGGCAAAGGAAAGGTTGTTAAGCCTAATTGGTAAGGGAATGGATACCCCCTGATGTAACTTAAATGGATGTATCTTTGCATTGGACAAGATGGGACTGACTTTTGGCATTTGATATAGCGTGGGGACTCTAATAGGAGGCCTATGTTCAGGGGACAAGCTCCGCCGTGGTTCCCCCAGTGAAGAGCAAGGCTTCCCCCCTCCCCTTCTAGTATCCTGCTCCTTTGTATGGCCTCAACTAGAGGCTGGGTGAAACAAGTGTTGTATTTGTGGTATAGGAAATGTGAAAGCAATTTATTTCATAGGGCATGATGCCTTTTATGTATGTGATAATGGTATTGGATCCTAATGAGCGTGCCTAATGGCGAAAACCAGCCACAATTAACAAATAGTATTGTATTTGAGTAGATGCTGTGGAAGCATGCAGGAGAGATGGGTTATCAGGGAGATGATTGGTTTGCCTTTTAGAATGTTTCTTTGGGAATGCAAAAGCCATCTATAGTTTTTGTTAATTTCCTTGGTTTATGATTGGTATTTTACCCATTTATGGCCTGGATAATTATTTCGGATTTCTGATTTTTAATTTTGATACGATGTTATGTTGTATTTCGTGTTGTGCTCGCATTTATTACTGTTGTGTAATTGTGTTTTGTCTGGCCACGGCGAAAGCCAGTGCTAAATAAACTGATTTGATTCGATTTGATATAAATTAAATAATACACCCACCTTAGTAATAGTATTCTGAAAAACAAGCTTTTACGTTACTGTCACTTCAGTGTAGTTGCTCCCATTTTACACTGGAGTAAAGAAAATTAGACTCGGGACCATGGTATCTTCTAAGATGCAGATGCTCAGTTTCTGCCTTTAGCCTTATCCTACACTTTTAAAAATGTAGTGTACTACCAAAAACTAACCAGAAATCACTAACGTATGGTCAGCTTTTGAAAAGGCATATCAAAAAGAGTAATTCAAATCAGATTAACCATTTCAAATTATTAAACATACAAGAACGACACATTTATATCATTCAGTTTTATCCAGAGTATCTTCATTTAGTACAGTGGAAATCCAAATTATTTGCTCTTCAGCTGTCGAAAATGACATCTCCTTTGGGAATTGGAAAAAAGATTACCAGCCTAAGAGAAAGAAATAGTAATTCCATGGTACTTCCAGTTTGAGAGTCTAGGGACCTACACTAAACAAGCATGGAGTCAAAATGTGTACTCCTGCAGTATTAGCTTACCCAGCACGTGTGTCAATTAGGTCTTACTATCCTTAAGCATATAAAAGGATGGAATCAAGCGAGACGATGCCCACATTAGCCTTCACCAGGCATATTCCCGCACGCCCATTCATTAGGCATCCACCACATCGTCACCGCAGAGCCGCTACTCATGATGGAGTACAGGGACATCGAAGGCACGCTGTTTGGGCCAATCAGACCTAATTGGAGCCTACGTGTCTGCGTCTCATTAGTTTGGTTCGACCACAACCTCACCGGTATTGGGGTCTGCCAACACATCGAGTCCCACCTAGCACACAGAGGTGGGAGTGGTAGCCATCTCTCACCTCTCAGCTGAGAGGTGGCCACAGGGAGGGAGATCACTAGTGCCACTGCAGGAAGTTGCCACAGGCACATGAGATACGTACACAGGGCTGCCCGTTTATTAGGCTGGATGCACAAAACCCGTTATTGGCGGGTGCGTGTGGGCTGCATGGACCAAACACGGAGTCCAGCAGGCTATTGCCTTACAGCAGTAGCTGTAAGGAAGTTAAATGCACAACCACTCTCCATTATAGACAGGGGACTGCTGAAGCCCCAAATTTGAAGAAACCGCTTGAGCTACATTTCTGAACATTTATCCATGGCTACAATTTGTGAGGACCATCATACGCACAAAGTTTGAAGAAGATCCATCCAGAAAGTAAAATGTTATGACTGTTTAAAAGTTAATTGGTTGTGGTCAAAAGGCACACATCCTCACGATTTTGAATAATCAAAATCTCCTCCCCCAGATGAGGTGAGCCCCCAAAAGTCACAAGCTTAGAGCACAAGAAAAACAACATCTGCTTCTGTAATAGAATAGTGATTGGTGCAGCCAAAACCAAGTTATTAATGATTTTTAAATTGGTTCTGCTGGCTCGCATATGTGCAGTTGCAAACGTAGCATAAAGGAAAGTTACGTGACTCTACTTTTTAAAATCATGTAACTTTACCAGAAGCCAGCTCCATCACAAAGACTTTAAGCTCTAGTCAATTTTGTGTCAGTTACGCACTTGCCTCAGAAAGATAGCAAGAGGACACTCTAGTCAGCTTCCTGTCAATTATCCCCCTGGCCTCAAGCTCTAACTTTTGACTCGGTATGAAAAGTTGCAGACTTTTCATACCGAGTCAAAAGTACGGGAGTGAGGCTGGGTGGGGGGATTGACATGAGACTGACTAGAACTTCCTCTAGCTGGCTTTCTGAGGCAAATGGGTAATTGACATTAAACTGACTAGAGTGTAAAGTCTTTGTGCCATAGCTGGCTCCTGATAAAGTTACGTGATTTTAAGAAGCAGAATCACTTAACTTTCCTTATGCTGTTACGTCGGGGCTCCCCTTTTCCCTGGGCCCCCTGGCAGGCTTGGCAGCTTATGGGGGCGGGGGGGGGGGGGGGGGG
>QEPC01003823.1:2458480-2495362 GCA_003113815.1 Sphenodon punctatus | reverse complement strand
GGGGGGGGGGGGGGGGAAGTGGATGGTGGATGCATGTGTGGGAGAGAGAGAGAGAGAGAGAGAGAGTTTGGGGGGGGGGGGAAAGGGGAGAAGAAGTTGGGACAATCTTTCACCAAACAGCTCCTGTTTTGGTGTGGAGGCTATGATTAAAAAAAAGTCACACACCAAGTTCCTCCTCAAATTCCTTTGGCTCTTGTAGAGTTACTCCTAGTTTACATTAGGGTTAGAGAGGATAATCATTCCCATTGGCCCTAATATAAACAAGTAACATCATATATGCACAACTTAAGAGTTGCACAACTTGTTAAAAGTTCTGTAAAATATACAACTTAAAAGTTGTGCAACAACCGATATATTAGTGTGCTTATATATCGTATCGCAGAAACTTGGAAATTTACCAAAACAAAAAACTTTACAGTTTAAAATAACGTTAAGCGCACAAGTTTTTAAAACTTCTCTTCAAAAACATCACAAAATCATTTTTACTCTAGTTTAAACTCCAAAAACCTTACAAAATCATTACAATTACAATTCAAAAGACATTCAACTCCATACATTGCAACAAGACATAAATGGCAAAAAACATGGTAAATTATTTCAGAGTTTTGGGAATATTTCATATTTTACCCTCAACATAAATGTAATATATGTACTTAATTCCTTACCATACATACTCATTCATTTTTATCAAAAACTAAACTCACATTTTTCATTATACTTAAATTTATTATCATAATTTGACAACGAACAATTTTTTCAGAGTGCATTAACTTTTTCTACAGAACTGCATTCTGTACAATGAATTCTATAACATTCTCTACGCTGACATTGTTAACAGTTTACTGTATAAAGTGTATACAATTTGTATACATGTAAAGGACAGAATGCAGTCTATCATAATTTGACAATGAACAATTTTTTCAATTAGTTTAAGTTTAATAGTGAAAAAATGTGAAAGTTTAGTTATTCATTTTTATCAATAAGTATGTATGGTAAGGAATTAAGTACATATATTATATTTATGTTGAGGATAAAATATGAAACATTCCAAAAATTCTGAAATAATTTCCATGTTTTTTGGCGTTTATGTTTTGTTTTAATTCAAACTTGTGACTAGCTTAAACTTAAACGTTTTAATTTGATGTTGTTTTAATTCAAACACTGTTTGAATTTTGAATACAGTTTAGCACACTGTATTCAAAATAAAAGCAACAAGGCATCTAAGTTACAAAATATTTCAATCTTTAAGAGCTTAATTAAGAATTCCTAAATATATTATTATTATTATAAGCATTTATATAGTACCAGTGATGTACCTGGAGCTTACAAAGAATAAGATAGTCCCTACTCGAGAGCTTGCAATCTAAAGACAGGGGGAGGGGAGACAGGGAATGCGACATTCATGAGGATGCGAGAGCTCAGGTACACATGCTCGGCTTGGTTGCAGTAAATTGGGAGTTTGCAGATAACAGGTGCTTAGCAGGAGTTCAGAAGGGCGGAGCAGAAGAGGTGAGTTTTGAGAAGGGACTAGAAGGCATGGAGGGTGGGGGCAAGGCGGATGAGGGATGGGAGGGAGTTCGAGGCGTGCGGGGCAACAAGGGAGAAGGAACGACGGAAGTTGGGGGAGCAGGGAAGGCGTGGAGGGTGAGGGAGGGGATGGAGGAGGAGCGGAGTGCTCGAGCAGGGGTTCAGAGGGAGATCAGGGCAGAGAGGTAGGGGGGAGCGAGGTTGTGAAGGGCTTTGTAGGTGAAGACGAGGAGCTTGTGCAGAATACGCTCAGGAAGAGGGAGCCAGTGGAGAGAGGAGAGGAGAGGCTGCATGTGGTCAAAGCGACGAACTAGATGAATGATCCGGACAGCAGAGTTTTGAACAGAGATAACGGAAGAAAGGTGAGAGTGGGGAAGACCAGCAAGGAGGAGGTTACAATAGTCGAGGCATGAGAGAACTAGGGCGTGGATGAGAGTTTTGGCAGAGGAGACTGATAGAAAAGGACAAATCTAGGCAATGTTGTGGAGTGAGAAGCGGCAGGATTTGGCAACAGAGTCAATGTAGGGTTTGAAGGAAGGAGACATCCAGGCGGAGATATCGGAGAGAGAGTTGGTGAGATGAGCTTGAACAGAGGGCGAGAGGGAAGGAGTGGAGAGATATAGTTGAGTGTCATCAGCATATAGGTGGTATTGGAAGCTGTGGGAGGCAATGAGTTTGCCTAGAGATTAGGTGTAGATAGAGAAGAGGAGCAGGCCAAGGACAGAGCCTTGGGGAACCCCAACTGAGAGGGGTAGGGAGGAGGAGGAGGAGGAGGAGTTAGGAAGAGGAACATTGAAGGAGCGGTCAGAAAGGTAGGAGGAGAACCAGTCAAGGACCGAGGCCCGGAATCCAAGTGAGTGGAGCGATTCAAGCAGGAGCGAGTGGTCAACTGTGTCAAAGGCAGCAGAGAGATCAAGGAGGACCAGAATAGAGTAAAAGCAGTTGGATTTAGCCACAAGACGATCGTTGGTGATCTTAGCAAGAGCGGTTTCAGTGGAGTGAAGGGTGCAGAAGCCAGATTGGAGTGGGTCAAGGGAGGAGTTGGCGGAGAGGAGGTTGAGGCAACGGGAGTAGACAACCCATTCAAGGAGCTTGGAAGCAAAAGGGAGGAGCGAGACAGGACAGTAATTAGAGGGTTCAGAGGGATCCAGAATGGACTTTTTAAAGATGGGGAGACAGTGGCGTGTTTAAAGGCAGAGGGGACAGAGTTGGTAGAGAGGGAGAGGTTGATGATGTGCAGGAGGGGAGGGGCGACGGTGGAGGCAATGAAGGGCAGGAGGCAGGAAGGAATGGAGTCCAGAGGGCAAGTGGAGGGGTTGGAGGAGGAGAGCAGGGAGGAGATTTCCTCCAGGGAGATGGGAGGGAATGAGGACTTGGAAGCGATATCCAGGTGGATCTTGTCAATCTTAAAGGTGAAAAAGAGAGCAAGATCCTGAGCGGAGAGAGAAGAGGAAGGAGGAGGACAGGGGAGTTTGAGAAGGGAGTGAAAAGGTGGGAAAGAGGCGGCAAGGGTCCCGGGAGCAGGACTCAATGCAGGAGGCATAGTACTGCTGTCGAGTGAGAGAGAGAGCAGATTTGAGCAATGAGAGGCAGAATTTGAATTTGATTTCCGCCAGAGGCATTCTGCAGCCCGGGTGCAGGAGCGGAGATGGAGAATGGTGGGGGTGAGCCAAGGGTGAGGGTTACAGGAGCAAGCCGGGCAGGAGGAGAGGGTGGAGGCTAGAGAGGAGTTGAAAGGTGGAGATGGCAGAATCGGGGGAGGAGGAGAAGACTCAGGGGAGAAGGAGGAGGCAAAGTCCTGGGGCACAATGGCCTGCAGATCGCAGAAGGGACGGGGAAATGTGGAAGAGGAAGGGGAGCAGTGGGAGAGGTTGAAGGAGGCAAGGAAATGGTGAGAGATGGGATGGTATTCAAAGGAGAGATCGGAAACAGAACAGTTCCTAGAGAACACGAGATCAAGAGTGACCATCGGTGTGGGTGAGGGAAGAAGTCCAGAGGTGGAGATTAAAGGAGGCGGCTAAGGAGAGCAAGTGAGCGATGTAAGGTTGGGAGGGTGCATCAACATGGATATTGAAGTCGCCAAGGATGAGTGTGGGGATGTCGTCAGAGAGGAATAGGGCGAGCCAGGCCTTGAACTCGGAGAGAAAGGAGGAGAGGGAGCTGGGGGGGGCGGTAGAAAACAGCAACACAGAGACAGAGAGGGGAGTAGAGGCGGACGGAGTGAGCCTCAAAAGGAGGGGAAGGAGAGAGGGGGGGAGGGGTTGAAAGTGGCAGGAAGAGGCGAGGAGGCCCACACCACCACCCCGGCCTTCGGAGCGGGGCTGGTGGAAGAATGATAAAACCATATGTGAGAAAATATGAATGAATGTGTACATATGTACACATAATGTGCAATATAAATATGTAAAATGAATATCTAGAAAAGAGATGAGCTCGATGAAACAGCCAAATAATATTGGAGTACAAAAAGACATGGATCCAGTAATACTTATAACTAGATAACTGTAGTATTTCAATGTCAGCTATTCCAACTAAATAGGGAACTAGTTATATTGATTAAACCCAATATCAGGCATTGTCTGGGCTGTTTGTCCCCACAGAAATACTGCACCCTAATCAAAGGTTAGCTGATGTTTAAACGGGCAGGCTACAGACTCTGCATTTTTTGTTCTAACAACAAACATGACAAAAGCCTGTCAGAGCCTATCGGTTTCACATGATATGACAAGCCCATCGCATCTAGGGACTGAACTGGTTTCATGCTGTCAATACCTCTTCTCTGTAAGCTTAGACACTACAGTATGGATGGGTGTAAATTTCACAGCTGTGTTACTTATACCATGTGTGACCAATCGACAAAATGTGGTCCCAGAGTTCTGCAGCTGTAGCAGAATCTTCTGGAAGGACCTGAACAAATCAATCTACACTATGGTAAATTGGTCATATAATTCAACTTATCAAAATCTAGAGAACCAAAGTATTCTAACCAGTTGAAGTATTTGGGAAGAGTAGTAAACTGGTTTTCCAAGTCAATATTTCTTCTGGTTTCTTGATGACAACCTAGAAGTCTCTCCAAGTACACCAGGTAAATAGATGCAAGTGTCAATATTATTCCATTCAAGTGGACATTCAGCAGATTGTGTCATAATAGTGCTACAAATCCACAGCACACTTTGGAAACCCATCTTATTAGAACAATGATTTTCCTAAAATCAGACACACATTGCATTTTTCTTTAATTCTTAAAGATTTCATATAGCATTTTAAGTCAGATATGGCCCAAAATTCCTTCCCATAACAAAGTACCCAGACTATCAAATGTATGCAGAGTCCTGAACAATCATGCTTCACAACGCTTTTGAAGGGAATTATTGCCAACACCACCATTTTTCTGAGAACAGACATTGTTTCTGAAAACAGTACTTTCAGCATCACTTCTTCCCAGAAGGTGGCAGCCACTCATTACAGTATTGGTTGTTATTATTTTGAATCAAGCTTATCCACTTGCTGCACATCAAGCATAGAGGAATTCTTATAATTTTCTCAGCAACAATGAGCCACCTCCAATACTGGTATTACATGTTTTAAACAATGTAAATATTTTGACAGTATTCATTCTGAAGAACTAATTCATTCTCTTTTTTATGAAATCAGTATAAATAGGATTTCACTTTCTATAATTCTCAAAAAAAACCACTTCCTTCCCTTTCCCCCCACCATACCTCTCCCCCCACCCCAAGTCACTTCAAACGTGTGATGACAAATTTCAAATGAATTGGGTGCAGACCAAAAGGAGGAATGCCAACTTTTCTAATACCCTATGAAACTTAAGTAAAATTAGCAGCACTACTGAGATAAAGCACAACAATAAAAAGGACAGTTAAAACAAATGTTGTAAAACAATAAAGAGCTACTATAGGCTATACTTAAAATCCGAACTACAATTAAAACTATTGCCACAAAGTTGTTGAGGTAAAGAAATTTAAGTCAATCTTCAGAAGTCACTTCAGAAAAGCATGTTTATATGGAATCAAACACATACAAAACATCAATGTTTTCCCAAGTTTTTACTGATGCCTTTAAAAGATGCCTACAGGCACGCACACTTTCTCTCACATAACCTCAATACTATTCTTATTACCTTTATTACTTGGACAGTATCGTTTATGGATTGCCAATATCTTTGGTCTAATAAATTATTTGAGACTGAAATATTGCTTAACTAAACTTCGTTATGCTTCCACATTAAGATGCACAAAAGGGTTACGCTTATTGTCCCCCTAAGGAAAATTATGTATTCGAAACATTTTATAGTAAATATGCAACATTTCTTGAAGCAGCATATTGTTAAATGGTTTATGCTTTGCTGATCTGACAAAACTATAAAAATATACTTGAAATACTTTTCATAGTCTGACAAAATCATGTAACAACAGCAAAACACAAATTACTATGTCTTATAGGGGAAACCCAAAACCCATAGCTTTTGTTAAACACAAGGAAGTACCTTTACAGTTACATGCAACCAGGTGCCATTCGCTTGCTCAGTCCTGTCTCCTGATCAGGATATCCTTGTAGCAGAGAAGAAATTTAAGAAAATACACACACCTTTCAAGCAGACTAACACCATTCCAAAACCAAAAAACCTTCCTTCCTTAAGACAGTGTTAATCTAGTTTGTTTTTGCATATTGTCTTCTGTAAATATACTTTGCAAGTTGAAGCAAAATGTTCAAACACAATTTAAAGCCTACAAGAAATCCTCTTCCCCAAGATACATACATATAATTTTTTACTTTGCATATCAAGTCAGTTCTGCGCTCTTCCCTGTCATTAAATGAATATGGCCAGCCGATGAAAATCCAAACAGTGTCTGTAAAGCTTAATGAACAAGTTACAAGCCTGACCCCACCCAAACCCTGACATTGCTGGAGAAGGACATGCTCAGTGGAAAGCCAGAGCTTTAGTTCCAATTCATTACATTCCAGCAGCCAAAAAATGCTCATGGGTCAAAAAGACAACTCTATTTTCCTGTTATCTGTCCAACAAACTAAAAGAGCACAGTTTGCCTGGGAAAATCTCTACAGATTTTTTCAAAAGACAAAATCTGCCACAGAAAGGATGGGTGTTATTTGACTATTTACATAAAGGTCTTGTAGCAGCTACTAAGTGTGTTCCTGCTGCTGGAATATAGAGAAACATTCCATTTGTTCATGGACTGATTAGAGATTCATAACTAAATTATAATCAGGTTTATGTATTTAATCAACTTAGAGGTTTTTTTATTCCAATACTACTGCATTTTGTGTAATGTAAGTCTTGTTTCCCAAAACCTTTCATAGCTATATTTGTTTCAAATAAAGAAAATTCATGTTTTTACAGAAGAGCTATTTATTTTCTCCTTTCACAGACCACTGTCGTTTTTAAAAAGGAGTGTGGTTACCACAGCACTTAACTCAAATTGAAGAACCTATTCACAACTGAACATTTTTGCCACCTAAATGGATATACCCAAATACTATAGTGCTTGTATATCCTTGTCACTTGATTAGATAAAATGTTACTATTTAATAAGTAAATAAAATACACAATAATCTAAAATGAGGACATGTAGCAAATTCCAGGGTTTGAGGTGAGAGAGAATTGGGAAAGGACTAATCCACTCCCTTTGCTCTTTGTATTATTACAATATTAGATCCCAATAACCAAGATATATTTCAAGTTTCCTTTCTGAGGGATCCAACTTTCAAAATAAATATAATTTCATCAATCTTCAAGGCTAAATGTTGCATAGCTACAAAGCCATTTTTAGAATCACTCTCAGGAAACACTAGTCTAGCACTTCATTTCTAGTACCTACTACTTTATTGAGCAGGGTTCAGACACCTGCTAAACCCTGTACTACTTGCAACCAATGCTGGAGCAAACGTTTGTTACATTTATGATTTTACATACAATGTCATGCATACCCATAAGATAAAAATATTACTATACCATGATACAGATTTATTAAAGGACATAATCCAATGTGTTCCAAAATATAAATTAAGGGTAGATATGTAGAAGCAATCGCTCTCCCTTCTTAATCCCTTGCATATTATTGTGGTTTTGCTATCTTCTTTATACACAGAGGAAGTAGGATGTGCTTCTACACACACAAAAATAAAGTGAAATACAGAAAATATTTCTGTTGCAAATGCTCAGCTTCCATTACTTTAGTGTCAGCTATAACAGTAGGTAGATAATTTTCAGAAAGAAGTGCATTTTTTGTCAACACTACCTTTATAGAATCATACTCTATTGACTTGGTCAGAACTTTATTCAACTTCTTAAACTTAATAATCCATAATCAGAGGTCAGACTATAAAATGGTGGTATCCTTCAAAAGCCACCCACAAAATAAACACTCTGGTAGGTCACACAAGTATTTAAAACAAGTATTTAAAATGCACTCTGAACTACATTGCAAGCCTGATTAGTATTTGTTGCATGTCTTGATATCTGTGGTCAAGAGATTAGATTTAAGTCACAGGAAAACAGTCCAGAACCACTACATGGGCTCTGCTGGACTCCTCAGACTTGGCTCCTAAAAACAACATGCTGGTCTCTCCAGAATGCCATCCACTTGTGGCATCAAAATATGGCGGCTATGGTATACTGCACAGGTCAATCGTCTTCCCTCTTTTTTTGTTTGTTTGTTTGTTAAAGAGATAAACTGATTTACATTTAAATGATCATCACCAGGCCAATGAAATAACCTTACTGAGATGGAGTATTTCACACCTTTCAGAATTTTTTGTACATGCTATATATGCAGGCTCCCACAGATCTCTCTATCAGTCACAATCAGTTCATATTTTTAAAGCTTAAAGCCTAGAGTAACAGACACACTCCCCATCACAAATCCTGCAGTCAGCTGGGGCCAACCTCTTGCGAGTACCATCTGCCCATCAAGCCAGAGCCTGTTCATCTTCTGGAGGAAATGCAAGACCTTTTTGTTTGGCCAGGCATTTGGCAGGCAGGCAGGACTAGGGTGGGCGGTAAATGGGGATAAAGGGTTGAGTGAGTGGGATGATGTGGGTTTTAAGGGATTTTGAATTTGATTGTATTTTATATTTCTTATAGTGTAAGCTGCCCTGAGTCCTTGGAGAAGGGTTGGATAAAAATGTAAAACACACGAACTGAAGTCCGTACAGCAAAGGCATGTAGCGAGGTAGTCTCAGTGGTTCCCTCATTACTATGGAACACCCTTCTCTTGGGAGGTTCATCAAAGCCTAAGCCAACAGTGACTGCCAGTGTTTTGCAGGTGGGGATAGCCTCTTCTGTATGTTTTATGTATCTCATTCTTGTTTGTTTTCTACATGCTATTACCCACCCTATGCCTTTGAGATAGGGCTGGACACATTTAAAACAAATAAGTAAATACTTCTACATATTGGTTTCCAGTCCTTGTCCAAGGTGACAACAGAGAAAAAGAACTTCAGGCCAAGCAGTGAAATACCTCTGGATTTTCCCAATAAGTTCCAGTACCTTTTTCTTTACTAGCTAAATTAATTTGATACCCACAGTAACAGACTCAGTAGCTGCAAAATCAGCTGTGTTGACAATGGAAAACCCTGGTGTTAAAGGAAATGGCTCAAACAAAATCAAAATATGGATTAGTTGATACTATGGGACCACTGACCATGGAAATTCTTGTGGTCTGATAGCATTTTCAAGATTAAAGTCTCTCAAAATAGTTGAAGCTTCTTTTAAAAAAAAAAATGGACCTTGAAGTTTACTGCAGCACAAGAGACTGTTTTTGAGAGGGACTGTAAGTGGGTATCCTATCCTGTCAGTATTTTGAGCAAAGTCTTTTCAGTCATTGGAATAGTCTCTCTGAAAGAGCTGGTGGGGAGTAGCACGGTTAATACTTGCCACACTTGTCCAAGTGCTGAAAGAAATCTAAAAATGGTGCAAGCCTAAACATCTTATTATCAAAGATATAGCAGAAAGGACACCCCGGAAAGTCAGAAGGAACAATTCCATTATTTTGCCAAGGAAAAGGCATGGAAAAGTATTTCATTTTATTAAGTCAAACTTGTGTGACATCAAGAAAAAAATCTAAGAAAGACTTGAGTGGAGAGTGAGCGAGACCGCTTGCCAATCCACAACTGGGAGTATATTCCATAGAAACATACATATTACAAACTATTATATGCTTCCCAAAAAGACCACACCCATTCAAAAAAACCACCAATATTTATTTATTTTTTTTAAAAAAATAAAATAAAAAAAAAAAGGAGTGTCCAAAATGTTGATGGCAAGGCATTACAGTAAGCTTTCACATCAAAGTAACTACGTTTTTGTCATGTTCCCTAGGTGCAGAGAATCCTAACAAATATTGGAAACACTTCAGTAAAAAAATCCTCTGAATATTTGCATTTAAATAGGCAAATAAATCAGTTGCCATTTTATTCAGTTGTGTTAAGAACGTTAGTGCAACATACATTCACTCAAATGATACTAAGACTGAATTATATCTAACATTTTAAGTCTCACTCCAGAACAGGTTATTTATGTCATACTAAGATTACATATGCCAAAGTATTCTCCTAAACGCTTCTAAATTTGTTAAGAAAATAATCTGATCACTATCAACTGTACTTCCCAACACTTGGGTCTGATCATACATTCTGAACTGAACAAACACACAAAAAATTAAAAAGGTAATATAGCAAAAATACTCCATGAAAACCTGGTCTGCAGAGTTAAATCTTGTTTATGATCAGAAATACATTGTCACTAACATTTTCCCCATTGCTACCAATGAGGAAACCACCATGAACACAAGGCCCTGTTTATGATAGATATTTGGGACCATCTGCACACAAAGTATCACCTTTGAGGGGAAAAGGTAAAAGATGCAAGACATCTTTCTGCAAGTTTCAAAAGAAGCCCAAATCATACAGAGTGTTTTCACACATTAGAACAAACTAGTGCAGTTACAACACTCCTGGAACCAACGTGCTGAACAACAACATAGCCAGGTCAACAGACATTTAGCCATGCAGGGTGCAAGTACTCTCCCCTCAGGCTTTGCCCTGCTCACTGATTAGGGGAAGATGCGCCAGAGTAGGGGCTGTGCCAATACAGAAAACTGCACTCCCAGCTTCCACGCTGGGCACCCTTGTGTCCTGCTACTGCTCACCAGCTTCTGGCATAGCTCAACCTGGTGCCTTATCTCCTCTGCAAGTTACCCAAAGCCTGCTGCACTGCTCCCTCCATGGGACCTTCTTTTTAAAGTTCCACATAGAGTCTACCTCCTTCTGTTTCCAGGCACTGTACATCCATGGAGGCATCATCCATTTCCAGCAGCAGCAACATAGGGTAACAGGGCACATGGAAGCACTCAGAACAAGGGGCAGGCAGGAGAGCCAGCCTGGAGCACCTATCTTCAGCATGGGGGTCAGGAAACCCACCCTGCATGTTACTTAATGGGTGAGAACAGACAAGCAGTTAGCCCACTGGAGCCTGTGTTCAATCCATGCAGCCACCACATGTTTAGTGTATGCGACAGAACCAACAGGCCCTGCCCATATTCCATGTGCTTGTGGCAGCCTCCACACAGTGGTGCTAGAGATCTCCCTCCCCTTTGGGCCCACCTGTAAAGCTGGGCAACACCACTAGCGATGGGGCTGCCCAATTTGACCCCCAACCCCGGGCCTGCCTGTCCGCTGGGCAGCACGACTAGCAATCTCCTTTTCCCCGGGGCCTAGAGGTGCCTCTCGTTTTCTTTCACTTTACCTCATTAGCTGCCATGACTATCAACAGGAGACTGAGTTGGCCAGGAATACTAGGCATGACTCTATGGTGCTGGTGGACCTGGATGCAGGTGAGGCTGCAGGTGAACATAACAGACGTGCCAAAGACACATGGGCACCCATTAGCTTGTATTAGCCCACATAGGGGGCCCATGATCTCCTCAAAAACACCATGTTTGCTGGATGGCGAGGACGTGGCAGGTGCAAGCACTAACATCTGGCAGCCACCTAATAAAACGAACAAGTGAACATGCAATGGGTGTGAACATGCAATGGGTGAGGTCTAACATCTTGTTTGTTGTCACTGAATGTTTCACTGACTACATCATCATTTTATTCAGCGATTAGCCATTTAAGATAAAAGAAAAACAATCAAAACAATCCACTGGCTACGTGCAATTGGCTGCTCTACACAATGGGCCTGAAAGTGCTTCAGGCTCACTGTGCGTGGAGGACAAGTATAGTGAGATGCATGTCAACACAGATGTGGTGAAATGGGTCCAACACATACAGTATGTGGCAACTTCACAGAAGCCAAAGTCTATCTAAAATGTCATCTAAAAAGGCTAACTCAGAGGTCAATAAATGAAAAAAAAAGGATACTATATTTTGATCCAGTTCAGGGAGTGCTAAATTAATCTTCGACAGGAAAAAGTCAAGAGTCAAACTGTTTAATGGGATTCAGGAAATGGGGCGGGCGGCAACAAAAGGGCGCTGGCCGTTTTGTGGCCGTTGTGCGGCCGGAGCGAGGACAGCGAGGAGCCACCCCCCTGACAGCACCCACGCTACACAGCCGCCGCCGCCCATTGCCGTGGGACAGCACGCCCGCGCTCACACGGCACCTGCAGGCCTGGCTTTCCCCCGATACCTGAACAGGTAACACCTATGATGCCTCCCTATACCTCCCTTACCTCCTCGCCCTCTCTCATCTCCCTCCTTCTAACCTCTCTCACGCACCCCCTCCTTCTCCCTCTTCCTTCACCAGCAGCCTTTCTCCAGCCAACCTACCCCTTATCCTCACCCACGCCCATCCCCCCTCCCCACCCTCATCCCCCCTTACCCATTCCCCCTAGGCCCAAACCCGCGACACCCAGGTGTTCCACAGACCATTGTGGCCAATACGAGGCCAGTGCACGACTCCCGCCCCGCAAACCAGGCCGTTCCCCATCCCCCAACCTCATCCGCATCCCCTGCCTTCCCAAACACCAATTGCCTTTTTCCTGCTCCCTCTGGAACTGCCGCTCGTCCGTGGCTAAAGCTCCCTTCATCCACGATCTCTTCCTCTCTCGCCCCTTTCAACTCCTGGCTCTTACGGAAACCTGGATCACGCCCTCCAACTCTGTTACCCCGGCTGCTCTATCCTCCGGGGGCCTGTCGTTCTCTCACCGCCCCCGCCCTGAGGGCCTGGGTGGTGGTGTGGGCTTGCTCCTTGCTAAGCACTGCCAATTCAAAACCCTCTCCCCTCCCCCCTCCTCCTCCTTCCCTTCCTTTGAGGCCCACTCTGTGCGCTTATACTCCCCTCTACACCTTCGGGTTGCTGTCATCTACCGCCCCCCGGGTTCCCTCTCCTCTTTCCTCCCGGACTTTGAATCCTGGCTCACCTTCTTCCTCTCCGATGATATCCCCACTCTTATCCTTGGTGATTTCAACATTCACGTTGACACGCCCTCCGCCCCCTCTGTTTCCCGCTTTCTCTCTCTCGCTTCCTCCTTTAATCTCCGACTCTGGACCGACTCCCCCACTCATACTGACGGCCATTCCCTCGACCTCGTCTTCACTCGAAACTGTTCTCTAACTGACCTCTCCTTTGACCCCTTCCCTAGTTCTGATCACTTCCTCGGCTCCTTCAGCCTTTCCCACCGACCCCCCTCCGCCTCCCCCTCTATGCGCCCCTTCCGCAATATGCAGGCCCTTACTCCCTCGGAGTTTGCCGCACATCTTTCCCCCCTTCTCCCCCCCGTTTTCGCCTCCTCCTCCCCTGACTCTGCTGTCTCTGCTCTCAACGCTTCTCTCTCCTCGACCCTTGACTCTCTTGCCCCCCCCTCTGCTCGCCCCGTCCGCCCCCTCGACCCCCGCCCCTGGCTTACCCCTGCCATCCGCTACCTCCGCTCCTGCGCCCGGGCTGCCGAACGCCTCTGGCGCAAATCCCGCTCCCTCCCTGACTTCCTCCATTACAAATTCTCCCTCTCCTCCCTCTCCTCGGCTATCTCCCTAGCTAGGCAGCGCTATTATGCCTCTAGGATCGAATCTTTCTCCCGCGACCCTCGCCGCCTTTTCTCTACTTTCGACTCCCTTCTCAAACCCCCCTGCCCTCCCCCGCCCTCTTCCCTTGCTGCTCGGGATCTTGCGTCGTTCTTCACCTCCAAGATTGACAAGATCCGTCGGGATATTGCCTCCCGCCCCCCTCCGCCCCCCGCTCCCCTCCCGCCCCCTCCCCCGCCCCCCTCCCTCCTCGCATCCTTCCCTCCTGCCTCTCTCCAGGAAATCTCTGCTCTTCTCTCTTCATCCAACCCCTCCACCTGCCCCCTTGACCCGATCCCCTCCCGCCTCCTGACCTCTATTGCTCCCACTGTCGCTCCCCCCCTTCTGCATGTTGTCAATCTCTCCCTTTCCACAGGCTCCTTCCCCTCTGCCTTCAAACATGCCACTGTCTCCCCCATCCTCAAAAAGCCTACCCTGGACCCTTTCGATCCCTCTAGTTACCGGCCGGTCTCCCTCCTTCCCTTTGCTTCGAAGCTCCTGGAACGTGTCGTCTACTCCCGCTGCCTGAACCTCCTCTCTGCCAACTCCTCCCTCGACCCTCTCCAGTCCGGCTTCCGCCCCCTCCACTCTACTGAAACTGCCCTGGCCAAGATCACCAATGATCTACTTGTCGCTAAATCGAAGCGCCACTACTCCGTTCTTGTCCTCCTTGACCTCTCTGCCGCCTTTGACACTGTCGACCACTCGCTCCTCTTGGACTCCCTTTACTCTTTGGGCTTCCGTGGCTCTGTCTTTGACTGGTTCTCCTCCTACCTCTCTGACCGCTCCTTTAATGTCTCCCTCCCCGAGTCGACCTCCCCCTCCCTTCCCCTCTCGGTTGGGGTTCCCCAAGGTTCTGTCCTTGGCCCTCTCCTCTTCTCTATCTACACCCGGTCCCTTGGTGAAATTATTGCCTCCCACGGGTTCCAATACCATCTCTATGCTGATGACACCCAACTCTATCTCTCTACCCCCTCTCTCTCCTCCTCTGTCCGCTCACGCCTCGTCGACTGCCTCTCTGATATCTCCGCCTGGATGTCCCGACGCCAACTCAAACTGAACATGGCCAAGACTGAACTCCTCATTTTTCCTCCCTCCCCCTCCTCTCCCTCTGACCTGACCGTCTGCATTGATGGGGTCACCATCCGTCCTGTTCTCCGTGCCCGCAGCTTGGGCTTCATTTTTGACACGCACCTCTCCTTTAAACCTTACATTGACTCTGTGGCCAAATCCTGCCGATTCGCTCTCCTCAACATTGCCCGCATTCGCCCCTTTCTATCTGTCTCCTCGGCCAAAATCCTTGTTCATGCCATGGTTATCTCTCGCCTCGACTACTGCAACCTCCTCCTTGCTGGCCTCCCTCGCTCCCACCTGTCCCCCCTTGTGGCGATCCAAAACTCTGCCGCCAAGGTCATTCACTCTGCCCGTCGCTTCGACCATGTGACGCCTCTCCTCCTCTCCCTTCACTGGCTCCCCCTTCCTGAACGTATCCTGTTCAAACTCCTGGTTTTCACGTTCAAATCGCTCCATGACCAAGCTCCCCCTTACCTCTCGGACCTAATCGCCCTACGCGCTCCTGCGCGCGCTCTCCGCTCTTCCGCTGTCCCCTCCCTCGCTCTCCCTCGCTTCTCCTGCTCGCCCAACCGCCTTCGTCCCTTCTCCCTCGCTGCCCCGCATGCCTGGAACTCCCTCCCTGCCGACGTCCGCCTCGCCTCCTCCCTCCGCTCCTTCAAATCCCTCCTCAAGACCCACCTTTTCCATGCTGCCTTTCCCAATGCCCTCTAGTCTTTCCCCTTGCTCTTACTGTCAGCCCTCCTCTGCTGACTGCTGCTACCGACCACCTTGTAACCAAGCCAAGTACACGCACCTGAGACTTCGCATCCGCCTGAATGTTTGTTTGTCTTCTCCCATGTCTCTCCCGCTGTCCCCTCTCCTTGTCTCCCCCTCCTTGTCTTTTAGATTGTAAGCCACAGGTAGGGACCGCAGCTGATTGTATGTTCTGTACAGCGCCAGGTTGTTACTGGCGCTTTATAAATGTTTAATAATAATAATAATAATAATTCAGTTTTTCCTCCATATGTCTCTCTTTTGCCAAATTTAATGGAGTCTAACAGCACAGGTTGTATTTTCAAAATACCACAATGGGTAAGAAGTTTAAAATCAGTCAAATCTCAGTTCAAGTTTAATTTCTATTTCTCTTAAAAGTATATAACCTTCGAGCACATTACACCGGTGCTTTGCTCTCTGCACTGGCTGCTGATAGTCTTCGGGGCCCAATTCAAGGTGTTGGTATTGACCTTTAAAGCCCTAAACGGCCTGGGCCCCACCTACCTGCAGGATAGCCTCACACTCCGGGTTCTGGACTGGCCCCTGCTGTCGGCCAGGGGCCCCCTCCCGGGGTTCTCCAGGTTTCCCAGGTGTCAACCATGAAGGCGTTCTCTGTAACTGCACCGTGGAACTCTCCCCCGTTGGAGGTCAGCTTGACCACTGACCTCCCCTCTTTCCACAGACAGTGTAAGACCTGGCTGTTCCGCCAAGCCTTTACTGAGGGAGATGGGGGGGGGCGGGGGATGGGTTATTTTAGGTTGTTTTCACTGGTATGTATTTTAATATATTTTTTTAATGTTGTTAGCCGCCCCAAGATGCCTGAGGGGGCGGCATACATATTTTGATATAAATAAATAAATAAATAAATAAATAAAGCAAAATTTCAGGAAATAAGACTATGTAAATCCCAAGGACCAGGTCTTCTACACTACTGATATGTTTCTATAGTAACAACTTCCTGGTTCTCTGTAGCCACCTCTGTAGCCTGGTTCTCTGTAACCACAAAGTGTACTTCTGTAATTTTCAATCTCAATTTGGCTTCTGAAAACAAAAGCATACTACTTGACTACACACTGCTTTTACATCAGTTTTGTTCCTGATCTCCTTTTAGTTTGAAGTATATTTATTCCAGTTTCAAGACAGAAGATGCTGCGGTGATGAAATGCATGTCAATTTATGCTTAACTATAGGATTTCAGAAACTTTACTAAGCTAGTCCTCAATTCACTGACGCTATCAGGAACTCTCAAATGCTTAAAGTTAACAATTATTACCTGTTTGCCAGACTGGGACCTAAATGAATTAAAAGAAAGGAATCGAGCCAGCTTTTCCACGCTTTGCCTTCTGACTTTCAAACTATTCACAAGAAATGTTCTCTCTGTTCACAACCATAACACGGTAGAAAGAAAGCAGGAGTGTAGCAAGGCTGAGGAGGGTACAGGCTCAACCCGCAATTATGCCCCTCCCCAAGGATGACTCAGAAGTAAAATAAATACATAATAAAAAACGAACAGTACTCAAGGTGCAGTCGTACCATCTATTTATATAGAGTCATCAGGGCATGCAATTTCAGATCAAACTGAGAACCATAAGTAAATAGCCAGACTTTATCCTGATATTAAACTGTTCTTGTTTCAATACACCCCTGAACCAATCACCAGCCTCTGTTTTCTGGGCACCAATTGCTCCCAGGAGCCTGCAAATTTCACGCTATGGGCATTATGATATTTCAGTTTTATTCCCTATCCCTTTACAATAATTCCTAATATTGTTTGTTTTTTGGACTGCTGCTGCACACTGAGCTGAAGATTTCCATGTATTGTCCACAACGATTCCAAGTTCCTTTTCCTGAATGATTATTCCTAATTAAGAACCCAGCATTGTATACATATAGTTTGGATTATTATTCCCTATGTGCATCACTTTGCACTTGTCCATATTAGATTTCATCTGCCATTTAGCTGCCCAATCACCTAGTCTCACAAAATCCTCTTGCAATTTTTCAGTCCACTCATGTTTTAACTAACTCGAATAATTTTGTGTCATCTGCAAATTTTATCACCTCACACTTTACTCCTTTTTCCAAATCACCGATGAAGATATTACCACCACCAGACCCAGTACAGAGCCCTGCGGTACTCCACTATTTACTTCTCCCCACTGTGAAAACTGACCTTTTAGTCCTACCCTTTGTTTCCTAGCCTTTAACCAGTTACCAATTCACAATGGGACACAGCCTCTTATTCGATGATTACTTAGTTTCCTCAAGTCTCTCTCATGAGGGGCCTTATTATTAATTATTATTATTTATTATTATTATGAGCATTTATATAGAGCCAGCAATGTACCTGGCGTTTTACAAAGAATAAGACAGACACAGTCCCTGCTCGAGAGCTTATTGAAGCTGGAGTGAAGGGTGTAGGTGAGAGGGGCTAGGAACGTAGGTGGGAGAGAGAAGCCCAAGGAGTTGGAGTGGGGGGTGCCGGTGGGAGGGCCTGGGGTGCAGGATGGTTGGGGGGGGGGGGGAAGGGCGTGCCAGCTGGACGGTGATGCAGGGAGCAGCCGTGCACCCGGGGCAGGGTGTGCGCCCCCCTGCCAACCCAGGCAGTTTGTGTGCCCTCCATGAGCGCAGCAGCTGTTCAGGGAGCGACTCCTTTCCCCTGCCAGCTCTGTGTCCAGGCAGCATCTGGACCCTGAGAGCCGGCTGCAGTCAGTCAGTCACAGAGCTCCCCAGGCAGAAGCGAGGGCAATACTCTACCAGCAGAGGTGAGGACAATGCTCTCCTGGCTCTCCTCTCCTACCCCATATTGGTGGCAGCTTAGACTCATTGCTCAGAGTCCGAGGCTCCCTCCAGGCTCGGACTCTGAGTGACAAGTCCAAGCTTCTTCTAAGCTGACAGGAGAGAACATCTGCCCCAGCCAGACTCGTTAACTCCCAGCTCAGGGCCCAACCAGCCCCTCCATGCAGCGATAGCTACGCCAATGGAAAAAAGAAATTAAGATGTACACTTTATAGAAAAATAAGCCATTCAGACTTGCAGAATAAGAGTGTCTCATCATAATTTGCTTCCCAGACTGCCCTGGTCACAGGGATTGTGATGAAGGGAAAAAAAACAAAAACACACTTCTAAAGATTACAGCAACAAGAACAACTGTTCTCTCTTGCTATGGAGGGCAGGAAAAGGGCAATTGGGTTCCTTACCTTGGGAATTGCCCTTCTATGTCCCTCGAGGGAGGTCATTCGGACATAGAGAGCGATCTCCCTCTCGGCCACTAGGAGGCAGCAAGTAACTTTCAACTGGGCATGCGTAGGGAGATCGCACCCTCACTTCCCCAGGTGTACCACAGCCGCGGGAACTGGAAACAACCGTATCTGAAACGAAGAACAAACACAACCTCTCCCGCACTAAAGGGAGGAACCCACATAGCGAACTATATCCCTGTTAAGGGAAAAGTTACAGCCACCTAGGAATCCTGACGGCGCCCAGGTAAAATACCCGGGTGGGCCGAATGACCTCCCTTGAGGGGCATAGAAGGGCAATTCCCAAGGTAAGGAACCCAATTTCCCTTTCTATGCCCTCTCGTCCGGTCATTCAGACGTAGAGAGGTAAAGCAGTGGAGAGAATTTGGCAAGGGAGGGGCCGGGCGCCTAAGGAGAGTTCAGGATCCCCTTAAGTACCCACCGGCAGAAGGCAGCTTCAGCTGATTCTAATAAATCGATCTTGTAGTGCCTAGTGAATGTGTGAAGGCTTTTCCAAGGGGCCGCCTAACAAATCTCACCTATAGGAGCCCGGGATCGGAAGACCCAGTTGGCTGCAGCTCCCCGGGTGGAGTGGGCCAGCGTCCTAGTAGGGGGCAAAAGATCCACGGCTCTGAACACGTCCGCGATACTGGCTGAGATCCATTTGGCAATGACCATTTTAGAAGCCCTTTGGTCCTTCAAGTGGGGATGGTAATTGACCAAGAGACAGGAGGATCGTCGAAAGGCCTGGGTGCGCTCTATGTAAATTTTGAGAGCGCGTCTTACATCTAAGGTGTGCCATAATCTTTCTAGCCTGTGACGGGGGTGAGGACAGAAAGGGAGGACTACTTCCTGGGAAAGGTGGAAGAGAGGACACCTTCGGAAGGAAGGCGGGGTCCAGGCATAGGACAACCAATTCCTTACATAAAGGTACAGAGACGGATCCATGGAAAGGCCCCAATCTCTGACACCCTTCTGGCTGACGTGATGGCAATGAGGAAAGCTACTTTGATGGGCAGGAAGTAGAGACACACCTTGTGGAGAGGTTCGAACAGAGCCCCAGTAAGGGCCCGAGTACCACATTGAGGTTCCAGTTGGGAAACCTGTGGACAACCGAGCCGGGGGGGCGGGGGGGGGAGGAGATGCGGTGGACAGCACTCAAGAACTGCCTGATATGGGGGTGACTAGCTAAAGGAGGCCCCTAGGGTACTGTCCAGGGCTGCTGGCTGTCTGGTTAGGGTATTAGGTCGGAGGCCCTTATCCAACCCTTCCTGGAGGAAGTGAACGACCTGGGCCATGGTAGGGCAACGGGGTGGGACCTGATGGGAATGGCACCATTTGACAAATATCCCCCAGGAGCATTGGTAAATGCACCGAGTAGGCTTGCGTCTAGATGCCAGAAGCATCTGTACGACGGTGGAATAACCTAACTTCAGCAGGACTGTGGTTTCAATAGGCAGACTGTCCGTTTCATGAAGCTTGGATGGAGGTACAACAGGGGGCCCTGGGCTAACGGGTCCGGAGTGACGGGGAGCTCCAGGTGGTCCCCTGCAGACAGGATGATCAGGTCGGGAAACCACGGTCTGCGGGGCCAGAAGGGAGCCATCAGGATGACTGTGGCTCGTAGTTTTTTGGTTTTGTGAATCGTTCAACTTAGCAGTGGAAATGGTGGGAAGGCATAGAGGAGGCCTAGGGGCCATTGCTGATTGAGAGCACTGTGTTCTTCTGCCTTGGGGTGCAGACTCCTGCTGAAGAATTGTTGTGTCTGTGTTGTTTGCCACCGCATCTAGGTCCAGTACTGGGAGGCTGAACCTGTGGACGATCAGCCTGAAGGCCGCTGTACTGAGGGACCATTCCCCCGGGTCTACGGACTGACTGCTCAGCCAGTCTGTCTCTACGTTGTCCGCTCCTCAGATGCGTCGTGCGGTGAGTGAAAGGAGATGGGCTTCCGCCCAAAGGAGCAGTTGTGTGGCTTCCCTGTGGAGGGTATGGGACCGTGAGCCTCCCTGGTTGTTGATGTAAGCTAGGGCGATAGCCTTGTCCCTGAGGGCTAAGATGTGTTTCCCTCACACGTGATGAGTGAAGTGCTGCAGCGCTAGTCGGATGGCCTTGAGTTCTAACCAGTTGATGCTATGCCTTCAATCTCATGCAGACCAGAGCCCCTGTGCTGCTTTCATCAGTAGATGGGCTCCCCATCCTGACAGACTGGCATCTTTGTTACTGTCAGCTTCGTTGGTTCTGTCAGAGCTACTCCCAGGTCAAACCTGTGAGGGTCCTGCCACCAAGAGAACGATAAAGGGTCTCTGGGGTGACTACGAGAGAGGCAGGCGAGCTGTTGATGATGGCTGTCTGCCACAGCCAGAGCAGGCTCTGGAGATTCTGTGAGTGGAAGCGGGTCTATTGAAGGTGACGGGTGCAGGAGACCATCAGGCCTAGCAGGGATGCGAGTATTAGTAGTGGAGAACAATGCTGCGTCCGGACCAGCCTGATTAGCTTCTGTATCTTGAGCTGTCGTTGTGGCGGGATGAACACACTGTCCTGGCCCGTGTCGATGATCATGCCTAGGTGCTCTAGCCATTGTGTGAGAGTACAGTGATTCTCGTCCCTGTTGATTATGAACCCGTGATGTTCCAGATAGCTGATGGTGCGGTGTAGATGTGTCTGGGCGAGCTGTTGAGATGAGGCCCTGATGAGTAGATCGTCGAGGTAGGGAAAGACTGCTATCCCTTCCAATCGGAGGTTCTCTATGAGAGGTACAAGAACCTTGGTGAATGTCCGCGGTGCTGATCGTAGTCTGAAGGAAAGGGCTCGATATTGCCAGTGTCGACTCTTGTAGCAGAAGCGCAGCCATCGCCTGTGGGCTGGCAGGATGGGTACGTGGAGGTAAGCATCCTTGAGGTCCAACGAGGCTAGTCAGTCATTCTGTGAGAGGGACAGGGAGATGGAGGCCAAGGTCTCCATCTTGAAGCGTTGTGCTTGAAGTGATCTGTTCAGGCACTTCAAGTCGAGGACTCCCCCTCCAGTCCCCTGTTCTCTTCTGGACCAGGAAGAGAATGGAGTAGAGAATGGAGGAGACCCCTCTGGCACTGTGGTCCAGTTTGGGGATACAATCTGTGTCAGAATCATTCTCCTCCTCCAAAGAGTCTTTTTTCTTTGGGGGTGATCTTAAGGAGCCTTTCCACCCTCCTGAGGAGCTTTGGCCCCTGGTCCTAGGGTAATTCCCTGTCCAATTCCTTGTGCCCCTTCGACAGGAGGCTTTCCCATTCCTGGGGCTTACCCTCTGTGGATTGGTGGGAGGCATTGGAAGATGCGGATGTCGAACCCTCCTCTGAAGTAACCTCTCGTACTTGGGGGGGGCGGGGGGAGATCTGGCTTTACTTGGTCTGCTGTGATTTTTGGGGGGGGGAGAGTGGGTGTCTGACTCATCGGGTGGCAGCTCGCCTTCTTCACTGGGGGGGGGTCATCTCGTCTTCCTCAGAGGAGGAGCCTAGGAGATCCTTAAGGGATAGCTTCTGTAAGGGCTTGCGCTTGCTTCTTTGCTTACCCTTGCCTGCAGACTTGGATGCTCCCTTGAATGAGGCTTTGGGGCAGGATGGGGAAGGGTGGGGTTACTTGCAGGAGCGCCATGCCCGGATTTCGTTCCCCTCTATGAAGGCCAGAACTCCCATCATTGACTTAAGGGCATCCAGCTGGAGCTGCTGCATGGGATCTATGGCCGGGGCCCCTCTTACTTGTAGGGAAGCAGATGAGGCTGCTTCCTCCTCCTCTTCCTCCATTTCAGAGAGACTGTGAGGTTCCTTGTGCCAAGTGCACTCCACAGCCTGTCTCCAGGTGGGTGAGGAAGGGCACATAGTTTCACTTTCCCCTGTAGCCGCTGCGGGGCCTTCTCTCTGTGCTATGGCGCGCAGGGCCGCAGCTTGGCGGGTCTTGTCGGTTTCAGCCATTAGCTGGTGGCCCATGCAGGGCGGTGTACCTGGTGGGTCGAACCCCCGCACCTGCTCTGCCCTGGCCCATGCTCGAAAGCCAGCATGGGGGGGGGGGAAGGGGGAAGGGATCGGAGCCGTTTGCTGGTGGCACCTCCGGGTGCTTAAACTGATTAGAATTGGATGAGCATATGTTTGGGATGATCTAGGTATGGCAAGTCCTGCACTGTGCAGGAGGCTCAGCTCGGTGGCCTTCATGGTTCCTTCCAGCTCTATGTTTTAACTCTATATTCCTTTATCAAGATGCAGCAAACATAATTCAGTATGAGCTTCCTAAGAGTAACACCAGAAATTTATCTGCATAGAATGATGCTGCCACCTACTAAATTAAATAAATATATCCAGACAAAGTTTGAAAAATCCACTCACCCCATGCATGGCAAGTAATGGTGAAAACTAGGGCTGAAATGCAATCTCGATTTTCTCACAATTTCACCGAGAATCACGGTTCGCAACACTTTTTTTTGCAAAAATTGATAATCAAGAAAATCCCAGTTCTTGACACTTTCTCAGCCGACAATTCTTCGCAATATACTATTTATTTATTTAAAACAGCTGATATTTCGTCCCTCCTGCCTCAGGCAGTTTGGGGTGGCTATCGTAGAACGTAAAGCAGCATGAAACCACATCCAACACCCGCCCCCACACGCACCATCCCCACCCTAACCATCTCCCTCTCCAAATGCCTGATGGAACAATAAAGTCTTACATAGCCACCGGAAGGTGGGTAGATCTGAGCAGAGGTGGGTCTCCTCCAGGAGGGAGTTCCATAGCAATGGTGCTGCCACCAAGAATGCCCTCCTCAAAGTAGCTGACAGTGCAAGACTTCAAGGAGAGTGTCCCTGGCAGACCACAAAGGCCCAGGGGGGCGGGGTGTGTGAGGCATCCTGCAAGTAAGCAGCACCCAGATTGTGTAGGGCTTTCAAGGTCAAAGCCAGCACCTTGACTAGGACCCGGAAGACTATTGGCAGCCAGTGCAGTGCACACAAAACCAGAGTTATATGCTTACGCTGCCCCATCCCTATAAGGAGACAGGCTGCCGCATTCTGCACTAGCTGCAGCCTCTGGACCATCACCATGGGCAGCCTCACATAAAGCACATTACAGTAGTCTAGTCTTGAGGTAATGAAAGCATGGATGATGCTGGCAAGGTCAGAATTAGAAATATAGGGTTGGAGCCTTCTAAGTAGATGTAATTGGTGGAAGGCGTCCCCAGCTGCAGCCACTACCAGATCATCCAAACACAACTGTGGATATAGGAGTACCCCTAGGCTATGGACCCAAGATTCCAGAGGAGGGCAAATCTCATCTATTTCCCATTTACTGTTACCATTTACTGTGTTCTTCCTGGTAATGTGCATGCACAAATAGCTGCCCTTTTCCAAAATGGCAAAGATGGTGCCCTCTTGGAAGAGGATCACACATGCACAGAACAGCCGTCAGCCATTTTTGCATGTGCATTACCAGGAAGAACACAGTAAACACTTAACAGTAACCGGTAATGGTATATCAAGAAAATTATCGAACCATTATTGAGATTGTCCCAAGATCTTGGTAATGGTTCTTGCGAAATTTCTGCAAGAAAGAAATTAATTCTCATTTCAGCCCTAGTGAAAACAAACATGACAGTAACCCTCCCTGGCCCATGGCCCACTTTCATGTTTGTTATCAGGCCTCCAGATGTTCACCTGAACTAACCCTGGGCATGTTAGTGGCTAGCCTGAGCTATCACCTTGGGAAATGGCCAGAGTCACAGCCCAGGCTAGTGCCAACCTGATCAGGGCAAAGTCAGCCGGAGCTTGTTTGCATGTCTGTTCCTGCTGGCCTGACTGGGTCCACCATAGTCAGCTGCCATGGCTGCCTGTCATGGTGGGGAGCAGGGCGCAGTGCAAGGGCAGGCAGCTGCATGTTCATGCGTCCCCTTGCCCCACAGCCCATGGGTCCTGTCCGCATGAACATTTGTTCCACAGTCCAACCCAGTCCACAGCGATTTCCTGACCTGTGCCGGAACGCCACCACAGCACAAGTCATGTTTGTTTTCATCCTAAAAAGCCTTCTATGGCAAATACCATCAATTCCTACCATCAATTCCTGCCAAAGCTAGTATTTTATTTAAAAAACCTCCATCCTTACAATTGCGAAGATAAGATCCACACTGGAAAGCTAATACACCAATGTGGTGTTTTCAACTTAAGAATGCAGACACAGGGCGCTTTACCGTATTATAAAAAAAGTCTGCGTTTTAATCTGGTTGTTTAAGATGTGTATTACAATTTGATATTCCCCATTCACACATTCTACTTTTTGCCACATTTCAACTTGGTGCACATTGTAAAATTGTGCATTATAAGCATTTCCACATTCAGCTTGATGCACATATTTTTCTTGCTTTTATCTGCATTCGCAGCGTTACTGGAAGGAAACCAGAAATGATCTTTTTCCCCTCCTCCGGAAGTGGTTTCTCCCACCACTCTGGAGGTTCTTTTCCCTGCCTCATTTGCCATACCTGTAGCAGCATCAGCTCTCTCTGTGAATTTCTGTTTTCCTGGAGGATTAACCGAGAATTCTTGTGCATTCCTTTAAGCACTGCATTCCCACGTTGAAAATATGCCCCAAACCCTGCTGCCAGAGTCATCCACCTCACCCAGTCCCAACAAAAGACAAGCCGCCGCATTCTGTACCAGCTGCAGCATCCGGGCTGTCACCATTGGTAGCCCCACATAGAGCGTGTTACCGTAGTCTAGTCTCGAGGTGATGAAAGCGTAGGATGATGGTGGCCAGGTCGGAATCTGAAACATACAGCCTAAGCCGACAGACCAGATGTAGTTGGTGAAAGGCACCCCTCGTCACAGCCTCCACCTGAGCATCCTGTCGGAGCTGCGCATCGAGAACCCCCAGACTCTGCACCTGGGGAAACCAATGGAGGACAGACCCCATCAATGGTGGGGGCCGTTAACTCAAATCGCCTTACTCACCAGCATCACCTCCATCTTGTCGGGATTCAGCTTCAGTCGATTAGCCCTCATCCAATCCCCCACAGCTGTCAGACACCGAATAAGCACGGAGACCGCAGGATCTGGGTTTGTTGAAAAAGAGGTATAGCTGGGTGTCGTCAGCATATTGGTGGCACCGTACTCCAAGCCTCCTGATCACCTCACCAAGAGGCTTCATATATATACACGTTGAACAGGAGGGGGGACAACACCGAACCCTGCGGGACACCACAAGCAAGGTCTCGGTATAATGAAAAACACTCCCCGAGTACCACTCGCTAGGTTCTCCTGGTCAGGAATGAATGGAGCCATTCAAGAACAGTCCCGCAGGCGCACCACCAACATGTCGTGATCAACCGTATCAAAAGCAGCTGACAGATCTAATAGAACCAACAGGGTCGAACAACCCCGGTCCATCTCCCAGTGCAGATCATCCACCAAGGCCACACGTTCAGTCTCCGTGCCATAACCCAGGCAAAATCCCGACAGAGCGGTCAAGATACCCCTGCAACTGCTGAGCCACCACCCGCTCAATAACCTTCCCTAAAAGGGGAAGGTTAGAGACAGGTCAATAGCTGGCAAGGGAGTCCACATCAAGCAATGGTTTCTTGAGCAGAGGCCGTACCACCGCCTCAAGACAGCCCGGCACTCTGCCCTCCTGAAGGGAGGCATTGACCACCCCCACCAGCAATGGTCCCATTGTCTCCTTGCAAGATTTAATTAGCCTCAGGTTCGTTCAGCGTCGAAATCGCGGTGAATATGAGCAATTTTATCCACAAAAGAATTCACAAACTTATCACAGCGTGCTACAGAGGACTCCACTCCAGGGTGGAGGGATGCCACACTGACCAGCCCCCGCACCACCCAGAAAAGCTCTGCTGGGCAAGATTTTACAGATGCTATGAGAGCAGCAAAAAATAGCTTTTTTCGCTGCCCTCATTGCCTTGGCATATGCTCGTAAACTGGCTCTACGCCGCAATCTGTCGGCTTCAGTACGATAATGACACCACCATCGCGCCAATCACCGCCCTTCTTGCTTCAGCACTCGCAGCTCCTCTGAAAACCAAGGGGGCCTGTGGTGCTGTCACCTGGGCAGTGGACGTCTAGGAGCCGTCCGATCAATGGCCTCAGTCAGCAAAGTGTTCCATAGTACGACAAGATCATCAATGAGACATGGTTGAGAAGGAACTGAAGGGAGAGGGCTGCCATGTCCCTTTTAAAAGCAGCTCAGCACACCAAAAGCACACATGGCGAGGGGGTGGGGTGGAGACTAGATCTCCAAGTTAACTGAACCTTCCAGAATGGCTACCATGCAGGCTTGTATCCCAACAGTGCCAGAGCCAGACTAGAAATAATGTTTTATCAGACAGCATTGAGAACTATAGTATGAAACGTAATTTCCCCTTTGAAACCTGATCAGAATTATATCTACATAAATATGACAATATGGGAGGGAGTGAAGAGAATAATAGTCTAGATTATAACTTTACGAGGCTGGTTTCTGCATTAAGAAGAAGAGGAGAAAAAAAATAAGACTTGGAAGATTATATACACACAAGGAACAAGGGAATCGAGCATTTCCTTCCTGGATTTCTTGCTTTCCTTATACAAGATATTCCAGTGAGAAGATTATGGAACTGGGTGAAAGTGCTCACAATGGGTTTACATAAAATGAGAATGTTCTACAGTCATTGCACAAGCAGAAATCCTTTTGGAGATGAAACTGAAAAAATCCTCAAATCATCTCAAATGGAACGATTCCCAGAACTCAAACACTATGATACAGTTTAAAAGTTTATTCTCACGAGAGGGTGATTTACCATTTTCCTGTGGAACAAGCCAAGCTTAATTAATAATTCTATTACATCAACTAACATCTGAGGTCAAATCCAAGTTCAAGGAGATGAACTCTGCTATCTAGCCATGCAGCTTGCCAGAAATATGCATAAACGAACTGCAATCCCGTCTGCATGAGATCAAGAAGAAATCCTCTGTTATGCTCCTCACATGATCTACACGCGATCCCCTTAACTGTATTGAAATGACACGCCTGTAATTTAAACGCACAGCATTCACCACTGGCAAAACTGTTAACCTGCAGAGAACTCAGCCATATACTTCAAATTTGCAAAAGGTCATTACAGTGCCACTAACTCACTTTGGCAACCATCATTCTTATTAGGATAATATACATTGAAATATAAAGGAATCAGCTCAATTTGCACTCATTAAAACAGAACTTAGAAATTAGAACTAGAATCTATACAAAGAAATAAAAGGAAGAGCCTAGTAAGCTGCTTGTCTAAATGTCTGTTGAAGAATACAGCTGGAAGGTAGCTTGAAGAATAAGAAGTCTAAAATATTTGTGTGAAATTTCTCATTTTGTGAAATTTCAGAAATACATTAAGTCTCTAAAACATAGCCCAAGCAAAACACTTAGCAGGGCATGAAATCTGCAGGTGCCTGGGAGCCATTGGTACCCAGAAACCTGAGGCTGGTGACTGGTTCAGGAGTGTAGTGGGGCAATAACAGTTTAATATCAGGATAACGTCTGGTGACTGAATTTTAATTTTATTTTTTGCTCCTGAAGTTCAATCTGAAATTTCATGTCCTGTTTAAAGTCTTCACAGTGAAAAAACAGTTACCTCTAATTCTTGTTCTCAGGTGGTACAATATAATATCATTTGTGAGAGAAAGGCAGAAAGGGCAGGAGAGTAATTTAGGGTTTTTTTTTCCAAATCCAACTTGATTTTTTAACAGGTTTTCCCTTACGTGGCGAATTCTGGAGATGAAGGATTGCTTGTTTGTTTAGTTATCAGGAATGGAAGCAGTTGCTGCATTTAAGTGTTGTTCTCTAAAGAAATAGTGCAGTTGCCGTGTTGGTCCCAAGTGACAGAGACGAAGTGGTTTGAATGTTTTATTCAACCAACTATTGTCGGTAGAAGCAAGCTTTCACACACAAGGCCCTTCCTAAGGCATGCAGCATAGCCAATAGAAATATATAAACTGAGCAAATGTAGGGCAGGTATATAGGAGGTGGCATGGAATGGGTTGGGTGTGGATATGACAGGGTAGACACTCCCATCCTCTCTTTACCCCCCTCCCATCTGATACCCTATCCTATCCACTCCCACGCATTCCATGCCCCCTCCTATATACCTACCCTGCATTTGCTCAGTTTACATATTTCTACTGGCTACGCTACATGCCCAAGGAAGGGCCTTGTGCGGCCTAAAAGCTTGCTTATTTCCACCAACAGCAGTTGGTCCAACAGAAGGTATCATTCAAGCCAATTTGTGTCTCTAAAGAAAGTAATCCCCACCCACAGACCCCACTCCTGAGCTCCCCACCAGCTCTGCTGCTATCTCTTAAACCACAACCCCTGCTTCCCAGCTCTGCTGCTGCCTCTCAACCCCGATGCTCATTCTCTTCCAGGGCTGAACTGTGCCCTAGCTCTCCAGCTGCCCCCTCAATCCACACCTGCAACCCCTGCAGCTCTCCCACTGTCCTTCAGTCCCCACCCAAAGCCCCTGCTCCCTCAGCCCTCAGTTCCTTCCCAGCTCTAACACTGCCCCCTCAATCTCCAACCGCAGTCCCATCTCTTCCAGCCCCGTGCTCTTCCCACCGCCCTCAATCCCCACCTGTGGCCTGTATTCTCCCAGCCCCATGTTCCTCCCAGCTCTGTTGCTGTCCCCTTACCCCCTCCATTTCCCAGCTTCAGTACTGCCCCAATCAGAAGAGGATGGGGACTGAAAGACCAATGCAATCACCTACGCTCATTCAGATATGTGTTTAAAAATCACTTACAAGTGCTGGCAGCAAGATGCGAATCTGAAGAGTGCACGGCTTTGATGGCATCTGAAAGGTGCCATGTGCATGATTGAAGCTTGTCAGCACACTGACAAATGCGCTCTACCGACCTGAAAGTAACAGGTCGGTAGAGCATGCTTCTCAGTGCACCGAAAAGCTTCAATCATGCACGTAGCGAATTTCAGACTTCATCAAACCATGCACTCTTCACATTCACATTCTGCCACCAGCACTTGTAAGTGCTCTTTAACACACGGCTGAATCAGCCCTCAATTGGAATCGTTGCCAATATGTGAGCCTGTACAACGTCTTTGCTGCTTATATGGCTCACAAGTTAAGGCAAGAGCCTTAACTTGCAATTTTCATGCTTTTTATAGCATGATTGAATTTGCAAGAGCCTTAACTATTATTGTAAATTGGAGGGTTCTTTTATTATGGAACAGATATAAACTACATCATATAACATTAAACACCTTTCAGACTCTTCTCCCCACCTTGTGCTTTCATCTAATCTTGATGGTCTAATTTTCATCTAAAATAATAAGATGACGATATTATAATTATTATTATAATTATAAGGTAAGATTAGATTTTAATCTAAAATGATATCATTTGCATCTAATAAGAAATTTTTATTTTAGAGCCTTCCTGTGATTATCAATTAAATAGTGTGTCATCCACGCCTAATGCTATATTCAGAGAGAAAGTCAAATTCTGTCAAAAGCCTGGCTGATGTCCAGTCACATTAGTTCAGCATCTTGTTGGAGCACAGAAAAAGAAGGATTTCATATGCAGTCTGGAAAGCATCCATTAAGCCAAATGGGCAGTCTGCAAAATCAGGAAACATCATCTCTGGTTACTACCTTAATTAATAACTACTAAATTAATAACTTTGTATTGAGTAATTGTTGATCTTTAACCAAATGTCTAAACTACACACAGCCTTCGTTAACAGCTATAGCTTTTAGCAGCTGAATTTAGGTTAAACAGATTTATTTAGATTACTCATGGACATAATATTGAAGAGCTCAATTGTTTTCCTGCAGAAGGAAAGTTTACAATCAGCTGTAATAATCCAGCTCTTCTGGGTGGTTGCAACGAGAGGGGGAATCCTACAAGAAGGACAAAAATTACTTCCAAAGGGTTGTGTCCATCACTTTTCTGTCCTAATCTCACCCTCTGTTTTGGGATGGTAGTCTGATATTTTGACTAGGGCACGATGCAAAAAACAAAACATAGCTACATTACCTTTATCACCACCTTGCTTCCCAATAAGAGATCTCTCAGTTCATTGGTTGTTCAGAGTGGATGCATCACAACATAATGAAAGCTACTTTCATACACACATACTTGTTGACATGGCTGTTGAGAAGCGCGAAAGAGAAAAGACAACGTATGGGTCTTTATGAAAATGTGCCTGTTAAAAAAAATCCAAGTCAAAAGAGACTATATTCGAATATCCTAATTAGTGCCATCAGTGATCACTTTTATATTTTGATCGTAGTTACTAATGCCTTCTACAATTGCATAGTCTAAGCCTGGATATTATTATATGATGCAAGCAAATATTGTGCATTATGTTAAGCATATATAGGGTCTGTATTAAATTCACAAACTGAATACCCAAAGAGGAGATTGAGTATACATCTAACAGAGAAAATGCCTTCCATCTTAGACTCTAATTAAAAGACTCCAAAACCTCTCTCTTGATCTTGGCCATGTCACTACTCCAAGACAATTCAGCACCAAGTTCTATAAAACTAATCCTTGATCCTCATTCACCCTAAAATGTACTAAGATAGCAGAACTGAAAGTGAATTAACAGAAGACAGACTTGAGCATGTCATTTATCTTCTCTTTAAGCCATGGAATTACAAGTTCTAAAGAGACACAGCAAAGACATGCCTTCTGGACTATGGATGAGTATTCCCTTCAGAAGACACAGCAGTCTAAAAAATATGCATAAAAACTAAAACTGCTAGAGCATGCTCAATCAACGCAAAGGTTAAAAAAAATGTCTTCAGAAAAGATTCAAAAATGGATTCTTACAAAAGGTTACTAGCATTTTTACCCATACACGCATCCCCATTTTGGATCCCCCTGGGAACAGGGAACCCATGGGGGGGGTGCATCAGGTGGGAAGAGGCCTCCATGCTCCCCCTGCTCCCCCCCTCAGAAAAAGCCAAGCTGGTAAGTCCCCAACCCAGCTGAGCAGCACATGGGCCTGGGAGGAGCGAGGAGCAGCAGGCAGCCCAGTGGTGAGGCGTGTCAGCCTGGGGAGTCAGATAGCCCAACGCGTCATGTTCAGATAGCAGTTAGTGTCCAAGCACAACTGGGGTGAGTCGGGCACTCCAGATTCAACGGGTTGCCTGAGTTGCCGGCTATCTGGTTAAAGTTCTACTCCTGACAGTTCAAATGACAAGTAACAGGCCCTAGAAGTACACTCTCCAGCTTGAGAAGCATCTTACCAATGAATGATACTGAATAATCTCTGCTAAGATTCAGTGTGACTTTGTTCACCATTACAGAAGTTTCAGTACTGATTGTGGGATTATTGCTGTTAAAATTATGTGGAGGATGTTTGTGTTGTAATGAGAAACTACTTGGTGCCAGAGAGGACAGAACAACAAACAAAGGGTGAGGACAGAACAAAGGGTGGTCAACACTGGAGAGACTGAAAAGCCCAAAGCAAGTTGTTTGTTCTGCGTCCAGTAAAGACATGATCGATCTAATCTTTTTAAACTAGTCTTTAGGTACACACAGAGTCCAACACTATCTCTGACGGAGACTCATTGAGATGAGAGGCTAGATTCTTCTAGGTGATAAACACACTCTAGAAGAGGGAGCACCTATAGATCCAAGTGTTCTGACAATTGATCTTTGGAGTCTGTTCTCAGAAGTTAAGGCTACACATGGACCCCCTCTCTGTTCAGAAGGCTGCTGTTACCATCATCCAGTGCTACGTAAACCACCAGGGCATAATAGAGAGGCCAAATGGATGCATCCTCTATTGAAAATGCTTTTGATATCATAGAACTACTGTGACAGATGTAGTCCTTCCCACCACCACAGTACTGAAGACTGAGACAAAGTAAAACAATTTTAATTTTAAATGCTCCAAACACTCATAAAACTGTTACTTCCACTAAGCAGAGACATAGATATGCATTCATTCCTAAAAGGACATTACTGATGCTTAAGTCACTAAAGCAATTATTTATCCTAATCATGAGTCAAGAAACAATACTGCTGGGGAGGAAAAAAAGAAATATGAAGTTCTAACCCAATTTTTTTTCCTTCTTAAATAATGAAAGCCCAAACAATTTCCCATCAAGACAAAGTAAATATGGACCACTGAAAAAAAATCAAGTTCATAGATATTTATGGAAAATACTTCGGTAATTATAGAACATTTAAACATTAAGAAAAAGAACCACATTTAGAAACCAAGCTCACACTGTAGTAAACAGATAGTGTATTTACATATTATATCCATGTAAGCAATTGTCTCTGCTCGAGGATACTAATAAATTCAAATTCCTGCACTGGGAAATAAGAAATACAGGGGGGGAGGGTGTAAAAAAAATACATTTCATGTTACAAACCCCATCAACAGTTAGATTAGAGCTGAAACAGGTAGGTGATTTGCTACCCGTGAGTAATACCTACATGTTCAGGTATCGCATCTGGTACTCGGGGTACTCAATTACTAATCAGCTACCCAGAAACTCAAAAAATTAGTAATTTCTGGTACTGGTTTTCGGAGTTTCCAATTACCAATCGGTATATCATGACGGAATACAGAAAAATCAGGACTAGAAACAACATTCCAGGACATTGGGTACTCCGGGGATGGGGAACCTCAGGTCCGGGGGCCAAATGTGGCCCTTGGCAAGTTCTGATGTGGCCCCTTTCCAGGTCCTGCATCCAGTTCCTACCTCCAACTGCTGAAAAACCGAGCTCAGGATAAGGGGGCAGAGATGAGGGCGTACACTCAAGGAGGGGACAGATCCATGGTACAAATCCATGATCTGGACCCTCAGTATCTTGAATACACTCCTTAAGCATCCCCACCCCAACTACAATGCGGCCCTCAGAGTCTATACTCATTTTTAAAGTAGCCCCTGGAACGGAAAAGCTTCCCCACCCCTGGGGTACCCGAATCACATTGAAAAAGGGTACCGATTGGTACCCACTGTTATCAGGTCAATTTGGGTACTGGAAATTCTTTGTGTATACCCATTTTTGTAGGTACTCATTTCCGCTCTAGTTGGGATCTCTTTCCAGATATTCAGACTAACAACTTACTATCCAAATATCCTTCATTTAGGATTTAAACCAGTCCCTTTCCTACATAAAATTTGGTGGTTATATTCTTTAACACTGAATATGAGAAATGCATAACATCTACAAATAAGTATCATAATTCTTATTTTAATTGCCAACCATTTCTATTAGAATCTTTAAAATGAAGACACCGTAACAATTATTCATTCATTCCTCACACTCTCTCATCACTCCCAGTTAATTAACAGAGCAATCCTCTGGCAGAAAACATATGCACTAGAAGTCAGCATACATGCAAGTCTCATTCACTTCAATGGAACGTGCACACTATCTGCCAGAGGACTGTGCTGTTAATCACATTTCTGCAAGCAAGCAATTTAGTTTCCACGTTTACATGGTTTCTTTTCCAGGTATCAAAATCACAACTTGCATGCTGCCATTATGTCTGCAGAATCAAAATCTCAGAGAGTATGTTTGCCGTGTTGGTCCCAAAAATAGGTTGTAGAGACAAAGTAGCGTAGAGATATCTTTTATTGGACCAACTTAGGTTGGTGGAGGTTTGCAAGCTTTCGGACCTCACAAGATCCTTCGTCAGGCAAGTTAGAAATTCAAGCTGTACACTGAGCAAAGCAAGGCATGGGGGTTATATGCAGAGACTGGGGAGTCTTACATCATGGGAGGATAAGGACAGAGGGGTGGGGGAAAAAATATTTTTATTTAGTTAATTTACATCCCACCCCTCCTGAGAACAGCTTGGGGCGGCTAACAATATCAAAACATAAAATACAATTATAACACCAAAACACGGATAGGGTAAAAATACAAAACGCAAGGGTGGTGGGAGATAACCCAATCCCCCCCCCTCCCCAAAGGCCTGGGCGAACAGCCAGGTCTTGCAGATTTGCCGGAATGTTAAAAGGCTTGGGGCCAGATGAGCTTCCTCCGGGAGGGAATTCTAAAGGCGTGGCCCGGCCACCGAGAACGCCCTCTCCATTGTGGGCCCCCCCTCGCTTAACACGGGGGACCTCCAAGAAGGCATCCCCGGCCCCCTACGTAGTTCCCGTGGGGGCATTTGGTGCACTGGATGAGGTAGACCAGGTCATTGGACTTGCAGTTGTAGCTTCCTTATATTTGGAGTAGTTTACCACAGGGTGTCGGGATGTTGTTAGCAGCAGAGATGTGCGTGCAGGTCTTTTATCTTTTGTCCTGGAATTGTTTTGTTCCTGTGGGAGCGGGACTGTGCTCAGCGTTGGGTAGTTTGCTGCGGATGATAAGTTCAGCGAGGTTGGGGGGTTGCTTGAAGGCCAGAAGAGGGGGGTCAGGAGAAGTCTCTTTTAGGATGGGGTTCTCATCAAGTATGGTGAAAGCGGCCTTTAGTGTGGACACCAAGCAAGGATACTCAAACAGAGAAGTGGACCACATAATAGAACAGACCATCCAAATACCCCGTAACAACCTACTACAATACAAGAAGGAATCCTCCAGCCGCACTCCTCTAGTCCTCACTTACCACCCCAAACTAGAACCCATACGTGACATCATAAAACAACTTCAGCCCATACTTGAGGATCCCACCCGCCCAACTTATTATCCGCAGCTGTGGAACTCACTTCCGGTGGCGGTCCATTTGGCCCTGGATCTCCCCTTTTTTCGGAAAAGTTGTGAGACCTGGCTGTTCCGCCAAGCATTTGGCGGGGGAGATGGGTGAGGGGGTGGGTTGTTGGATAGGGGTCATTTTTCTTTTTGTCCTCCTTTTAGTTGTATCTAAATTGTTTTAATGTCTGTTTTGCAAACTGTAAGCTGCCCTGAGCTGCCTGTGGCAGGAGGGGCGGGGTAGCAAAATTCTAAAATAAATAAATAAATAAATGGGAGATTATTGAACAGGTGGTTGTCCAACAGCTTCAGGCTCATCTTAATAGGTCCAATTCATAGACCTGTTTCAGTCAGGCTTTAGTTCTGGGTAAGGCATGGAGACTGAGCTTGTGGCCTTGGTTGATGACCTGTGCCTGGAGACTAACCAGGTGGAATTCCCCCTGTCGCTCTTGTTGCATCTTTTGGCGACCTTGGATACAGTCGATCATGTAGGATCTGTAGGGATATACGGGACCATTCTTGAGTGGTTCTGCTCCTTCCTGTTGGGGAGGTGTCAGAGTGGTACTCGGCCATTGCTCGGCCCTCCCCTGTGGTGTCCTGCAAAGTTATATTCTGTCTATTCCCCTCTTGTTCAACATGTATATGAAGCTGCTGGGTGAGGTCATTCGGAGGTTTAGGGTCAAGTGCCATCAGTATGTTGACGACACCCAGCTCTACCTCTTTTTTCCATCCAACCCAAGTCCTGCAGTCTCAGTGCTTACCCGATGCCTAGCTGCTGCCAGGGATTGGTTGAGTATGAGCCAGTTGATGCTGAATCCAGATAAGACGGAAATGAGGATGGTACACCAGCCTTGTGATCTGGAGGGAATTGGGACTTAAGAGCTCAAAAAAGAGAAGGTCCATAAACTTTAGGATTTACTTCCTTTTAGATTTCATGATAGAGTCCAACCCCTCTGGTCAGTCAGGTTCACAGGCTTCTGGGCCCCTTACTGCACCTGGATTGTCAGGTTGTGGCGGTGGCCAGAAACGCTTTTCACCAACTCCACCTGGTGAGGCGACGGAGGCTTTTACTTCCCGATTCAGATCTGGCCACCCTTATCCTCCATGCTTTCATCACCTCGAGGCTAGATTACTACAACATGCTCTAACGTGGGGCTGCCCTTGACGACTGTTCAGAAGCTGCAGCTGGTGCAGAATGCGGTGGCTCACCTCCTTTCAGGGGTGAGGCACCAGGACCACGTTAATCAGATGCTCCAAAGTCTTCACTGGTTCCCTATAGCTTTCCAGGCACAATTCAAGGTGCTGGATTTTACCTTTAAAGCCCTAAATGGTCTGGGCCCCACGTATCTGACAGACCGCCTGTCCTTCCATGCCTCACTGAGACCCCTGCGATTGGCTAGGAGCAACTCCCTGTGGGTACCATCTGTTCATACAACAAGGGCCCACAGGGAGTCATTCCCCATGGAACTCCCTTCCCCTAGAGGTTCATTTGAGCCCGATCCTGAGCATCTCCCGGAGGTAAGATGTAAGATCTTTTTGTTTGAAAGGGCATTTGGCAGGCAGGAATGGGGGGGGGGGGGG
>QEPC01003823.1:2380568-2457493 GCA_003113815.1 Sphenodon punctatus | reverse complement strand
ATGGAAAAAGTGGCAGCGAACCTAATGGACAAAAAAGAAGCATATACAGCAAAATGGTTTCCATGTGTATGTGTTATGACAAACAAAAATCTACCTGAAGACCAGAGAGCATATTTATTTGATCATTATGTATAATCAAAATAGAACTTACCTGAACCCAAAAGACAAAGTGAATACATTTAAAAAATTGTAACCACAGTTAATTGTTTACAAGTTTATGTATATTGTTATTTAAAATAAAAGTTTATAATGTTAAAAAGAAAAAGAAAAACTCCCCCCAAGTTTCTGTGGAAGCTGAAGCATGAATCAACTTCCTTCAGCCAACCCAATTTCCAGATTCCAGTTCATAAAACCAAATAAAGGGGCTCTCCAAGACTGCTATCCCTATGGGTTATACCCTTCATACTGTGGACTAAACCATTCCAATCATCACACTCAGTTTTACGTCAATCCAAAGCAACAAAAAAGTGGAAACTGAAGATTGGTGTACTTCAACCATGTACAGTAGTGAACACTACGCTAAGGCCACAATCACTAAAGATAAAAGACTAACCCATTTGTTGAACCACACCAACTATTTCTTCTGTGAACACCTTGCATATTTGTAAACATTTTAGGAAAAAGGGATTCATTAGTTGGCATTATGTAACTCTTTTTGAGGTAGGAAAGTTTATTTTCTTTTACAGACTGCTATAAACTGGAAAAACAGCCATAATTTACTCTGTATGACATCAGGAGTGGGGAGCCTTTCCCTCCTAGGGGCCACTTTGAAAATAAGCACCAAGGATACCATAGAAACTGGAGACAGGCATACTTAAGGGCCCGAGAGCTATAACCTTCTCTCTAATCCTCCTTCCCACCCTACCCATCTCCCTCACCAAAAGCCTGGCGGAACCACCAAGTCTTACACAAATGTTGGAAGAAGGAGAGGTCCAGAACCACACGGGCCTCCATCGGGAGGGAGTTCCACAGCCTTGGTAGTCACCAAGAATGTCCTCTCCATAGTTGCTCCCTGCAACACCTGGGGGACTTCGAGAAAGGTTCCCCCGGCGAACCGCAGGGGCTGGCTGATTCAGAGCCGGGGGGGGGGAGAATGAGGCAGTCCTGCAAATAGGTAGGACCTAAGCCGTCTTGTTGCAATTCAGCTTCAGATGGCTTATCCGCATCCAGTTCCCCATAGTCACCAGACACTGGGTAAACACCAAGCCTGCTGAGTCTCGGTCTGATGAAAAAGAGATAGAGTTGGGCGTCATCAGCATATTGATGACACCGAGCATCAAAACTTCTCACGACCTCACCCAACGGCTGCATATTACACGTCGGACAGGAGAGGGGACAGAGTAGAGCCCTACAGGATTCCACACGAGAGGACAAAAAGCAATCCCCCAGCACCACCCACTGAGTTCTTCCACCCAGGAAAAAGCGGAACCATTCAAGAACAGTATTGCTTACCCCAGCTCAGTCCCACAGGCGGGTCACCAATGTCTCATATTCAACAGTATCAAATGCAGCCAACAGATCTAAAAATCAGCAGAGTCTATCAACCCTGATCCATTTTGCGGCAGAGGTCGTTGACCAAGGCCACGAGCAGTCTCAGTGCCATAACCCAGGTGAAAGCCAGACTGCGAAGGATCTAGAAAACTGATGCGGTCCAGATGCTCCTGCAGCTGCCAAGCCACTACCTGCTCAACGACCTTTCCTAAAAAGGGAAGGTTAGAGACTGGCCAGTAACTGACGAGGGAATCAATGTCAAGCAATGGTTTCTTGAGCAGAAGCTTGGCACTGTACCCTCCCAAAGAGAGGCACTGACCACTCCCGCCAGCAGTGGCCCCAGCGTCTCCCAGCTGACCTTGACCAGCCAGGACGGGCATGGGTCCAGTTCACAGAAGGCGGCTCTCAGCCCCCAAAACATCCTTCGCATCATTGGGGGGAACTATCTCCCGACCCCCCACCCCCCGTGGTAATTGATAATATCTGGTACTGGGGGCTCATTTGCAGATGGCCAGAGGCTACGGGACATCTCTCCCTCCCCCACCACCCTTGCGGGGGCGGGGTCTAGGAAGGGTTTCTTTCCGTGCCGCTCCCTACAACACCGGGGGCAGCCGGAGGGGTGTGTTGGGGGTGCGGCTCGAAGGGGCATGATCAAAAGGGGCCTGCCCTTTGATCATGCCCCTTGGGTCGGGCCAGGAGGCGGAGGGGCTGTTGGTTGGACTGTCCAAAGTGGGTTTTCTACTGGCAAAAAATTGTGAGGTCTCCTTCTTCCCCCAGAGAGAGAGGGGAGGAGAGGGAGCACATCCCCTTGTAGCAGCAGGGGATGGAAGAAAGTAGTTGGGATGGGCTTCCTTGTGTGAGCAGGAGGTAATATGATAAGAGATGCCGTAGAGGAAGTATTGGGATGATCCATTGTGATGATTATTAGATGTAATTTATTAATGTTAAATTGAACTGTGGGGTTCTCTGGGTATTATGATATTTTGTTGTGTTGGGTTTCACCTGCGTGGGATAAGGAACTCAAATATTGTATTTACTATGACTGAGCCGCTTCGATCCAACCTTGGTTGGGAGAGTGCAGGGTACAAATAAACAGATGAAGGTGGATGATGGATGGGAGGATAATGGATGGACGGCAACGAGGGTGACGGGCGACGATGGAGTGGCCGATACCCACTGAAACTGATCCTACAAAACCAGACAAGGCGGGGCTTCTATAACCTCTGGTTCTCCTATTGTATTAATTGCAGCGTCGAAGTCATGGTGAATCCAAGTGATTTTATCCATGAAGAAAAAACATATCTCAGTTGGCACTGAGAAACTCCAGTTCCAGGCGGAGGGAGGCTAGACTGACCAGCCCCCTCACCACCCAGAAAAGCTCCGCTGCACAAGACTTCGCAGATGCTATGAGGGCAGCAAAGAATTCCACCTTTGCTGCTCACACAGCTACAGCATAGGCTTTTAAACCAGCTTTATTCTGCAATCTGTCAGCTTAAACATGCCAATGGCGCCACTGTTGCTCCAACAGCCATGACCCTTCCTGCTTCAGCCCCCGCCGCAGATCCTCAGTAAACCAAGGAGACCTGCGGTGCCACTACCAAGGGAGCAAACACCTGGGAGCCTTGTTCCAAGCTTTACTCAAATCAAACACTGACCTCTACCACAGTAGTGATAAGTAGTCCACATTTACCTACCGGTAATCATTCTATAGCAACCAAGCTAACTCCGTCATTACCTATGTCAAACAATGGCGAACACTACAATGATATTGAACTACTGTAGGTAATTTTTAGCAAAGATCATTTATTACTGTCAATTCTACAATTTAAATGGTAAAACATACTTTATACAACTTGTAAAACACTACAAGACCCAGACTTCTATTCTAGTTACAAAGAAAGTACCAATTCTGAAGTCCACCTGCAGCAATAAGACAAATAGCAATAGACCTAATTATCCAGGGAGAAAAAAATTGAACTTATGCTTTTGAATTCAAAGTTATAACTCTCACCAAAAGACATTCATGCAAGCCTGTACAGCTGCTATAGCGTGTAGTTTTGCCAGTACACATCCTTTTTCTCCGTTAGAAAACAGACATTAAACATAATATTCTTTCTGTGGTTCTCTAAAAGGGATATACTCTTTTGTAGTCAAAGAATGTGTTCTGCAAGCCCCTATAATTTAATCATTGCCAGTCATAACAGCCTATTGTCAAAACATAACTCGCTCATTTATTTTAGCATCAGGGCACTCAAGCATGTTCAATTTACGAGCAGTGAAGTCACATGTTGAGGCCACAAGAGAGACCCATTGCAGAGTTGTCGGAAGGTTTTGTTCATCATAAACAAATTGCTTCTCTCAGGACTATCTGTGGGCTGAATCCAGAAGTCCAACAGTCTTGCACATTATTTTTTTTGAGAGGAACAAAGCAAAGCATTTACACCATAGCTCTATTGTCTACTCCAACACAGGGCCGAAGAACTAGATTATACACCACGATAAGGTTTTGATAGCAAGTCCAAGGTACAACAGTATGTTGCTTAAGAAAGAAGTTGATGGGGAAAAAATAGTGTTACACCATCTCTACACAGAAAGGCACAAGAATGGCAGCACAGCTTTTGCCAAAATACACACAAAATTCCACAAATTAATCTGAATTGAGGGCAAGCAGCTCAAAGATGTTTAAAATACAGGAAATGCCAAAAGAGAGCACAGATTGCTAACTGCCATGAGAAAATATGATGGACAAGCAGACAGTGTTATCTATAATATGCCTAGATCCGATACTTTTATTTATTTATACTGTGATTTTTATGCCGCCCCCCTCCTACCTCTGGCAGCTCAGGGTGGCTCACAATAAAAAGGTAGCAATAAAACAAATATTTCAATAAAACAAAATACAAAAATATAAAAATATCAATGAAAACAAGAGTCAAGAAAAACAGGCTGACTTTCTCACCCTAACTTCCCACCCACTATCCATCCACCCACCAAAAGCCTGGAGCAACAGCCAGGACTTACAATGGCGCTTTAACAGGGCGTCCCCAGCTGACTGCAGGGGTCAATCCAGGACCCGAGGAGTGAGGCAGTCCTGTAGATAGGCTGGGCCCAGACAGTTTAGGGTTTTATAGGTAAGAACCAATACCTTAAAATGAGCCCAGAAGACTATAGGCAGCCAGTGCAGCAGGCACAATACAGATGTTCTATGCTCACAGAGACCTGTCCCCATCAGGAGGCAGGCTGCTACATTCTGCACCAGCTGCAGTCTCCGGACCACCACCAAGGGTAGCCCCATGTAGAGTGTGTTACAGTAGTCCAGTCTTGATGTGATTAAGGCATGGATGATAGTGGCTAGGTCCGGGTCCAAGTCCGAAACGTATGTCCGAAGCAGACGCACCAGATGCAACAGGCAAAAGGAACTCACCACGGTCACCACCTGGACATCCGGGCGGAGCTGCAAATCGAGGAGCACCCCCAGACCACGGACCTGAGGAACTAGGGATGGCCATACCCCATCAATGATGAGGACCTCAACCACCCCCAGTCCTCTCCACCATCACCACCTCCATCTTGTCAGGATTCAGCTTCAGACAGGTCGTCCTCATTCGGTCCCCCACACCTGCCAAACACCAGGTAAGCAACGAGACTGCCGGATCTAGGTCAGCTGAAAAAGAGAGGTAGAGTTAGGTGTCATCAGCATACTGATGACGCCTAACCCCAAACCCTCTCACAACCTCACCCAGCAGCTGCAAATACACATTGAACAGGAGAGAATATAGAACTTTGCAGGACTCCACATGAGATATCCCAGGGGGATGAAAAACAATCCACCAGAAACACATGCTGGATTCTCCCGGCCAGGAAGGAATAGAACCATTCAAGATGTCTATATCTCTTGCACAGACACAGATTTATGAACTAATTTTATCTTAAAATAGTAAGACTATCTAAAATTGAAGAACTGCTAAAACTATGAGAATCCCAGCTTACACCTTTAAAAAGAGTTTCTACAACTAAGAGGTTAGAAGAGAGTCAGAAAACATTACTGAAGGGTAACTTAAGAGTTCAAAAAACAGAAGTTCCATAAACTTTAGGATTTATTTACTTTAAAATTTCATGGGTTTGGTGCATTTGCCACTGGCAACCCCGGCTATTATACATGGGAGTACAAGGTACAAAACCAGTATTGCAGGTAAGAAAGATGGAGAGCTGAAGGAGAGTACCCCCAGAAACGGGTAATCATCAAATTTTCAGTACCTGAATCAACCCAGCCACCACAATCAGTGCCCATCTGTGACCCGATTCGAGTATCCGATGTCCTGGCATGTTGACTTCCGTTCCCAATTTCTCAAGTTCTACATCAATATACCTACTTCCCAGCCGCCATTTATCAGTTTTCTGTCTCGGAAAACCAACTTCCAGATCCAGAAAGTCAACGTCCAGTCCTGGAAAAATACTTCCAGTCTCAATTTTTTAATGGCCCCCTTTATTATTATTATTATTAAACATTTATAAAGCGCCAGTAACAACCTGGCGCTGTACAGAACATATAATCAGCTGCGGTCCCTACCTCTGGCTNGCCTCAAAACGGCCTCAAAACGGCCTCAAAACGGCCTCAAAACGGCCTCAAAACGGCCTCAAAACGGCCTCAAAACGGCCTCAAAACGGCCTCAAAACGGCCTCAAAACGGCCTCAAAACGGCCTCAAAACGGCCTCAAAACGGCCTCAAAACGGCCTCAAAACGGCCTCAAAACGGCCTCAAAACGGCCTCAAAACGGCCTCAAAACGGCCTCAAAACGGCCTCAAAACGGCCTCAAAACGGCCTCAAAACGGCCTCAAAACGGCCTCAAAACGGCCTCAAAACGGCCTCAAAACGGCCTCAAAACGGCCTCAAAACGGCCTCAAAACGGCCTCAAAACGGCCTCAAAACGGCCTCAAAACGGCCTCAAAACGGCCTCAAAACGGCCTCAAAACGGCCTCAAAACGGCCTCAAAACGGCCTCAAAACGGCCTCAAAACGGCCTCAAAACGGCCTCAAAACGGCCTCAAAACGGCCTCAAAACGGCCTCAAAACGGCCTCAAAACGGCCTCAAAACGGCCTCAAAACGGCCTCAAAACGGCCTCAAAACGGCCTCAAAACGGCCTCAAAACGGCCTCAAAACGGCCTCAAAACGGCCTCAAAACGGCCTCAAAACGGCCTCAAAACGGCCTCAAAACGGCCTCAAAACGGCCTCAAAACGGCCTCAAAACGGCCTCAAAACGGCCTCAAAACGGCCTCAAAACGGCCTCAAAACGGCCTCAAAACGGCCTCAAAACGGCCTCAAAACGGCCTCAAAACGGCCTCAAAACGGCCTCAAAACGGCCTCAAAACGGCCTCAAAACGGCCTCAAAACGGCCTCAAAACGGCCTCAAAACGGCCTCAAAACGGCCTCAAAACGGCCTCAAAACGGCCTCAAAACGGCCTCAAAACGGCCTCAAAACGGCCTCAAAACGGCCTCAAAACGGCCTCAAAACGGCCTCAAAACGGCCTCAAAACGGCCTCAAAACGGCCTCAAAACGGCCTCAAAACGGCCTCAAAACGGCCTCAAAACGGCCTCAAAACGGCCTCAAAACGGCCTCAAAACGGCCTCAAAACGGCCTCAAAACGGCCTCAAAACGGCCTCAAAACGGCCTCAAAACGGCCTCAAAACGGCCTCAAAACGGCCTCAAAACGGCCTCAAAACGGCCTCAAAACGGCCTCAAAACGGCCTCAAAACGGCCTCAAAACGGCCTCAAAACGGCCTCAAAACGGCCTCAAAACGGCCTCAAAACGGCCTCAAAACGGCCTCAAAACGGCCTCAAAACGGCCTCAAAACGGCCTCAAAACGGCCTCAAAACGGCCTCAAAACGGCCTCAAAACGGCCTCAAAACGGCCTCAAAACGGCCTCAAAACGGCCTCAAAACGGCCTCAAAACGGCCTCAAAACGGCCTCAAAACGGCCTCAAAACGGCCTCAAAACGGCCTCAAAACGGCCTCAAAACGGCCTCAAAACGGCCTCAAAACGGCCTCAAAACGGCCTCAAAACGGCCTCAAAACGGCCTCAAAACGGCCTCAAAACGGCCTCAAAACGGCCTCAAAACGGCCTCAAAACGGCCTCAAAACGGCCTCAAAACGGCCTCAAAACGGCCTCAAAACGGCCTCAAAACGGCCTCAAAACGGCCTCAAAACGGCCTCAAAACGGCCTCAAAACGGCCTCAAAACGGCCTCAAAACGGCCTCAAAACGGCCTCAAAACGGCCTCAAAACGGCCTCAAAACGGCCTCAAAACGGCCTCAAAACGGCCTCAAAACGGCCTCAAAACGGCCTCAAAACGGCCTCAAAACGGCCTCAAAACGGCCTCAAAACGGCCTCAAAACGGCCTCAAAACGGCCTCAAAACGGCCTCAAAACGGCCTCAAAACGGCCTCAAAACGGCCTCAAAACGGCCTCAAAACGGCCTCAAAACGGCCTCAAAACGGCCTCAAAACGGCCTCAAAACGGCCTCAAAACGGCCTCAAAACGGCCTCAAAACGGCCTCAAAACGGCCTCAAAACGGCCTCAAAACGGCCTCAAAACGGCCTCAAAACGGCCTCAAAACGGCCTCAAAACGGCCTCAAAACGGCCTCAAAACGGCCTCAAAACGGCCTCAAAACGGCCTCAAAACGGCCTCAAAACGGCCTCAAAACGGCCTCAAAACGGCCTCAAAACGGCCTCAAAACGGCCTCAAAACGGCCTCAAAACGGCCTCAAAACGGCCTCAAAACGGCCTCAAAACGGCCTCAAAACGGCCTCAAAACGGCCTCAAAACGGCCTCAAAACGGCCTCAAAACGGCCTCAAAACGGCCTCAAAACGGCCTCAAAACGGCCTCAAAACGGCCTCAAAACGGCCTCAAAACGGCCTCAAAACGGCCTCAAAACGGCCTCAAAACGGCCTCAAAACGGCCTCAAAACGGCCTCAAAACGGCCTCAAAACGGCCTCAAAACGGCCTCAAAACGGCCTCAAAACGGCCTCAAAACGGCCTCAAAACGGCCTCAAAACGGCCTCAAAACGGCCTCAAAACGGCCTCAAAACGGCCTCAAAACGGCCTCAAAACGGCCTCAAAACGGCCTCAAAACGGCCTCAAAACGGCCTCAAAACGGCCTCAAAACGGCCTCAAAACGGCCTCAAAACGGCCTCAAAACGGCCTCAAAACGGCCTCAAAACGGCCTCAAAACGGCCTCAAAACGGCCTCAAAACGGCCTCAAAACGGCCTCAAAACGGCCTCAAAACGGCCTCAAAACGGCCTCAAAACGGCCTCAAAACGGCCTCAAAACGGCCTCAAAACGGCCTCAAAACGGCCTCAAAACGGCCTCAAAACGGCCTCAAAACGGCCTCAAAACGGCCTCAAAACGGCCTCAAAACGGCCTCAAAACGGCCTCAAAACGGCCTCAAAACGGCCTCAAAACGGCCTCAAAACGGCCTCAAAACGGCCTCAAAACGGCCTCAAAACGGCCTCAAAACGGCCTCAAAACGGCCTCAAAACGGCCTCAAAACGGCCTCAAAACGGCCTCAAAACGGCCTCAAAACGGCCTCAAAACGGCCTCAAAACGGCCTCAAAACGGCCTCAAAACGGCCTCAAAACGGCCTCAAAACGGCCTCAAAACGGCCTCAAAACGGCCTCAAAACGGCCTCAAAACGGCCTCAAAACGGCCTCAAAACGGCCTCAAAACGGCCTCAAAACGGCCTCAAAACGGCCTCAAAACGGCCTCAAAACGGCCTCAAAACGGCCTCAAAACGGCCTCAAAACGGCCTCAAAACGGCCTCAAAACGGCCTCAAAACGGCCTCAAAACGGCCTCAAAACGGCCTCAAAACGGCCTCAAAACGGCCTCAAAACGGCCTCAAAACGGCCTCAAAACGGCCTCAAAACGGCCTCAAAACGGCCTCAAAACGGCCTCAAAACGGCCTCAAAACGGCCAGCGCCCTTTTGTCGCCGCCCCTCCTCCCCATTTGACTTCTGATGCCTTTTTATTAATTGTCCATCCCAGAAAATCAACTTCTGGTCCTAGAAAGTAAACTTCCAGTCCTGGAAGAACTACTTCTGGTCACTTTAAAAAGAAGTGCCAATTTTTCAGTTTTCCAACCCAATATACCAATTGGTATACCGTCATACTGATTGAGAGTCAGTAAATAAAGAAGTGGTATCAGAAGTTACCAATTTTCAGATATCTGGGTGATCAGTACCCAGGTAATCTGTCGAAAAGGTGGGTATTACCCGTGGGTACTAAATTAAATACCTGTTTCTGCTCTAGTAGGGAATCAACAAAATCAGAGGGATCAACAGATCATAAACATGTCAGAGACTTGCAAGAAACTGTGCTTGTCATAACTCACAAGCTGACATCTTTGATCATCAGCCTATAGTCATGACCCCATGCTCCCTTCTTTGTGGGCACAGCGATCGTGACATAGAAGGGCTGCACAACAAGGTACAAAGTAGAGCATCAGATAATCTCTCAGTGTTAAGTCAAGCCATGAAGAGACTCTACCAGAACACATGAAGATGAGCAGAGCCATTGCTAGCCAAATTTATAAACGAGTCAGCTGGAGACCAGGACCGATAAGTTACGAAAGAAACCATGAACTCTAGTGTAGACTTTATGTTCTCAAACTGGGGGGCACGGAAAGTATTCTTGGTGGGGCACAAAAAAGATCCCAGCTGTCAAACACCTGGCTCTGGACTCGGCTGGGGGAGTCTCCAAAATAATGGGATGACAAGGGGGAGAGAAAGGAGCAGCAACAGGAATGTGCTGCAGTTTATGGGCAAGGGAGCAAGATGTATGTATCTGTGTGGTATGGGGAGGGGCCTTGACTACCATAAACCAGCAGAAGGTGATGGTGTGGTGGGGGGAGCACAGTTCAAAAAAAAGTCAGAATGGCTGGTGTCAACTATTATTTCTGAACTTTACACTACTGTATTATTTATGAGGGCTTAAAGTGCTATAAGAACACCGGTGTTCACATATTTTGTCTTAAACTCATTTACAGCATGATCTGCAGGGTGTTTTTATTTTTAAATTACTTCAAGCATCATTTGGCAGGGCAAGGGGGTGATATAGACATAAAATTGGTATTTAGCCTTGCCTCAAGTCCTTCTAAGGTGAATGGGATTCATGCCAACACTAAACACTGCAAGGATTGCACTGTTAATGAAGTGACTACAACTCACGGCTAAACCAGTACAACAAGCCAATTCAGCACATATGTGGACTCTCAAGTGACACTAAGTATCTTCCAGTGCCAACCCCACATTATACTCTGCCTCATCTCAAATAATAATGGCTGCTCTTTATTTGGCCTGTTGACTGTGCATCTCCCTACAACATACACATGTATTCTTATGATCTGCAACTCATTAAATACCCTTCAGAAGATTTTGAAGAAAGCTTTGTGAGTAGAAAAGTAACTCCTGGCAACTCCCAGAATCCTCTGTGGATAGTAGAAGGCATCCCATTACATACTGCATCAAGCTTCTACACACAAAGGATAGGAGGATAACCTTCTATAACCCACTATGCCAATATGAAGCAGCAGTGTTGTTAAGTGATCACTGAGAAGTGGTACAAATACCATGTGTGGACACAGGAAGGTCAGTTCCCTTGAACTGTTTTAACTTACAGCTGTAAGCTACAGTTTACAATAACTACTAAACTTCAATTAAAACAAGTCCCAAAATAAACTGCAGCACTTCCAAATCCCTTGAGTACCAAAAATAAGGCTGAAACAATCTTATAACAGATTAGTGGTATCTGACATTAAAGAGACATCAACAGAGCACCTAACAGATTTTGCTATATGAAAAGTAATATTACACACAGATCCCTTCAAAGCACTATAGGAACTGAATTGGTTTATCTGTGCATACTCGCTTCTTCACTGAAAATTAGTACTGTATCATTAACCTATGCTTTAACATGGTTGAAGAGCAGGGAGGTGATCGAATCTGCTGCTAGATCCTGTTGTCTCTCCATGCTCTGGTCATCATTCGCCTTGACTATTGCAACCTCCTTATAACTGGTCTTTCCTGCTCTAATGTGCCCCACTCCTACTACTTTCCACTCTGGAAGCTTCACTCCTCCTCTTCCACCACCCTCGCCTGCTCACAAATGAATTCACCACAAAATTTAGAGGCAGGCTGGAGGGGCGGGGGAGGGGGGGGGGAAGAGAGCCCAATCTCACTTTTTTTGGCAGCCCTGATAGGGGGGTGCCATTATCTCCCCTTCTCCTCCCACAAGTCTCATTCAGACAGACAGGGAAGGGAGGGGCTTCAACCTTTCTGCACAGCAAAGTGCAGGCCATGTGGGGGAGTTGCCAATGATGCTGGGACATGAAGTTGCTGCGTTTACCAGGGACATGGTAAGTCAGGGGGCTCTTCCTCTTGCCATTACCCCAGTATTCCCCACAATTTGACCAAAGTTGCCCCACTGATAACATAAAACAAAAATTATATTTTTTTTAATAGAAAACAGAGGAAAGTAACTGGAAAACATGGAATGTGCCTGTTTTCCATTAAGCTGAAAACCCCACAAATGAGTCATTTGCAAACAAAAAGGCCAATATGGCAAAGGGCCTTTCTAGTTACTCACCAAGCTACAAGCTGCCACATTGTGCAGCTTTTTACATGCCAAACCTTCAGTGCACTGAGGCAGTGCCATGACTGCTTGATAAAAGGAACTGGAGTTAACATTAATCCAAGCCAATATTATACAGGGAACCTTTTCAGTCTGCAAAGGTTACTAGTGATTCCTGAACAGGATTCAACAATGACAGGGGCAATTTCTCAAACTGTTCAGTTTCAAACACTGTCCAGAACTCCAAATAGGCCAAGGACATAGCTGGAATTTACTATCCAAATAGATCCCAAATCATAATACTTTGAGATTTAACAACGAGCAAACAATATTCCCATAAATTACTTACAACCAAGTGCTTATTTCTGGGATCCATCCAAATCGTCATCATCTATGCTGCAACAGGCAGAATTAAGCAGTACAGCAAAAATGTATGCGTCTCAGACTGCTGTAAACGGTCAATCATTCCCAAGTTACAGCTGTAACAGTTTCCATAATAAAACCACTTTGGAGTTCATGAATAGTGGGTAACATTTACAACACCATCCTCAGAACACAGAATGTGTTCTTTGGGCTAGAAATGTCCCAAAGTTTATTATTTGGAACGTTTCTGGCACCAGTGGCAGGGGAATGGTGTAAGAAATGAGCATATTTAGTGTTTAGTTCAAGGGATGGGAATAATTCTATTACTTAATCCAGCTGACTGACCAGCTGCATGTAACAACTCGATATGGCCAAAGATAGATGCATTTCCAAGTTGGTTTACCATAATTTAAAAGGCATTCTTATTCCATTAAGAAAACATTTTTTGTTCCCATTAGGATGAATATAATAGTGCTTTCTGAATTTACAAATCAAACCTGAGCAATTGTTTCCTTTAAGGAATACTGGAGTTCGGAGTGACATCCTTTAATAATTTAGACTGCAAGTTGTTGTTTAATTGGCTTAGATCAAAACTAAACAAAATCAAAATGGCCGACTACTTACCAAGTAGTTATCAAGTACGATATTCATAAATCAATGTCACATGACAACTTCACAAACATATAGAAATTCACACTTTTTAAACTTTGGTAAATATTTACACCATCTCTAATTCTCACACACAAAATGGAGCAATGTTTTACATTTATTTCCCTTGGAACTATAAATTTAGTGAAAAAGTACTTCCTTTTATTTGTTTTAGATCTACTGCCAGTGTGCCCTAGTTCTAGTATTCTTAGGGGGGGGAGGGAGGTCAGCTCCCTAGCTACTTGTTCCACACCTCTCATGATTTTGTACACTATCATAAATCCCCTCTGTCATCTCTTCTCCAAGCTGGGGAGCTGCAACCTATTGAGCCTCTCCCCTCATACAGGAGCCGTTCCATACCTCAGATCATTTGTGTTGCCCTTTCTCCTGCACCTTTCCCAGTTCTGTCACTTTTTTGAGATGGAGTGACCTGAACTGCACATAATACTCAAGGTGTTGGTTGCACCATAGATTTCAACAGTGGCATAATAATATTTTCTGTTTTATTCCCCAGTTCCTAACATCATTTGCCTTTTTGACCACTGCTGCTGATGTTTTCAATGAACTGTCCACAATGACTCCAAGATCCTTTTCCTAAATGGTAACTAACAGCTAGTTTAGAATCCTGCACTCTATACGTATAATTAAGATTATTTTCCCTTTGTGCATAACTTTGAACTTGTCCACAGTCCACACTGATTTTCATCTGCCATTTTAGTGCAGCCTAGCAAGACCCTCCTGTAAGTAAGTCCTCACAGTCCACCTTCGCAGTAACCACAATAATGTCCCTTTCAACTATAAACATTTATTTTTATATCTTGGAGGGCGGAGGGAAAAACAGGTTGTATGCCAACAACAGTCACCTTACCCTTTTAAAGAGAGCTAATGCATATTTACTCTTTAAAACCTATTGAAAACTGTGCTACCTTTTATTTTAGGGTTTCCCCAACAGTCTAAAAATCACAGCTTCTTTTTAATTTACGATGTCATCTTCCTTAGGGAAAACAGATAAATGTCTCCATGAAGAATCTTTCACATTGTATGTGAATGATTATAGCTATAGTAGCTTTTAAAACATAGGTGACTAGTAACTTTGATAGTGGGGGGAAGGGCACAGGAGTAGCTGGGCAGGGGTTCTTTAGGGCTTTGAAAATCTGGGGGGGCACATCCCCCCCCCATGTTCCCACGAGTCACCTATGATTTAAAATGTAATGTGTGTCTAAGAACACACTACAGAAGCACTGGAGGTGCCTACCTTCCCAAAGCTTAGTAACTGTACCATCTGGAATCCCCTTCCAGGCAAGTTAGGCTAAGCATCCACATAATTTCAATGGAATTTGTAAGCAGTACAGGTAGAAACCACAGACTTGAAGAAATTTGTAAAGAAATGTACAAGTCATAGGCCAGAGATGAAATGAGGATACACCCAGTATGCCCACAAATGAAAGAAATGATGGTTTATACACAATTGTATATAAACATTTATCTACATTATGTGATATTAATTTATCTAGATTACATGAAAATAAATTGATGCTTTGGCTTCCATTGCCAACAATTGTTTTCTTTCCAATGTGTACACAGAGCAATTTATTTTGATTACTTTCTCCTCACTGGAGTCAACAGCCTATTTGCCAATGATCGTCAAAAACCTTCATTTTTCCTTCACCGAGCTTCTGCATTGATCCTATCAGTTTAAATTTAAATCCCTTTGGTCTAAGAACAAGTCGTCCATATTTGTCAGACCTATGAGCAGTACACATTGGTTGCTTGGGGTATGTTTTATTGTTTTAGTATCACTTCCCAAGTAGAGAAAAACATTCTGTTTCTGTGTTGTTAGGATGAGCAGATAACACTTGTCCACATAGATGCTCAGCTAGGTACGAACACACAAATCACCTAGAGTACAGTTTAAGGCAAAGTTTTAGATGAATAAAGAAATGGTATATAATTTATCTAAACATTCTCTATAGATATGCCCAAACAGTGAGGACCATAATAGCTTTCAATATTGAAAGAGTGCCATTTAAACCCCTCTGATTTTACTTTCCCAGCTGAAAGAAATGAAGGAATCAAAATACTGGATAACTTCTCACTACCATGTTATGTTTAACAAACGTTGACAGATTACCCAAGAGTCATTAAAGAGTTAACCTTAAAAGTAGATTTCTGTTTACATGTCAAAAAGGGATATACAAAAGATTTAAGTTCTATATAATTAAAATTATTTTCATGACTTTTCTAAGTTAACTCAATAACCAACAGGTTAAATACAGAAGTAGTTTGAGGTTATGCCCCCAAAACCATGTCTTCTAGCCTCCCTTCCTTGGAAACCTCATTAGTGACAGCATGTTACTTAACTACTAACACAACTATACAAACGTAGCACACAAGGATAAACGAAGCCCTTGCTGGTCAAAATAAACAAATGTTAGAAGTTATTAGGAAAAGGGAAGAAAAAAAACAAAACTATAATAATGGTGCTATACAAATCCATGGTGTGCCCACAGCTTGAATATTGTGTTCTATTTGGGAACGGGTTCGCCTGCAGCTCAAAATGAGCAGAACATGAGACGTGTCATACTGGATCAGAATAGTAGTTCATCCAACCCAACATCCTGTCTCTAACAATGGCCACTTTGTCGCTTCAGAGAAGTGTGTAACAGGTCATAATGGAGTGATACATTCCCTGGAAAAGGTGCAAACAAGGACAAAGAATTTTTAAGGTATGGAATAGCTGCCATATGAGAGGCTCGGCTCAATAGCTTGGGGTTCTTCAGTTTAGAGAAAAGATGACCAGGTAGGGACATGATAGAAATTTACAAATCATAAGTGGCACAAAGAAGGTAAATAGGGAGCCAGCTATTATTTAGTCTCTCTCAAAATACTATGAAGTACAATGGGTGCTTTTAGACAGACAGCAGCTCCGGTTCTGCCCACGCCATCCCTCTTCAGCCTGAGTTGGCTGGTCCATTTAAAAGCATCCCACCAGATGTACAAGTGGAGCAGGCACAGGCAGTCCCAGTGGTGGAGCCCAAAGAAATCATGGAGCACCACCAGCAGAGAAGGCCAGCCAAACTCTGGGTACCAGTCGAAAATGGAGCAGCTATCCATCTGATGGACAGACCCAAGCTGCAGCTCCACTCCCAGTTGGCAGTTACGCCAGACAACACTACAGACCAGCCTAGAGTGTCGGGTGATCACCTGCAACTCCATGGTGGGGGGGGCCGGGTAAGCAGACCATCAGCCAAGCAGGGAGTCCACCAGGTACATCAAAAATGGACCCAGGCAAGGCTGGATGTGAGCAGACGCAGGGGTGCATCCCCGGAGCAGCTCCAGTGGCAGGCAGCCTCCATATCCATCTAGAAGCACCCAACGAAATTAACAGGCAGAAGATTTAAAATAAATAAAAGTACTTAACACTTGCATAATCAGTGCAACTCCTGCTAGGGAATGCTATGAAGATCAAGAGCATATAAAAAAGGACTAGGTAAGTTCTTCGAAGATAGGTTTTCTATTAGAGAAATTGGCCAGGGGATGAGACTATCAGCTTCTAAAGTGGGAGAGAGTAAAATAGCATGAAATGGATTGTTACATTTTTACTAGCTGTGCACTTCGGTGAAGCAACTGCCAGGATGCTGGGCTAGATAGCTAATGGCACGGATGTTCTTAATACTACATTTCTGAAACCACTTGCAAGTAGTCCCACTGATTTTCAGTGGAACTACTCACGAATGGTTCCAGGATTGCAGTGCCAATGAATTTACCCCATTCCTACTCTCGTGCATAGTCAATTATGTTTTGTTTTTGCTGGGGTGTTTTTTTGTTTGTTTGTTTTTGTTTTTAAAAGAGCTGTGCTTTGGAAACAAAGGGGAGATGCCTCTGAGAAGGCAGAGCAACGTACAAACGCATACTGAACACCAAGTAGGTTTTATTTTCTGGTTATTTAAAATTTACGTTATTATAGTCATTAACTATTGAGTAGAATGTGCAATTAGTACCGTTTGCAGTGATCTATACAGACATGTTTTAACGGAGTACCTCCATCACCCTTTAGTGTAGGAAAAGTTAAAAAATTAAGATCAGACTAAAACCAAACTTTTGATTAGAAAGCTACAATACAATTACTGTTGAGGCAAATTGCATTAAAGGAAATACAGCCTCCTACATTTCCTGCTATAATTGGATTCCATATAAAAATGTTTAGTGTATTAATTCAGACTACTGCCTGGTGTACCTCAAAATGTAGAGGTTGTCCATCTTAGAATTACTGTTGTCCATCTTAGAATTACTATAAAAAGAGTCTGAAATATATATTAACATGTTCATTGCACTCAGAAGCTAATCTTCCTGGTCTTTTTCACAAAGTACTTATTTTTAAGAATTTTAAAAACTGGCAGTCCAAGGCAGATAGATCACCCCATATAAAGTGGCGTTGTCAAGAACCCAGTTAAGGGAGATAAGAATATAGTAAGAATGCCCACAGAAGGGATTCCTTGCTACATTTTACAAAGACTCCTTTAATCCTTTTCTATAATGTTGTGCAAACTAATGGTGTTCTGTCCTGTCACGACACATGAGAGAGCAGAAACCAATTTGGATAGAATGTTCAGCACACAAATAGTCTCCCCTGCTGTTATTGTGATATCAAACCATTTCTTCTAGAAGAAACCAAAATATTTTCTTTTTAGAGTATCTAGGTTCAGGAATAAGCTCAAACCTCTGAAAAAGCCATCACTACTCAGAGAACACAGGAAGTTATGAGTTGGCATCTCACCATACAGAAGAAACAGAAATGACATTTAATTTTTCTTCCTCAGCATCTATCACAGCTTCAACATGTGATGTAGACAATTTAGTACCCCAATTCATAACAGATAAACTAAAACCAATCACACTAGGAGTCTATTAAAAAAGCTAACTGGTGAGAGAAAAGCAAGCCTAGAAATGCTGCATGAGCTTTAACTGCATGAGCTTTAAGATGCAAGGCTGTTAGCAAATGATCATCCACCTTCAATAAAACCTTGGAACTTCAAGCTCATAACATCCTATCATTTTAAGCAGAAAAGCCCTAATCCAACCCAGAAAGAACTCAGGGCATTCCAACAAGCATACCAGATCTGGTGTTTGTACTCTAGGAACAGGAGTGGGGAATTTTTCCTCTCCCAGAAGCAACTTTGAAAAATAAGTACAAGCTCCAAGAGCCACATAGAAGCTGGGGGCAGAGGGTGCATAAGGGGTGCACTCAGGAAGAGGGTTCAGGTCATGCATGGATTTGTGCAATAGAACCATCCCTTCTCAGTCTTTCAGTGCTTCAGGGTAGGAACCAGATCTAGGTGCCAGATCCAGGAACTGGGAAGGGAACAAAGAAAAACAAGCTGAGAGCTAAAGTTGGCCCCTGGGCCTGAGGTTCCCCACTCCTGCTTCTATAGGAACTACCTCCCTCTCTGCTCTCACAAGCAGAAAGAAATCTCCTCCCTCCTATTAATTTTCCTCCTTTGGAATTTGCAGGGAAACTTCCAAGTAGGGGCTGGATTTATTAATTTATATAGTACAAGCAACATACCTTGTGTTGTACAGTCAGTAATTAGAGGAAAGCAGAGCGAGGTGTGTCCCCATCAAAGAGAAAGAACTGAGGTTCACTGGGACAGCGGAGGACGGTATAAACAAGGGAAGTTTCCCAAAACAGTACACCCATGTAGAGCTGAAACAAGTATCCATTATTATCTAGTACTATCTGGTATCCAGATGGATTATGCGGTATCCACTGGTATCTTGTCAGATACCTAGTATCTGGTAGCAGCCAGTGGTTAAGCCAGTTAACTGGATTACTGATTTACCGTGATACTGTGTATTACTTTTTACTAGGGGTGGGAAACCGGTACAATCCGGTATCTGATAATGCCGGTATCGGGCGTACCGGCATTATCGGATTCGGCCCGGTAATCCGGCCCCCGGTACCGGATTTGGGTGTACTGGTTTTTTGACATTGCAGCCATTTTTAAATGGCTGCAATGTCAAAAAATTTAAAGCCCCAGGAAAACTGTTTAAAAAAAAAAAAAACCCTCCCCGAGTCCAGGCTGCGCGGGTGGAAGGGGGGACACCCCCCACCCACCCTGCCCAGCCTGGCTTTTTGTTGTAAAAAAGAACAGAGTGAGACCCCGAGGCGAGCCCCCCCCCAGCACCAGCGGCCGCGGCGTCCCCGCAGCCGCGGGTAAGTATGACCCGATCCCTGGGGGGGGGGGGGTGTTTAACACCCCCACCCCCCCAGGGATCACCCCTACACTCAGTGCGCTTGCCGCTTGCCGCTTACCTTGGGGAGCTCCGGCGGCGGCGGGCGGTCCGGCGGCCTCAGCGCCGGCTGTGGCTGCCGGCGTCAGGACGTTCTAGGCCTTCCGGTGCACTTCCGGGTTTCACCGGAAGGCCTAGAACGTCCTGAAGCCGGCAGCCACAGCCGGCGCTGAGGCCGCCGGACCGCCCGCCGCCGCCGGAGCTCCCCAAGGTAAGCGGCAAGCGGCAAGCGCACTGAGTGTAGGGGTGATCCCTGGGGGGGGTGGGGTGTTAAACACCCCCACCCCCCCAGGGATCGGGTCATACTTACCCGCGGCTGCGGGGACGCCGCGGCCGCTGGTGCTGGGGGGGGGCTCGCCTCGGGGTCTCACTCTGTTCTTTTTTACAACAAAAAGCCAGGCTGGGCAGGGTGGGTGGGGGGTGTCCCCCCTTCCACCCGCGCAGCCTGGGAGGGGGAGGGGGAGGAATTTATTCCATTGCTTTCAATGGGGACACAGCGCCCCATTGAAACCAATGGATTAAATCCAGTACCGGTATACCGGATTTAATCCGGGAATCCGGTTTTCGTGAAACCGGTAACCGGTAAATCCGGTACCCGGTAATGGGCCCGGGGTCCCACCCCTACTTTTTACTAAATTACCGTTACCACTTTAAAAAAACAACAACACTCCCTCTCTGTTTTTACAGTAGTAACAGTAACATCTGGAAATATCCAATTTGTCAGTTAACCTCCATAAGTTAACCAATACGTTACCGAAAGTCACCTAACCAGAATACTAGATATTGATCAATTTTAGTTTTCATTAGACTACACACAAGCATGAATGCTGAGGCAGGAGCCTCCTTCTCTACTTTAACCCTACTTGTTTAGAGAATTCTGCCCCCCTTCCCCCCCCCCCATACAGCGTTAACCCTGTGCTCATGTGAACACAGGTAAAGTTGAAGGAAGGAGGTAGTTGCTTCTGAAGAGATTTCAAATTTCTCAGTTTCAAATTTCTCGGTTTCAAATTTCAAATATTTCAAATTTCCGAGTTCTGGGTACCAAGGCCGGTCCCCGGAAAAAGTCAAAGCCTCAATCGAGTGCTGGCACAGGTGGCTGGAGTGACCCAGACGGTTGACCCTAGCTTCTCTGAGCTAAGAACCAAAGCTCAGTGCCATATTTGGTAGGAGGGGAGTGTGGGAGAGGACAGTTGAGTGATGGACAAGCCACACAACAAGTTTTGATTGGCTAGCAGGGGCAAAATCAAAGAGGCTGTAGTCCCATTTTCCATTCTTTTTTGTGAATTTGGCTGTGTGCTATACTGTTGATCTGTAAGTAATCAGCTTGAGGGGGAGCAGTGCCTGGTCTGTCCCTCAAGGATACAATATCCAAGATTGCTTCACCAGACATAATAGTTTAGGCTTAGATTTAAAGACGATCCGATGTGACACTCCTAAGGGATATTAGGAGCTGCCTGAGTCAGACCAATGGTTTATCTTAGTCCAGTATTGTCACAACCTGACACAGCAGCAGGGTTTCAAATCCAGTTCTCCGGGGTCTCCAGCAGAGGCCTCACCCAGGCATGCTACCCGAGGCGCTCCAGGATCCTGGGTAGAGGCCTCACCCAGGCATGCTACCAGAGATCCTGAATCAGAGATGTTAGGAATTAAACTTGGGACCTTATACACGGAAAGCATGCGCTCTACCACCTGAGTCATGGCCCACCCCTATATACCAACTTTAAGAATAGTCTTAAGCCTAGCAATTAAAATGTCTAGTAAGTACAGACCCATTTCTCTTCCCCTATTTTATTTCATATAGTAGAACCACATTGCTAACAAGAAAATTGTTCTGAAGTCTCAATGGTCAAATCTGTTAGCTATTTCCTTATGCCTAGAAAGTCACTTAAGATTAAGTCTCACAAATGGACTATCAAAAATAATTCCATTTTATCTACGTAGTCAGAATACTCTAAGCACATCTTGATTCTGACAATATCATTACTTGTAGCATGAACAAAAGGATGAGTGGGGAAAAAAAGAAAGATCTTTTGGACAGCCACCTTACAAAAAATCCCTAGAATATGTAGTATTATCTTGTCTTTGTATACGATTAAAAGCAAAGTTTGCAAAAGTTTTGTCTGATCCCCTGATCAAGCAGGCATTTTTGCAGTTAGGAAGTCTGCCTATAATAGAGGAAGTCCAGAAAAATGCTGACTGATGGGCTACGTTGTGGGAAGAGAGGGTGAGGGGGTAGCCTTCTTTGGAGTGCCATGTGACTGACTAGTGGCAGATGTCTCAAATGCGAGCCCCACCCAGTCTCTGAAGTTTGCTAACACTGGCAGCCTAAAACCTGAGAATTACAACTTTCAAGGCAAAATGAGACTTCTGGAAACTAAGTGAACAGCAGCAGATGATTCACTCCACAATTATGCTCTTGTAGTCTTTGATGCATCTGGTACCGATCATGGTCAGAAAACATAACTACCACCATACCAACTGGGGCTTGCCAATGATCCAATTAGCCCCTGGACCAATGGCCTGATCCAGTTGGTATGGTAGGGATATGAATTATAGAAATTAGTAAGTTAACTGCACAGTGAATACCATAAAATGTTCTCCCTTATAGTGCTGCACACAAGGGCTCCAGTCATGGATTCCAATTTTATTCTTTGGGGGGGGGGGGGGGGGGGGGGGGGTTGTTTTTAGTCTTTCTAGTAAGTTTTTCAAGTAAGTAGTGGAGAAAACTTTTGTAGTCAGTCACGGACCATAGATGACTAATTTTGTGAACACATTGCTGCAATGCACTCTACGTGGTACTGCCCTTGATGACTGTTTGGAAGCTGTAGCCAGCACAGAAGGTGGCCCGGCTCCTTTTGAGGCTGGGTCGTTGGGAGTACATTACATCAGTGCTCTAGAATACGTACTGGCTACCAATAGCTTTCCAGACACAATTCAAGGTGCTGATTTTAACCTTTAAAGTCCGAAACAGCCTGGGCCCCTCATATCTGAAAGACCGCCTGTCCTACCATGCTCTATCGCGACCCCTACAGTCAGCCACAGACGGTCTCCTGTGGGTTCCACCTGTGACTAGTCCACATGATGGGGGCCCACAGGAAAGCATTCTTGGCTGCTGCTCTGGTCCTGTGGAACTCCCTCTCCCTGGAGGTCTGGTTGGGTGTTTTTGGTTTTTTTTTTTGGGGGGGGTGGAGGGTGATTAACACCTTAAACATCTGGGCACCTGCCCGGCTAGGATTGTCTGTACACTGCACTTGAGCAGTTATTGGCCACTCTTAGTCAGGCATCCTCTCAGAGTCATAATAACCCAGAAGAAACAGCTGGGCCGGCTGCTTCATCCCATAGTTTTCTGTGGGAAGGGGGAGTGTATGGTGGGCAGAGCATGGCAGGAAAGAATACCTGCCAATTTTGTCATGTTAAATTTGTGAGTGGAGGCTGCCCAAATGCACAAGAAATATATGTATTGGCTGCCCGTTTATTATGTTGGGCACACTAAACGTGTGAGGGCTGAGTAGGGGCTGCGCAGACTGACCAAAGACTCCAGCAGGTTAATGTTTCATTTTTCACCCAAAGTGGCTGGCAGGAGGGAAAAGGTTCCCCATCCTTTGACTATACACAGCCACGTTACCACAGATTAGTGCTGAAACTCAGTCCTCGGAAAACTTCGGAATTCACTAGGGATTCCGTTTCTCAGTTTCAAATTTCCGAGTTCTGGGTACCAAGGCCGGTCCCCGGAAAAAGTCAAAGCCTCAATTGAGTGCTGGCACAGGTGGCTGGAGTGACCCAGACGGTTGACCCTAGCTTCTCTGAGCTAAGAATCAAAACTCAGTGCCGTATTTGGTAGGAGGGGAGTGTGGGAGAGGACAGTTGAGTGATGGACAAGCCACACAACAAGTTTTGATTGGCTAGCAGGGGCAAAATTGAAGTGGCTGTAGTCCCATTTTCCATTCTTTTTTGTGAATTTGGCTGTGTGCTATACTGTTGATCTGTAAGTAATCAGCTTGAGGGGGAGCAATGCCTGGTCTGCCCATAGAGGCAGTGCTGGGGGACAAGAGGTTTCCACCATGCCATGATTTTTTACAAATATAATAAATGGGTGCCACGCTACTGCTACCTGCTGATTGGCACCATGGAGACCAGAGGGATCTCTGCCTTGCTCCACTTTCCTATGGCCTGGGCTGTCGAAGTTACCAGTACTACACCAATGCCATGCTTTAAAAAAATAAATAAAAAAATAAAAAAAGTGGGTGCCACTGCTGCTTGGCCAGAGGGAACTGCCTAGCTCACTTCCCCTGGCCTGGGCTGTCCATATACTAGGGGCAATGCTGGGGGTTGCCAACAGTGCCTAATATACTTAAAGTGGGTGCTGCTGCTGGCACTGCTTGATGGCAAGTTGGCACCATAAAGGCTAGAGAGGGATCACTTCAGTTTTGCTGTTGTTTTTGTGGGCACTGACTGCACTTGGTCAGTGGATTCAACTTTGCCAAGATGTGACTGACTACTGAGCAGGGGCACAGGGGAGATGTACTTTCTCTGTGGTTAAAATACAGTGTTGGGGAAGGGGGCTTGCCTTGCATAGGTGGGCACCTGGCACAATGGAGGGGGGGAGTTTGGAGGGATGAACATCTGGTTTCTTTTTTATGGGTATTATAAGTATTTCTGCTGGGCTGGCTTTTTTTGGTTTTGTGCACTCAGTTGTTGCACTATTGTGGGTTTGTCTTCTTGAGCGACTGTCCCATTCTTGCTAGCCTGCTTTTCTCAGCACTGCTTGGTTGGCATAATGATTATAAAATGGGTGCACTGCTGATGGTGGGCCATGCTGTGGGTAGACTACTGCTGACTTTTTCTGGATTTCTGCACAGTTGCATTTTTGTGGTTGTGTCTTCTTGAGCAACTGTCCCACTCTTGCTAGCCTGCTTTTCTGGATACTGCTTGGTTGGCATAATGATTTTAAAGTAGGTGCACTCCTGATGGTGGGCTATGCTGTGGATATTGCTGGCTTTATTGGCTTTCTGCACACAGTTGCATGGTTTGGGTTTGTCTTCTTGGTGCGATTGTCTCACTCTTGCTAGCCTGCTTTTCTAGGCACTGCTTGGCATAATGTTTTTAAAGTGGGTGCACTTTAAAATCATTAAAGGGAGGAGTTCGGAAATCTCTGGATGTCAGAACTTCAGAGGTCCAGAGTTCCAAGTTCCAAATTCCAGGTCCTCGGAAACATTTCGAGGTTCGGCCAAGAACAGAGTCCAGGAACTCAGAACTTCGAAACTCAATCCGAGTACTCCGATGGCTTATTCGGTGCAGCCCTACCACAGATAGTAGTGCAGATTATAAGCTACTTTTTCTCCCCTAACTTTCTCAGCTATTTTTCAATTACTATACTTTCTCCTCAGTTGGACAAATTGTTCAGTTTCAATCTTCTCTCCATTTCTAACTAGGTTTCCATAATTCTAGAAAAGCACTAGCTTTGCCTCACATTCATACAGCTTATTATTAAGCATTTATATTGCACCAGTGATGTACCTGGTGCTTACAAAGAATAAGATAGACATGGTCCCTACTCGAGAGCTTACAATCTAAAGACAGGGGGAGGGGAGACAGGGAAGGGGGAAACAGAGGGAGAGACAAGAGATGCAACATTCATGAGGATGCGAGAGCTCAGGTACACGTTCTTGGCTTGGTTAATCAACTTTACTTGGTGTTCACAAATGTGGTAGCTGGAATAAGTCCCAAAACACCAAACTTCAACAAGCAGATTAATGTAGGAACTACAAACTAATGCTAGAACTGTTTGTCATGACATATACATGTTCAAATGAAAGCTAAAGAGAAATATTCCTGTTCCTTTAAACACAAAATCAGAACTTGCTGTACAAAAAGTTCTGCTTCATTTTTAATTCCTAAAACCTATAAAACCGACAACTAGGTCCCTTACCTTGGGAATTGTCCTTCTGTGGACTCGATGGGAGGTTATTTGGATGCTGGGAGCAATCTGCAGTATAACCAGCAGGAGGCAGTACTAAGGTTTCAGCTGGGCATGCGTAGGACCGTTGCTCCCTCGCTTCTCCAGGTGTATAAAGCAAGCGGAGAAGGTAGACCTGAAAAACATAACAAACAAAAACCCCACACCCGCAACCAGCGGGAAACACACAGGAAAGAAACTCCAAAGGGAAAAATCGAAATAGATGGTCAACAAGGCATGAAGACAAGGTGGGCCGAATAACCTCCCATCGAGTCCACAGAAAGACCATTCCCAAGGTAAGGGACCCAATTATCCATTCTATGGACTCTCTGTCCGTTTATTCGGACACTGGGAAGTAAAAAGCAGTAAGAATATTCAGCATATGGGAGGGGCCGTCTAAACAGTGTCAACCAGGACCCATTGTAATAACCGCCACCTGAAGGAGGCTTCGGCAGAATGAAAAAGATCAATCTTGTAATGTTTAGTGAAGGTATAGGGAGTCCTCCACGGAGCAGCCTGGCAAATCTCAGATAAGGGAGCCAGAGATCGAAAGGCCCAATTAGTAGCAGCCCCCCTGAGTAGAATGGGCAAGGACTTTAGGAGGGGGGCAACCCAGCAGCCCTATAGGCATTGGCAATGCAAGCAGAGATCCAGCGAGAAATGATCCAGAGATCAAGCCTTGGACGCTGCCTGTCCCTTGGATCTAAGGTGATAACTGACCAGAAGTCTTGAGGTGCGGCGGAAGGGTAACGTACGCTCAAGGTACATTTTTAGGGCTCGAAGGTCGAGTGTGCGCCAGATCCTTTCCAGGCAATGCTGAGGGCACGGGCAAAAGGAAGGTAAGATCACTTCCTGCGCAAGGTGAAAAGAAGAGGCCACCTTAGGTAGGAAGGATGGGTCTGTGCGCAGAACGACAGACTCCTTTCTGAAGGAACAGAGAGAAGGGTCCATGGAGAAGGCCCCAATCTCCGATACTCTTCTAGCAGACGTGATGGCAATCAGGAAGGCGACCTTAATAGACAAGAAGTAAAGGGACCCCTCTTTCAAAGGGTGGTTCAGTGAGAGCCTGAAGCACTATGTTCAGGTTCCAGGAGGGAAACCTGTGAGCAACTGGGGGGGGGGAGTTCTTGTGAGCCGCTCTCAAGAACTCCCTGATATGAGGGTGGGCAGAGAGCTGGGTTCCACTACAAGACCCCAGTGTGCTGCTGATGGCCGCGAGCTGCCTGGCCAGGGTGTTAGGTCTGAGGCCCTTGTCCAAATCACCTTACAGGAATTACAGCACGTGTGCAATAGAGGGGGATTGAGAAGAAATCCTGTGAGAGCAACACCATGTCACAAACACCTTCCAGGTGCACTGGTATATTTGCCGGGTACACCTGTCATTTGGAAGTGAGCAAAGTCTCAATGACGATCTCAGAGTACCCTAGGCATCGAAGAACTAGGGTCTCAACAGCCAAGCTGTCAGCTTCAGGAACTGAGGCTGTTGGTAAAATAGAGGGTCCTCGGACAGCAGTTCCAGCGATGTGGGGAGACTCACGTGCTCTCCCGCTGAGATGTGGAGGAGATTGGGGAACCAGGTCTACGAGGCCAGTATGGAGCCCCAGAATGACCATGGCTCTTGGCTGTTTGCATCTGTGTAGCACTCTTCTGAGAAGAGGAAACAGGGGAAAGACACATAGCATCTCCGGGGGTCATTGCTAGTTGAATGCGTTGTACACTTCGGCTCGGGGATGAGGATCCAGGCTGAAGAAACAGGCCACTTTGGCATTTGAATGGGATGCAAATAGGTCAAGTACTGGCTGACGGTATCTGGAGACAATGAGCCGGAAGGCCGAGGGACTGAGGGACCATTCTCACGGGTCCAGTTGTCGGCGGCTAAGCCAGTCCATTTCCACATTGTCTACCCCTTGAATGTGCAACACTGACAGCGACAGGAGAGGAGTCTCCGCCCAGCATAGGAGGCGTGTGGCTTCTGCATGTAACGAGGGGGAGCGGAACCCTCCTTGGTTGTTGACGTACGCCTTGGCGATCGTGTTGTCAGTGAAGACCAACACGTGGCGTCCCCTCACTTGCGGAGAGAAGTGCCGCAGGGCTAGTCGGATGGCTTTGAATTCTAGCCAGTTCATGTTGTGCGAGCGGTCTGCGACTGACCAAGAGCCCTGGGCAGCCTCCATGTTCAAGCGGGCACCCCAGCCGAGGAGACTGGTGTCTGTGGGGAGTCACACACGGTTCGGTGAAGATGGTGAATGCACGAAATCATGAGTCCTAGGAGAGACGCCAGTGTTACCAGGGGCGTACAAGGTCGGGCTCGGATCCGTGTGATCAAGGTCGTGAGGTTGAGTTAACGTTGTGGCGGAATGAACACCCTGTTGCTGACAGTGTTGAAGATTACACCCAGATGTTCCAGCCGTTGAGTGGGAGCGAGTTGGCTCGTCTGCACTGACCACAAAGCTGTGGTGAGAGATACTCGATGGAGCCCTGCACGTGACTGAGCACAAGATCTCTTGTAGGGGGTCTTGATGAGCAGATCATCCAAGTATGGGACGATGGCAATGCTCTCTAAGTGCAGGTTCACTATGAGCGGTACCAGAACCTTGGTGAACGTCCGAGGGGCTGACACGAGGTCGAAAAGCAGGGCCTGATACTGCCAGGGCTGGTTCTGGTAGCAGAAGCGGAGCCACTGTCTGTGAGCTCGGAGGATGGGGACGTGTAGGTAGGCATCCCTGGGACGTGTAGGTAGGCATCCCGGAGATCGAGGGAAGCAAGCCAATCTCCNAGTGCAGGTTCACTATGAGCGGTACCAGAACCTTGGTGAACGTCCGAGGGGCTGACACGAGGTCGAAAAGCAGGGCCTGATACTGCCAGGGCTGGTTCTGGTAGCAGAAGCGGAGCCACTGTCTGTGAGCTGGGAGGATGGGGACGTGTAGGTAGGCATCCCTGGGACGTGTAGGTAGGCATCCCGGAGATCGAGGGAAGCAAGCCAATCTCCCGGCGTTAGAACTAGTGAGATAGAGGCGAAGGTCTCCATCTTGAATCATTGAGCCTTTACCACTTTGTTGAGGCGTTTCAGATCGACAACTCCCTTCCAGTCCCCATTCCACTTTTCAATGAGGAAGAGGATGGAATACAGACCTTCTCTCTCTGGCGGAGGCATGGGCTCTATTGCCCCAATCTGCCGGAGCCTGGAGATTTTGTGACCCAGGGCAAGTTTTCTGGCTGGGTCGCAGGAGCAAGGGGATACGCAAAAAAACTCCCTGGGTGAGTACCCGAGGTCGATCACGTATCCCCTCCAGATCGTTTGGAGAACCCAGGCATCCGTGGTTGTGTCCTCCCATCTGTCTGAGAAGAGCTGGAGGCAGACACCGAGGAAGCTAGAGCTTGGGGAACAGGGCTCAGAGGAGTCAAGAGTCCTGTTTGCGGTTGGAAGACCCGGATCATCTGCTGAAATGCGGTGGAGGCTGGAACTTCTGGGATCTAGATCCACGGCTGTGCTGATTCGTGCCTCACGATCGAGACAACCAGGCAGGAGCGGGGGTGTAGCTTCGCCTTGTTCCATGAGAAACGCTGAAAGGGGCGGAAAAAAGTTTTAGCAGACAACTTGATGCAGTGAGTGCTTTTTCTCCTTGTTGGAGGCCTCCGCTAGGGCTTTGTCTAGCGCAGAGCCAAAGAGCTTGCCCCCTTTGAATGTGCTATTCACCAACAAGTTTTTAGCATGTGGGTCTGCATGCCAAAGCCTGAGTCTAGCGGCTACGTTGGTCGCCATTCCTTTGGCAGCCCAAGTGACCATGTCCATAGAGGAGTCCATTAGAAAGGCGTGCGTCAGGATAGGTTATTTGCAAGCTTCTGTGAAAGGGCCTCCGACATATTGGGGTCCTTCCCGAGCTGGAACCATTTCATAACTGCCCTAGAAACGTAGGAAGCTGTGGTGGCTATCTGTAAGATGCTGGCAAGTCCCTCGTAGCTTTTCCTGAGTCCCGTCTCCAGCCCCTTGTCAGTGGGATCCTTAGGCAACAAATCCCCTTCGGAAGAGAAGACAGACTGGTGAGCCAATGAGGCTGCTGCGGCGTCTACTTGTGGGGTCCTAAAGACCAAGTTGCTGTGCTTATTGAAAGAGTACAGAGACTGCTGTATCCTGGGGAGCTTGAGGGATTTTGTGGGGTGCCAAGTCCTTTGGCCCCTTGGATTGGATCTCACCCCACTCTTGAGGGGTCCTTGGACAGGTAAGAGTGGGTGCCAGCAGACTGATCCAAATCCTCCTCGGAGGTTTGGATCGTGACCAGTGGGGTTCTGGCCCAGCTGCCCTTTCTTTTTTGTTGGGGGGGAGGAGGAGAGTCCACCCTGTCTCTTATACACATCTAGATGTGTATAAGAGACAGCCCGCTCCCTGCTCCTCATCCGCTGAGCTGGAGCACCAACACTGGGGGGAGGGCGCGGGGGCCGCAGCCGGAACAACAGTGGTTTCAGTTTCTCTTTCCGCTGTGCAGCTCTCCCGCCTGCCACGACTCAGCCGGCGGCGTTTCGGCGTGTCTTGGCCGGCTCGGCCTTAATAGCGGGTACCCCAAGTGGGGGGGGTGGGGGGGGAGAGTACCACCACAGGGGTCGATCCCCAAAACCACTCTGCCCCGGTCCATACCCGGGGGGCCGGATCCGGGGGTATCACGGACGCCACTGTCGTTGGTGCTAAAAGTGCAGGAACATAGGCAGAAGCCTCTTTCTTAACTCTTCTCCAAAAAAATAAAAATTAAGTCAAAAGGCTCTGAACGGGTGCAGAGCACCCTGCTGCAACTCCTATCTAGCCGGAGGCAAATTTTCAACTGGGGAAGCGAGGGAGCAATGGCCCTACGCATGCCCAGCTGAAACCTTACTGCTGCCTCCTGCTTGTCATACTGAAGATTGCTCCCAGCGTCTGAATAAATGGACAGAGTCCATAGAAAATAGATGCTTACCACATTGGGTCAAAACAAATGTGACACTACCCACTTGCAAGCAAGCAAGCAGTGTCACGTTTGCTAGGGGACAGATTTTTGCTGTGGCAGCAGTAACACTGCGCAAGTCATGCATGACGTAAGATCCAGCAATGTGGAGCCCACCATGAGTCCAGTTCCGTGTTGGCCCTTTGTACATACTTGCTGTCACATTTGAGACAACGACTACGTGTAAATGGGGGTAGGTTGGGGGATTTGGCTGCTGTGGTAGAAGAACCCTCTGTTGCTGCTGCCGCCGCTGCCAAGTTAGTGGGGATGGAGAACTGATCCAGAAGTGAGTTTTGAGTTATAAAGATGAATTGCGAATAAAAACTAGAGAGTCTATGACTCCACACTTGCTTTTCTCTTCAGGAAGACTGAATTCAAATGCAAATATAGCATGCTGCTTTACCCTGTGTTTTACATTAGTCAAATTTTCACACTTTACTGGTTCTTACTGAATCTTTTAGTAGAGAAAAAGGAAGCATGCAAAAAAACTGGGAATAATAAGTTGTGACAACAAAAATGGACTAACCATGGTTATCAGAGGCTAATTTTAAAAACGAAATGAAAAACCCAAGCTACATAACCTAACCTCATCTGGAGAGGAGGCTGCTACCCTTTCTTTCCAGTTCAGATTTAGCCACCATCAATGCTTTTATAACCTTGAGGCTAGATTACTACAATATAATCTATGTGGGGCTGCCCTTGATGACTGTTTAAAAGTTGCAGCTAATGCAGAATGTGGCAGCCTGGCTCATTTCCGGGGTGGGTCACAGTGACTACATTACACCTGTGCTTCAAAGTCTGCACTAGCTATCAATAGCTTTCCACAATTCAAAGTGCCATTTTTGACATTTAAAGCCCTAAACAGCCCAGTCCCAGATATATGAAAACCCGCTTCTTCTATTATGTCCCATCGCAATCCTTGCAGTTGGCTGGGAGAGCTCTCTTGCAAGTACCATCTTCCAGCCAGATTCATGGCAAGGACACGCAGGAAGGCATTCTGAAGTTGCTGCCCCAGTTTGTGGAATTCCATTACTCTGGAGGTTCATCAAAGCCCAAGCATTTTCCAAGGTGATGCAAGACCTTTCTTGGCCAAACGTTTGGCAGGTGGGGATAGGGATTGGGTAGGGTAGAGTTTTTAGTGGATTTTTATATGGTTCTTATTTTGTAAGCCACCCTGAACCCGAGAGGTAGGGTGGGGTATAAGTTCAAATAAATGAATAATGTATAGCATGGCCCAATTCAACCCTTAGCAACTTTGTGATGTAGCCCATTTCTCTCACACGGCTTTTAGTGGGTCTTCCTTTAATGTAAGCGAGGAGCTAAGACAGGTAACTTTGTTACTCTTTATTTGGAGGTGGTAAAAGTTTTGCTGGATTAAAAATCAGATGTCCTGACTACTCCATAGTATGCCTTGTTCCTTCTGTTGGTCTTGGTCAAAATTCCTCCTTCTCTATTGTTATGCAATACATTTTTCTGCTGCCTCGACATGCTAGTATGTTTCAATCTGGTGATTTTGCATGGCTTTTGAGATCTAATAGAATAAAAAGGGACTATACTACAGTCATCATAGAAGTCCAAAGCATGCAGCACTTTGGAACCACAATTAACCATCCCTGAACAATCTCTTAATGCATTTTATAAACTGACTGCGTTTGAAAAATGGGTTTGTACTACACATCTGCTTTTGGAATTTCCTTATTTGCAATCCAAATATGATGTAAGCTGCATTAATCCACAGTTGCTTCACTCACAGGATGAATAAAAGGAAATGAAGTTCAAATCCAATTTCTATCCTCGACACTGTCTGGGAAAAGACATAGAAAGGCCCTGGCCAATTTATTACAGGAATTAGTTAGGTCTGTGCAAGCTACAACGTTTGCAATGCTATCCCTCAACAGCAGTAAAGATCACGTTTCTTCCGATAGACAAGAACTCAACTGATGTTTAAGTAATACACAGGAATACATGCACAAACCCTGGGGGTGGGGAATTACATCAGGTACAGTTCCAATAAGAAACCTGTAAACAAGGAAGGTAAAGCAGTTTTTCTTGCTTCTACTCAAACATTTTTAATAAAAGTTTCAATCAAAAGGTACTACATTTGAGGAACCTTGAAAAAAATGCTGCTGTTATTCCTTTGCTGCACTACGCAAAGTTAAGAGTTTAATTTACAAGTGCTTACGCAATAAGAGGAAATAAAACTGTCTACAGGAAGCAAGACAGCAGCTTATCGATCATACAAAGTACAGCACTTAACAATACTGTACAGTAAAAGCCAAAGGTTAGAATGCAAATCGTCTTTGTTTCCTGCAGTGACTTTTTTATGCTCCACAATGTTATTCAAAAGGTATGCGCTTGCCAGCCTTTGAATATTTCTCAAACATTTTACATCTACCATGCAACTAAAAATTGCTACAAGTGTGAACCCAAATAGGGAAGCAAAATATTTACATTAAAATAAAATACATTTATTTGCATTTTATATATGTGACCTTTACATAAAATCTACACACTCAACACCACTGACCACATTTCCCAAACCCCCTCTGCGTGGGATCTGTGGGGGTTCCGTTCGGCACAATGTCTCCACTGTGGACTTGTGCACTTTTGTGTGCAGTTTCCATGGGCCATGAGATCGGCCCCACTGTCTCCCCAAGAATGTTTGGGTAAAAAGTGGTTTGCCTTCCCCTATTTGTAATCATGATACAAAACTAAATAATGCAGCAATAAAAGTCACTTGGAAGGAAAATCTCTCGTTGTACTGAATGACTATTGGGACGAGAGCCAGCTGGACCGGATCAGGGTCATTCGACCCTGTTGGATCTCTCGGCTGCATCTGATACCATTGATCATGACTTGTTGGTGACTCAGCTGCAAGACCGGGCAGGGGTTGGTGGGACCATTCTTGAATGGTTCCACTCTTTCTTGGCTGAGAGAACGCAGCATGTGGTCCTGGGTGATTTTTCATCTTCTCCCCGGGATCTCGCGTGCAAGGTCCCGCTGGGTTCTATCCTGTCCCCTCTCTTGTTCAATGTGTATATGCAGCCTTTGGGGGAGGTTGTTAGGGAGTTTGGCGTACTGTGTCATCAATATGCTGATGACACCCAGCTATCTCTCCCTTTTTCATCCGACTCAGGCCCAGCAGTCTCCGTGCTTACCCGGTGTTTGACAGCTGTGGGGGATTGGATGAGGGAGAGCCACCTGAAGGTAAATCCCGACAAGACAGAGGTGATGGCTGTGGGGAAGGTCGCGTCCTGCCCTGGTATCTCAGGTTCGGAGTCTGGGGGGTACTCCTGGACCCACAGCTCTGCCTGGATGTCCAGGTGGCGGCTGTGGTGAAGGGGGCATTTCGCCAGTTACATCTGGTGTGTCGGCTTCGGCCGTATGTCTCGGACTCGGATCTGGCCACGATCGTCCATGCTTTTATTACCTCAAGACTGGACTACTGTAATGCACTCTACGTGGGGCTACCCTTGGTGCTGGTTCGGAGACTGCAGCTGGTGCAGAACACGGCGGCTCGTCTCCCAACGGAGATGGGCCAGCAAAAGCACATTACACCGGTGCTTCGCTCTATGAACTGGCTGCCGATAGTCTGAGCCCAATTCAAGGTGTTAACCTTTAAAGCCCTAAACAGCCTGGACCCAGCCTATCTGCAGGACCATCTCACTCACCGGATCCTGGATTGGCCCCTGCAGTCAGCCGCGGGGACCCTCCTCGAGGTCTCCCGGGTTTCTCAGGTGTCTACCTTGCAGAGGAGATTCTCTGTGGCCGTGCCACAGCCGTGGAACTCCCTCCCGCCAGAGGTCTGCCTAACCACCGACCTCCCCTCTTTCCGTAGACAATATAAGACCTAGCTGTTTCACCGTGCCTTTCCCGAGGGAGATGGGCTGGGTTAGGGGATAATTTGTTTTACTGTGGGGGGGTTAACTATATTTTTGTTGTTTTTTAATATGTTGTCAGCTGCCCTGAGATGCTTTCAGCAGGAGGGGACAGCATACAAATTTTATAATAAAATAAATAATACATGCAACAGGCATACGACAGATAAGTCCGATACTCCTTCCTTGTGGCAAAATGTGATAAAACCCTCCATGATCCTACAACTGTACAAGCACATGGTGACTGCTGCAAATACATGTCTATGACCCATCATCTTAGGTTGTGGCCTATGGCCAGAACTCCCCCCAACAGACATTCCTGGCAGGTGAGTCACTGGCCCAGGTATTCCAGATGCCTCACCCGTATTGACCAAACCCTCTGGCAACGAACCAAGAGCTGGACTAGCCTGGAACGGTCCACGACCCTTTCTCCTCTCTTTTGGACTGCAGAGAGGACCTCCACTCTGGGAACTAAATACTGTGCCCAATGCGGCTACTGGCCTCAGCACGTGGAGAAGGAACCTGTGAGTAAAAGAACTATCTGCCTGTTTAGCTTCTAAACCAGGGAAAGTACTACTACTACTATTTATCATTTCTATAGCTCTAATAGTCGTACGCAATGTTGTACAAATACGCATAACCAAGACAGTCCCTGCTCCATAGAGTTTACAATCTAATCAAGCCTAGGCCAAACACGATCCAAATGGGCCACTGAGCCCAAAACTGGACTAACTGCTCAAAACCTTCCTATCTCAATACCTGCTTGACCCTTTTGGGACCTTGACTAGTAACACCTAAGCTTCTTGGTTTTCTTCTCTGTTTTCTGGGTGTGTGTTTATTGCCAAGACACATGTCCCTCAGTCTGCTAGGCACAGCTATCGGAAGGAAGATGAAATCCACCCAAGGAAGGGGAACCCACAACTGACTCATCCAGCCAGGACGGCTTCTAGTCAAGTTAAACACCCCTGAGTTACCCAAGGGTCTCTGCCCCACATAAGGGGAACTGGAAAAGAGGTACCCTTGAGAGGCTTGCAAGCTTGTAACTACTTTGGGTTCGTGTAACCTGGACTGTGCAGACCCCCACTGTAATTGGAGTCCAGGTGGTGGCAGCGATACCCAGGTTTTTGAGGGGTTGCCAACAGGTGGATAACCGGCTAGATTCTCTCCCCGGTTGGGACCCTGGATCAGAGTTTTGGCCCGGCGCAATGAGGTTGGCTCAGTTATAGCGCTCCCACACTCCTCAGGAGGATCTACCTGTGGAATTTAGTTTTTCCCAGTTCTGTAGCAGTCCAGACAAGAGCTTAAACTTTACCCTACAATAAGTTGGGAAATAAAAGCAAATTTGTTAGGTGGTCACTCCTGTATCGAGTTTTTGCGGATAAAAATCAGGAAAAACAACAGCAACCGTCAAGATACTCAAGAACATAGGAATGTAAGTAATACCGTACTGGGTCAGTTCAATGGTCCATCAAGCCAAGCATCCTATCTCCGAGAGTGGCCAGTCTCTTTCTGTTGGGAGAAGTACCCAACAGGTCACAACTTCTCTTCACTGTGAAACTGACCATTTAGTACTACTCTTTGCTTCCTATCTTTTAACGAGTTGCCAATCCATGATCAGACCAGTTGCCAATAGCACACTGCCTCTTATCCCATTTTTATATACATATATATATATACACATATATACACACAGATACACACACACACACACACACACACACACACACACACACAGAAGCTACAGTATATAAAAATAAAAACCTTTTATTGTGTAGCCACAGGCTGTTTTACAGTAGAACCTTAAAACAGACAAAATTCCAAAAATCCAGATACATCAAAATTACAAACCAATTACAAATTTGAACCCCCACAATACAAAACCAGACCCCTTAAACGTCAGGTTCACTAAATCTCTAGCACTTCATAACATCCTAACCTGGTTCCAACCCATGACAGACCTTCCCACGAGTCCAACCCAGGTCTAAGGGTCCTCCTGGGGACGACATGGTCAGAAGGTCCGTCTTCGGTATTTTATACCCATGGTCCTAATCCCTATGGGTATAAAATACCCCATCTAAGCTCCCTGAATCCCCATGGGAAAAGAAAGCCAAGCCCTTATTTCTCCAGTATGGATGCCCTAATTATCATCACTGCCCATGCAAAATCTGCTACTGCCCTTGCCAATGGGGTATCCCTTAAATCCAACATTTTCTTCAGGAGGCTAGATCCAAGTCCCCGCTGCAGCCCACGGAGGAAATCTCCCAAATATTTTAACCGAGGGCCAGCCGAGATAGAACAGTCCAGCAGAAGATGAGCCACTGTATTCTCCTCGCCAGACTCAGTTGACAGGACCTCCTACCATGAGGAACACCCTTATACCTCCCTTCCACAGCCGCTGAGGGGGAAGGTATTTGTACGTAGTCTTGTAAAGGCTATTCTTCTGGGCTGGTCCTACCAATTGAAAAGATAGGAAGCTTCCATAACGTGTGGACCAAGAAACTCTGTCTCCGGGCCACTTTCTGTAAGTTAAGAAGCTCTTGTTCAGTCTGGAGGAGCTGGTCCCCGAGTTCCTCTGGGCCACTAGCTTCCTAAACAATTTTGCGCCTACCCTCTGGAGAACCTCTGGAGAGAACCCTAGTAGGCGAATTTGCAGAGAGACCCAAGTCAGCCAAGGGTTCAGTAACCCAGCTTCCTTGGCCAAAGCCAAAAGAGAAACCCCGGACTGAGAGGGTGACATCAATTTGGCCCAATAATTACTGTAATGCCAGCATTTTGACTGGGGTTGAATTAGTCTCCAATCTGGAAATCACCTGGGGCAGACCTTGGAGGACCCCTAGAACAGAGGTCAGAAAAGAATTCTGCAGACTCTCCAAGTCATCGAAGTGATCCAAGCACCACACCCACGCTGCATAAAGGGCCTGGCCCAATACCTTGGCACGAAATAGAATCAGTGCAGGGGCAATCTGTTTCCCTCCCTGCTGGAAATATGAACACTTAATAGCAGCTTTAGATTTCCTGGCCCTAATCTTTACCAGAGCCAGATGTAATCTCCAGTTAGCTGTAGTAGAGAAGGTGACCCCTAGGTATTTAAAGCTTTGGACCCATTCGATTCCTCGGTCCCCCATAGGCCAAGTTTGTCTGATCTTCCTTCCTCTACGCCCCACTACCAGAACTTTAGATTTAGCATGGTTGACGACCAGCCCCTCTCTGGAGCAATATTCACCAAAGAGGGCTAGTTGCCTCTTGAGGCCGATCTCCGTCCGACACAGAAGTACAGAATCATCTGCATACAGTAGGATCGGGAGGTGTCTATACGCTACCAGAGGGGCATGAGTATCCCTAGTTTGAACCACATCGTCCAGACAGAGGTTGAAGAGGACAGGGGCAAGTAAACACCCCTGTCTTACTCCCCTATCTACCATAACTGCTGCAGACAGCTGTCCATTGAACCTTATCTGCAGAGAATTTCCCGAGTGTAGCCTTATGATTAAATAAAGAAGTCTAAGGTCAATAGTCAAGGCTCTCAGCTTTATCCATAGGCGCTCCCTACTGATGGAATCAAACGCTTTTTCAAGATCCATAAATCCTAAATATAACAAACCCCAATATGTAGTTTATTTCTTAAATCAAGGCCGAGAGGAGGATGATATGGTCCAAGGTAGTCTTCGCCTCACAAAACCCCGCCTGCTCAGGTGAGATTAGACCAGACTGCGCAATCCAACCCCTCGGTTTGTCAAGCAGCAGCCGGGAATAAAGCTTCCCTACCATGCTGAGCAGGCTAACTGGATAAGGACCACCCTTTTTAAATATGGGCACCAAGGTGCTCTTTAGTCAAGAGGAAGGGACTGCACCTGATCTATTAATTTCGATGAAGAGCGGTGCCAAAGTGTCTGCCCACCAGTCCGGCGAGGCCTTAAGCAGCTCAGATATAACCCCATCCGGTTCTGGGGCTTTCCCTACCTTAAGACCCCTAATAAGGGAGATAACTTCATGGATGACTGGTGCCCAATGATCCAAACTGTCCCAGGCATCCAACTGAACTCTGTCCCTGCCTATGAACCTGGAAGTGTATAGGGAACCATAAAAGGCTTCCCAAGCCTGCATTGGTGGGGAAAGCGTATGAAAGAAGCCCCTCTTCCCTACCAAGGGAGCAGATTAAAACCCAAAATTTGGCATGATTTCTAATTTCTGCCTGCTGTAAGGCTTACCACTGGGTTCTAAAATAGGCCTCTTTCTTCTTTCTCAACAGTTGCCTGTAATATGTCCTCCAGGCACACACCATTCTGCGATTAAAGCCCAAAGGATGGACCCTTAGTTTCTTAACCAGGCCCCTAAACCTGGCTCTCTTTTCCGTACACTCTTTATCCAGCCAGAAAGGGGGTTTCCCTACATCTGTGCAATCAACTTTCATGAGTATATGCTTGAAAAGCAAGGGATCCAGTAGGTGTAAAAGAGCATCGTACCAATTTAAGTCTGAAAGGCCCTGAAGAGTGCCAAACGGGCCAAAGTCCTTACCACCTTGCAAGCTGGTGAATGCATCAAAAGCCTCCTTAACATCCCATGACCATCTACAGACTACTTTAACCGTATCTTGACTAGGTTCTCCAGGAAGCTCTGCACCCTCCTGGCTGGGCTTCTTCCTCCCTCCTGGACAGTCTAGCTCTAATATTAATTATTATTATAATTAATAAACATTTATATAGCACCAGCAGTGTACCTGGCACTTTACAAAATAATAAAATAGACATGGTTCCTGCCCCTAGGGCTTACAATCAGAGACAGGAGCTGGGAGAGAGACAAGGGGTCTAACATTCATGAAGATGTGAGGTACTTGGCTTGGTTACAATGAGAATGACAGCAGGCAGGTCCATGTTGCAAGGATAGGGGTAAACAGACCTTAGGTATAGGAATAGTGGCTCAGCAGGATAAAGAGTCAGACAGAGCAGAGCGAAAGAGGTGAGTTTTAAGGAGAGATTTGAAGGTATGAAAAGAGGGGGCAAGGCGGATGTGGACAGGGAGGGAGTTCCAGGCATGGGGGGCAGCAAGTGAGAAGGATTGGTAAATGGCAGGTTTCAGTTCGCAAAATCACCTCCATCTTAGTAATAAAATTAAACGCTGCACGGGGGGATAGGAAATAGTCTATAACACTAGATCCATACACCCCATGAAAGGTGAAGTTCCCCTCACTATCTCCAAAAACCCTACCATTCACCACCTCCAACTCAAGACTTTCCAGTAAAAGCTCGATCGCCATCTTCTGGGGGTTTACCCCTATGTCTCGCGAGGATCGAGGGAGTTCAAAGAATTCATAACCTGTCTCATCGGGGTAAGCCCCACTCTGGCTGGGATCCCCGAGCCTAGCATTAAAATCACCACCCACATATGATAATGCCTTGGGATGTTTTGCCTTGGCATTAACAATCAGCTTGGACACTTCAGACCAAATCTCTGGGGAATAATAATTTGAATATAATGGGGGGATATAAACATTCCCCAAGAGAAAATCTCTCCCCCCCAGGCAACAAGCAGTGATATAATGCAAAATAAGACCTATACGAACATAAAGCCTTTATTGAAATACGCATGTCTTCTGCAACCAGCAAAGCAAGACCTCCACTAGGGCGCCCCTCCTACCAACGAAGGGGTGGCTCCCAAAGTAAATGATTTAAAACCTCTAAGAAAAATCTCATTGCGACCTTCAAGCAACCAAGTCTCCTGTAACAGAACAACGTCATATTGGCATAAAAACAGGAGAAAGTCAAGAGAGCGGGCTTTCCAACCTGCTATATTCCAGGAAAGGATTGACAAATGGCCACAAGGTTCTTGGGTTAGTCACATCTCCATAGTTGCAGCCTTAGATGGTGGCAGGTCCTTGTTTGGACTAGAATTTGCCAGTGGAGGCCCCACAAGGATACCCGCTAGATCCGGCCTTGCCTGCGACTCCTCCTCCCGTGGGGGGGGGGGGGAAGAATAGAAACTTCCCGTATACAGCTACCATCTCCTTCTACTGAAGGTGGCAACACCCCCGGGCCCCCTTGAACCGGCCCTAAGGGTTCGCCTTGGCAAGTTATATTTCCTTGTCCTCCCCACCACCCGGACCTGACCCAAATTCCCCCTAAGACCGCCTGAGGGGATGGAAGAAACTGGCCCCAGTACAGCAGTCTCCCTACCCCCGGAGTCATCCAAGACCACAACTTCTCGAGGCATAGTGAGGGCTGAAGACCCAACGACACCTTTAATTCCCTCACAAACACTACCCCCCTTTCTTCCCACCGTATATCTAACAGTGGTGGACTTGAGGGCTAATTAATTGGCTCCACACTGCCTCAAGTCTATCCGCCAATTTGGTGGGGGATGCCACAGGGGGGAAGCTGTGAAGTCCCCCAAAACCATGAGGTATACATTTCTTTGGTGGACTTCCGTTCCCCCATCTACTTCCATAGTATATGCCTCCTGAAATACACTACTTGCCTCACCAGATGTCCCTGCCTGTGATGTCTGCAATCTACCACCACTTGCACCCCCCTCTCGCGACAGCAGACACCATACGCTGTGTACTTAATTCCCCTGGAGCCCCCTTCCCGGCTTGAGAACCCGCCCCCAGTGAGATGGTACCGGGTCCTGGGGGTATCTGAAAAACCTGAGAGATAAACACATCCTTGCTACTCAGAAGATCCAGATTTGCTTAAAAAAAATTGGATCAACAAAGTAGTCAAAAATGTTACTATTAGAGCCTGTCTATCCCTTAAGGGGGGCAATTGATCGACAGAGGCAATGTCATGTCTAGTAATTTTACATCTCAAAATCACTCAGATGTTCAGCCACATCCAAGGATGAGGACCAGAGAGGTTTGGGCCACCTACCCCCAGGGTACACAATAAACATTAGTACATTAGACAAAGCTTGAAGGATCACACCACCCTCCACCACAACCGCAGATGGTAACATACTGGTACAAAGACCTTCAGAATTGGTCCTTCTTGGGGGTAACACAAATTACTGTGATCCCCCAGAGGTCGATTTTCCCTCCCAGGGAGCTTGGGGGGGGGGGGGGAAGACTCCCGGCCCCCAGCAATAACAGCATTCGCTGGTCATTAACAGAGTTTATAGCAATTTGAAGCTCGGTGATTCGTGACAAGGCAAAATCCAGAGTGTCCACAGACAGCAATAAATGGTCATTAAGAAAGGTCACCAACTTTTCGCCAGACCAGGGATCTGAGGGGGCCCCAGCTACACCCTGCAAACATGCTGGTTCAAATGAGGGGTTGCAAACAGAGGCTCCTTTCCTTGGTAGGGACTTTGGGGCCTCTTGAACACTTGCCCCCAGACTTTGGGGGGGCAAACCCCTAGACTGCACACACCCCTGAGGCCCCACTCTCTCACTCAGCACCCTCGTCGCAGATGGTAGCCCAGGCTCAAGGTAGGGGGAACCGCAGAGACCTGGGCGGCAGGAGCAACAGCGGGAACCTGTCAGCTGGTCAGTTTCATCCCCCTTATCCCATTACTGTTGAGTTTCCTCAAGAGTCTCTCATGAGGGACTTTATCAAACGCCTTCTAAAAGTCCAGATACACTATATTAACTAACCCTTATCCACATGCTTATTTACACCCTCAAAAAAATTCCAACAGATTAGCGAGACATGACTTCCCTTTCATAAGATGTAGGAACTCCAGCATCAACAGGAACATAGAAGTAGGCATAGGCTTTCCTTTGCCTAATAAATGCATGGTGTCATTTCATGCATGTGCAGAATGACTGTCCTCTTCCAAAATGCAAGTGCCATTTTGGAAAAGGGTTGCACATGCGCAGACAGCATGTCCTTGGCAGCCATTTTGCACATGTGCCCTGCTGGAGCAGGGAGAAGGCCCGGAGACGTGGCAGCTGAGCCAACTCCTGCCACCACCCAGCAGCAGAGGAGGCCCAGCTGCCAGCAGAATAGCCGACAGTCCCTCCTCACCCCCTATCCTCCAGACCCTGAACGGTGGGGGTAAGTGCTGGGTCCTGGGGGATGGTAGAGGTAAAGCCGGGACTGGTAGGGGAGTTAGGGATGTCAATTCCCACCCTCTGAGGGCAGGAGTGGACCCTGGGGAATGGTGGTGGGGATTAGGAATTGCCCGCCCAAAGTTTTCTTTTGGTCCCAGACCCCTGTGTTTCGATTCTTGATTCTCTTTCCCACCGACTTCAACAGGAAAATTTCCCACTGACTTCAACAAGAAGGAGAACCAAGGCACTTACAGAAAGTCAGGGATCCGAAAACAGGACCAAAACTGAAAATGGGCCCTGCGACCTCTAATGTTCTCAATACCCAGTACCAGGGTCAACGCTTAACTACTGAAGAAGAGGAGGTTGATACGATATGGGCATCCACTAATCACCCCTCAATTATAGCATCAGAGTCACAAGGCTGGAAGGTACATCGAAGGTCATCTAGTCCAGCCCCTTCCCTGCACCACTTCAGGACCCGTCACGCCCCAACCATCTACACAAAGAAATCCCACCAAAATCTACAAGTAGAGACTGGGACCAACCAGAGCATACCAATGTCTGAAACAACATGAAATAATTTTAGAAAAAGAAGAATCCAGATGTTCCCAGTAGGCGAACCACACCCATGCTTCAGGGGAAGATAAAAACACTCCGAGCCAACTGCCAATCTGCCCAGCGGGTAGTATCATAGCCCATGATGTTAAACTGAGGTGCGATTATTGCTAATTGAAACCCCACAATTATGTCAACCTATAGTACATTTCAGAGTTACAGGTGAATCATGAAATATATGTTTGCTGATAATGATTTTAAAGTCACTCCAATAAACTGGTGCAAGTCACTCAAGCACTTCGATCCACCGGAGACTATTGAACGGACAGTCCGGCTTTTGACACCAGTAGTCTCTTCTGCAGAAAGAATGTTTTCATTTGCACTAGTTCATTCAAAACTGAAAAATCAGTTGGAAATTGAAAAAGCAGGAAAGCTTGTCTTTTTTCCCAGTCTATGCATACAAGGATGGAGGGAATTAAGATTAATTTTAAAAAATTGGTGCATCGTCAAGATGTATTTGAAAGTTTCTCATGTTGACCTGGTTGAAAATCTATTTTAGCTTATTTTAGTCATAAATGTTAAACAGGCTTGGATGAAAAATTTAAGTTTCCAAAATACATAAATTTGTTGTTGTTTTTTTAATTGGGTTTGATTAAATCTCAAATACCATCCTAATAGTTTGTCATATATCCCCAAAAGATCCATGATTAACCTAGGCTCCGACTCTAACCCACTGAAGTCAATTGGAGTTTGTTGCCCCCCCCCCCGCCCCATTAAACTTCCTAAGTAACCGCATCAATAAGCTCTGGAAAATAAAATTGAATCATTAAATTTTCTGATGTAGCTGTAAAATTAATCAGAAAATCTCAAACTAAATAATTGCTTACAAATACATAGTGTGCGCCTTCCAAGACTGAAACCCTACATCTATCTTTTAAGATGGGACTAACATGTTTAAATGGTTATATCAAAGAATGAGAAGGCACCCTTTTATAAAAAAATGTGGAAAAGTTTATTAAATCAGTGATGACATCAAGGCTCTCTGTGCAGTGATTTAAATAATGACTTCAATCATGATTTAGTCAGTGCCATTTTGGAAGAGTAAACACAAAACAAAGTAATCGCTGCTTAAATTATGTCCCTTAGATCACAGCTATCTGATTTAAATATTCTCATTAAAATAGTGAGATGCTACTGTAATGGAAATACCCGAAGAACGAATTTGGGTGGATTTAAATCAAATCCACCCTGGCTACACCAACTTGTCTTGCTCTTCCTCCGCTACTTCACCAACACAAATGGAAAACACAAACAAGTAGTGACTAAAACTGAAAGTTAAGTAGGGAATGTATTATGAAGTATTATGCCACAATCCAATACACACCTAATTGAAATTAATTGGACTTACTCAAGCTTGTTTAGGATTGTGTCTGTTACCTGCAACTTGTCGGTCTCTCTCTCTCACTCCAGACTTAGTCACAGTTTAGACATCCAACTTTAAAAAAAAAAAAAAATTAATGAATTGCTACTCAGATATCACTTACACTACTTGTATTTTAAGCAAGGCACTCCCTGGGAGCTGCATACACTACCCTGAACAGTGCTCCCAGACTCCACTGCAAGTAAATGAACATCTGGCAAATTCATTCTTTGGGCATTATTTCCATTACAGTAGCATCTCACTATTTTAATAAGAATATTTAAATCAGATAACTGTGATCTGTGGGACACAGTTTAAACAGCGATTACTTTGTATTGTTTCTGCTCTTCCAAGGAAACTATCTGCTTCCAAAATATAGTTCAGAGAAAGAATGTGGTTGCCGTGTTGGTCCCAAGTGACAGAAAGACAAAGTGGTTCAAATGATATCTCTTATTGGACCAACTGTAGCCGGTGGAAATAAGCAAGCTTTTCAGCCACACAAGGTCCTTCCTCAGGTACGTAGTGTAGCCGGTAGAAATATACAAACTGAGCAAACGTGGAGCAGGTATATATGAAGGGGCATGGAATGTGTGCGAGTGGATAGGACAAGGTAGCAGGTGGCGGGGGTAAAGAGAGACATGCCAATTTTTTAAAAACAGCTGTAAAATTATATATTGGTGTAGGAGACAAACACAATAGGGCAAACATGGGTTGGGGATATAGTGGGAAACACCTTATCAGATACACAGTCAAAGGAACTGGGTTCACAGACAGTAACACAAAGCTTGAGTATTCAGCTGAGTCAGTAACACAGACTGACAAAGTAGTCAGACTATCTAAGTACTTGGTACAGAGGATAACAAAAATTAAAAATGCAGTAGACTAAGGTGTAACATTTGTAGTGGCTGAAAAAGATTAGGTCTTTATTAAATCCATTGTTTTTTGTGTCACAAAGTAATGAATTTTAGTTCCCAGGCCCGTCTTCTGAGGGTGTTGTATAGATTTCATTTGAGGAGGAGGACTGAGAGGTCTAATATGGAGTGGTTGTGCTGGGAGAAGTGATTGCCCACTGTAGAGTCTATGTGTGTTCATACATTGGTGTAAGTGTTGCTGAGTTTCTCCAACAGTTTCCATGGCAGCATCTGGTGCACTGAATGAAACACTGCACCTTTCGATTTGCAAGTGTAGTTGCCCTGTATGTGGAATGTTTTCCATGGGGGGAGTTGACGGTGGTGGTAGAAATGTGTTGGCAGGTTTTGCATCTACTGTTCTACGTTTTCCCCCCAAGTTTTGTTCCTGTTGATGTTGGGGTGTCCAGGGTGGTGGGTAGTTTGCTATGGATGATCCATTGTGAGAGGTTTGGGGGTTGTATGAAAGCCAGAAGAGATGGTTCAGTGAAGATTTTTTTTTAGGTTTTGTTGCCATTAAGTATGGGTTGTAGTGGTTGGATGATATCACGTAGGTTCCAGTGTGGGGTGGTAAAGTGACGACAAGGGGTGTGCAGTCAGGGGGTTTCTTATTTCTGTATTCTAACAGGTGTTGTCAAGAGATTTGGGTGGCTCATTCTCGGTTACTGACCGTCAGCTGAATACTCAGCCTTCATACGCAATCCTCTCCTTACGGGGTCAGGCTGCCATGAGCACATCAGGCTCTGCACTGGCTGCCTATAGTCTTCCATGCCCAATCCAAGGTTTTGGTGTTAACCTATAACGCCCTATACATGGGCCTGACTTACCTACATGATCGCCTCACTCTCCATGCTCTGGCGCAACCCCTGCGGTCAGCCAGGAGCACCCTCCTTGAAGTCTCCCACGTGGCCCCGAGGGCCACTATGGAGAGGGTGTTCTCAGTGGCCACACCTCAGCTATGGCATTCCCTCCCGGTGGAGGCCCGGATCTCCCTTCCCTCCGGCATATGACTAAGACCTGGCTATTCCGCCGGGTATTTGGTAGTGGAGACGTGATTTAGGGTGGGGGGTTGTGGGTTAGGGAGGGAGGTCTATTTTTCTCTCTCTTTTATTGTGCTGTTTTAGTCGTTTTATTGTTTTTATGTCTAAGTTGCCCCGAGCTGCCTGGAGTAGGAGGGATGGGGTAATAAAATGTGAGAGATAGATAAATAAATACTCAAGTTTGTGTTACTGTGAACCCAGTTTCTTATATTCTCTTCACCTGATAAGCTGTTTCCCACTATACCCCCCCAACCCATGTTTACCTTCTCTGTGTGTTTACCACTACCTATTGTTTGTCTCCTACACCAACATATAATTTTACAACTGTTTTTAAGTGTCTGATACATCTCTCTCTACCCCCCTCCCACCTTTCCTATCCAGTCCCACCCATTCCATGCCTCCCCATATATACCTGCCTTTTACTGGCTACACTACATGCCTGAAGAAAGGCCCTGCGTGGCCCAAAAGCTTGCTTATTTCCACCAACAGCTAGTCCAATGAAAGATATCATTCGAACCACTTTGACTCTCAAGGAAACTAGGACAGAGTAAGATTTGTAAATCTACCTGTAACATTGTTTACCTTTGTACATGTATCAGATGGACACCGTTTTGCTTTACAGGTAAACAACACTCACAGCCAGAAACTTGAGCCAACTAAGTTCAACATACTTATTAAAATACCGGTTACATTCTTGAGAAACTTGAAGAGTAACAGTGCAATGAAATCCCCTTGTGCAAAAAACTAAAGCATCTACTAGAAAGCAAAACAAATTAGTATGAAACTATCTTTTCCCCCAGAGAATGATGTTTCGTATACAGTGCGGAAGGCCAACAACTACATTGTGCATTAGCTATCTGATAAATCAAGACTCCATCAGCGTTCTGCTCTCCTTTACATGCCCGCACCAGCATGTGCATCTCAAGTATTTCCTTTTTTGGGTGATTGGGGGTGGGAGACAAGGGAGGGACAATGTCTGAATCACAAATGGTGCCATCTGGAGAAGCAACAGAGATTCACTGCTCTAGCTGAAGCACTTGAAAGACCACACACATCAAGGAACAAGAATTTCCACCACTCATTTGGGAGAACAAAAAAACATCTTCTTGGTTTCAAAAGAGGTAGCAGAATGTGCGGTAGAATTAAAAGAAAAGCATATACTGCAGATTTTTTTTTGAAGTCACAGGATCTCACCAGCAGAGAGTTTTTTGTATTAAACAGCTTTTATAAATCTTTTTATATGTTGTAAGCTGCCCTAAGCCTCAATAGGACAAGCAGAGCATAAATCTGAACAAACAAACAAATTCTAAAACTGTAGCAGTACAACAAAGAATTATCTTGCCACAGCCCTCCAGAGGAGGAAGTGTGGAATTACCATGTAATTCACTACCTGCATTCATACGCACACAAGCCACCACCACCAGCAGAGAAGGTGAGCCTATCCTATCGTATCACCTTAGGGTAAAACTGCCAAGCCAAGTTCTACAGCTCCTGTTCCACAAGTTCCAGGGCTAGATACAAGTGTGAATGCAATCTAACATGCTTATCTGGCTTATGCTTACGTTCAGTTATTTAACATGTGCCAGAGACTACACAGCATGGTCTAATTTTGGAATATACTGTTAGCTAGAACGTTCCCATAACATTCAAATCACTAACATAGCCATGCAGTGTAGGAGCTATAGTGGTGGGGAAACTTTTCCATTTCAGGGGCCACTTTGGAAAATTAGTACAAGCTCCGAGTACCACGTAGAAATTGGGGTAGTGCTTATGGGATACACTCAGGAAGAGAAGGGTCTAGTTCATCCGTCACCAATCCTTGTGTGCATGTCCTCATCTCTGCTCCCTTAAGCCTGAGTTCAGTTTTTCAGTGTTGGGGGGAAAGGAACTGGATCTAGAGGCCAGATCCAGGGACTGGCTAAGGGGCTGCATAAAAACTAGCCGCAGGCTGCATCTGGGCCCCAGGCCTGAGGTTTCCCGCCCCTGGTGTGGGCTATGGCAGTACTAACCAGACGGGTTCAAGCTTAAACCAGTTTTGCACGTTGGTCTACACTATCACACAAAAGTTTTAGTAAAATGTTTTAACAAGCATACACTAATACCCCCTCTCTCGACTGCCTCTCTGATATCTCTGCCTGGATGTCCCGACGCCAACTCAAACTAAACATGGCCAAGACTGAACTGCTCATTTTTCCTCCTTCCCCTTCCTCTCCCTCTAACCTGACCATCTGCATTGATGGGGTCACCATCCGTCCTGTTCTCCAAGCCCGCAGCTTGGGCTTCATCTTTGACACACACCTCTCCTTTAAACCTTACATTGACTCTGTGGCCAAATCCTGCCGATTTGCCCTCCTCAACATTGCCCGCATCCGCCCCTTTCTATCTATCTCCTCGGCCAAAATCCTTGTTCATGCCATGGTTATCTCTCGCCTCGACTACTGTAACCTCCTCCTTGCTGGTCTCCCTCGCTCTCACCTATCCCCCCTTATCGCAATCCAAAACTCTGCTGCCAAGGTCATTCACTCTGCCCGTCGCTTCGACCATGTGCAGCCTCTCCTCCTCTCCCTTCACTGGCTCCCCCTTCCTGAACGTATCCTGTTCAAGCTCCTGGTTTTCACATTCAAATCGCTCCACGACCAAGCTCCCCCTTATCTCTCGGACCTAATCTCCCTACGCACTCCTGCACGCGCTCTCCGCTCTTCCGTTGTACCCACCCTTACTCTCCCTCGTTTCTCCTGCTCGCCCAACCGCCTCCGTCCCTTCTCCCTCGCTGCCCCACATGCCTGGAACTCCCTCCCTGCCCACATCCGCCTTGCCTCCTCCCTCCGCTCCTTCAAATCCATCCTCAAGACCCACCTTTTCCATGCTGCCTTTCCCAATGCCCGCTAGCCTTTCCCCTTACTCTTACTGTCAGCCCTCCTCTGCTGACTGCTGCTACCAACTTCATTGTAACCAAGCCAAGCACACGCACCTGAGACTTCGCATCCGCCTGAATGTTTCTTTGTCTTCTCCCATGTCTCTCCCACTGTCCCCTCCCCCTGTCTCCCCCCCTTTGTTTTTGTCTCTTAGATTGTAAGCCACAGACAGGGACCGCGTCTAATTCTATGTTCTGTACAGCACCAGGTCATGCGACTGGCGCTTTATAAATGTCTAATAATAATAATCCTTGCTAAAGCACACCCAAGGATAGTAAAAGAAAAGGGACTTGGACATTTCAAAATTACCACACAAATTGATTTTTTTTTTTTAATGATCTCTCAATCAGAGAAAATTGAGTCAGTTTAAAAAAAGTTAAACTGACTCCAATTGAGTCAGTTTAAGACTGACTTGGATTGGATTCCAAAGTCCACATTCTCAAACAGAATAAACTATGTGCTTAAACCAAAAAACCCAAAAGATATTTCAAAATGGAACTTGCAAAATCATTTATTAAAAGCAATTCCCTTCACTAGAAAGAAAGCTAGAAGATATTGAAAACTAAGTCAAGGTTTAAAAACAGATAAAGCCTTGAAGGGTGATCACATACCAAGAACAGGATTCACTTTCTTGATGCAAACCCTACGTAAGTTCACATCAGAAAAAGGATGTGCTACTTTAAAATGGTATATAAAGTAGCAGAACTGGAAATAGCTTACTCCCAGCACAATAAGTTCGACTCTTCTGGGACATACTGATTCAACTTCATCCCAGCTAGCAAATATCATTAAAGCAAACCAACCTGACTTCCAAGTTTCCAAAATAATAAACTGAGCAAATAATATTTTCATTCAATCTCCAATTGGTGACAATTTCTTAGATCCCAGCTTATTTGCTCACATTAATGAATATATTTATTGTTCATTTATTCAGTAGTGGCATGGCTTTCATTTTTAAGTCCTATTAGGATATCCATCAGAACCTACATGGGCCACAGGGCAAGAGTGTGTAAACATTTAAAGTATTACAAAAGAGAAGTCCTTTTTGAGTCTATGATTAAGCTAACTAGTTATGTATGGAAATAAGACTGACGCAGGATTAATTTTGGTATTTATTGCTATTACGCTGTTTCCAGTCTTTTTATGATGTATGTTATCAAATGAAATAGTTAAGGCAATATATTTAAACAAGTTCTATAAAAAAAGACTAGTAAGATTATATTTTTAGCTTAATCATGCTGATGTAATGATCTTTACAAATTTACCAGCTTAGTTATCGGAAGCTAGGTTTTGAGAAGTGAAAATTTCATCAAATTTATGGAACAGACCATTCTCTTATGCCATTCACAGAGTTCTAAAGGGGAAAATCTTACTATATAAACTCAGTCATGAGAGATAGGGATGATTTCAAGGTACTACTAACCCTATCTTTGTTCTCTAAGGTACTTCTTGTAGTGTTTAATTTTTACTTTTGCACACTAACATTTCCAAATCACTTGAGAGGATTACTGTTTTAAAAGTTTTTCTACCCCATGGTGGTGGGTTGTTTGTTTTTAATACCACCTACATATGGGTAGATTGACACATTATCAGAAATTCGAACCGACATGTTTTGAAAGTTATAGCAGACGTTCTCAGAGAAGTTCCCAAACAAAAGTGATCCAAGGAACCTCAATAGACAAAACAGAAATACATTACGGAAACAAAAGAAAAACTTAGATTCAGTTGTGAGAGAAGGATTCAAATTCAATCTCACCTCCCAGTTCAACAAAACAGATTTTAAATGTTATTGACATCTGAACTTGTAACTTTGATGTTCAGCCATTAAAAAGGAAGGCATTTCTTAATCTGGAAACCAAAGGAATATTCCACAGCATTCAGCAGGCTAATGTTTTCACTGTAAAGAAGTCAAAGTCAGAAATGTAGGTCTTGATTGAAGTTCTGTCAGAAAAACTGTTCTCAGTTGATAATATTCCCAAACTGTAGCACCGTTACATATGGTGACAGTGTATGTCTTACATTTACACTGGCACAGTACACATTGTGAAAGAGCCAACAGCTGGGAATTTTATGGTAAATCAACTAACTTCATGGTACATATTGCCTAGGGGGTGTGTCTTGAATGTCAAGACAGTGAAATGAAACTGGCCACAATAAGGAAAGCTGCGCGCATACACACGCAGGTGTGAAGAAGCTGCTTTTTTAAAAAGTGACATAAGCCAACAACACTTATATTGATCTACAAATCTTTAATGTGCAATTATTACATTAGTTGCTTTTAAATATGAGCTACAGGGTTTTTTTTAGTTTACAAGAACTGAGCATTATGAAAAGTTCCTGTTAAGTAGAGGAAGGAAAGAAAAATCATGCAGTATGAAGCATTTCTTTACAGCTACTGAAGCAGAAGAGTTGTGTTTTGCGTAGTTACATCCAGGGCTTGAAAAACCCATTTGCTAGTGAAGTTGGAAAGTTTGCTTTGGCAAGTACAGGACCTAGATCATCAATATTGCTTTATGACTTTGCCAGCAAGAGAACAAAATTAATGAAACTGATCAGTTCCACTGTTGCTTTCCACGCACAACTCCAAACTTGTCAAATGTTCACTTTATGCTTATGCTGCTGCATAGAGTTGTTACAAACAACAGAAATAGGAGGGTATGAAGTAATGGGCAATTTTAGACACACGTTAAAGTTCCAGCTGTTTCAATCTTCTGGGTTTACAAGTCCACAAGTAAGTTCTGGATTCATTTTTTTCTCTCTCTCACACACACACACACACAGCCCTGAGGCAGTTCCTGGATGCATTCTTCACACAAACACTACCCTGAGGCAGCATTAAGTAGTCCCAGCTGTAAACGTGACAGGCTGCCATGGAAACCAAGTGACCACAGCTTGCCTGGAGCAAAGCAGTTTACCAGGAGAACCTTTTACACACAAAAGTTCTTGGAGAAGTTTCACACAGATGTTCAAAGATCTGGATATTTAAGATATGGATGAGTGATTTAGACACACAAAGTTCTGGATACAGCAAACATCCAGGAGAAATGTGTGTCTAAAAACGTCCATTGTTATGACCAATAAGAGCAAAAATGGAATCTGGGATAAATGCAGCACTAATGAATGGAGCTACATTCCCTCTCATCCCTTCCAGCAGCCCAGTTGCTGAAGAAAAAAACCCAAACAAAAACCTAGACAGACATCCACCAACTTAAGAGACCAACCAAGCCTATATCCCTCCCAGATGTTACAACTTTGTGGAAGAAATTCTACTACTACTATTTTCCGCTCTTCAGTTCAGAGGGGGACAGGTCTCACAAAGATATTATCCCTTGATGTTTCCTGCCAGCGAAGTCCTGTAATAATCCAACTCCTCATTGAGTATCTAAAACCTAGTAAGCGGGGAGGTATGGCAACACCATGAAAAATAATTGGTGCAGGGTTCAATGCAGCCCTGCACCATGTATTTTTCATAAGTGGACAGGATTAAAGGAAAGGTATGGCAACCCTAAGCAGGCTTTCGATAAATTTTGCAAATCTTGAACATGACATTTATTTTAAATAAGTTATTAACAGTTATATGTCTGACCTACTAAGTAAATCCAAATATTGATAGGCACTGCAAAAAGAAATAATCTTTGGAATGGAAAGTGAGCTAGGGGTAGGGAACACTACAGAACTAGGGAGATGGGAGAAAAATGGGACCAAGAAGTCAAACCACATGGCTGTAGGCGCAAGTATACAGTGTTTGTACTTTGGATTAATTTTTGCCCTACAAGTTCTTGCTTAAGTCATCATTTTGCTGTTTCCTAACTTTCAAACATTTATAAAGATGCCACCTACAGCCAAACGATCTGGCTGATTATTCGTGAGCAATACAGCACTTGGATTTTAAATCTTCTAGATTTTAAATCACAGCAATTCAACCAATCACTACTTTGGGATCAAACACAGACAGTTTTTAACCTACTATACAATAAAGATTAGCATCAGAAGATACATCTGTTAAACTAGGATATTTATTAACACCTGAATTTATCATTCTTTTAACACATGGGTGACTATGTTCTCCACATGTTCAGAAATAAGAGTGGAATAAAATTACATTACCACTTCAGTGTGAATTGGAATAAATTGAACTGGCTGCCTCGTTCTGAAGCGAGACTACTCCATCTATGTAAAGCCTAGAAAGTTAGTTAAAACTTCAAGTAACATTTAGTTCAGTTGTAATTCTGATTCCAGTGTCCACATACTGAATACATCAGCTCATTCCATGTAATATTATCAAGTGGTAATGACTTCTTTACTACCAAATGTAAAGCTGGTTTCTAACCAGTGGTCTTGAAGTAAAAGGCCTATTTTAAAATACCTTATATTACCAGCAATTTATAAATGAGATACTACTCAACATACAGGCAGATGATATGCGACCAGTATCAGGATTTCAGTTTCACTGAAAGACATAACATGATCTGATACCACACACTCAAAATGGAAGCCACAAACACAAATGAGTTCCCATATTCCAAAAGCTATGGTGCCAAGTATTCCACAGCAATATTTTAAAAGCTACCTTCTCAAATAGCCACTCATTCCACAGAAGAGGATTTAAATATCTAATGAACACAAAAATAGCTCACCGAGTTTTATTTGGAGGATTGTAACATTTGCAAATTTGTTAATTTGCTATATTACCAGCAACTTCTTCATTAAGCATTTTACAATACCTCAACAAGAAAGGCAATAAAAATACTACCATCTATTCTATAATTATCCCTTGGAACTTAAGTAGCTTCCTTTATTTTCCTGCAGCATGCTACAAACTCAGACTTACCACAAAAAGGTTTCTCTATACATAAAAAAGCCGCTAACCATTTCATACCAGATGCTGACTTTTGTTAGCATAAGATTAGAATGTAAATATGTAGACCAATATAATTGCACCTTCGTGGATTTTGTTTTGTCATCAGCCTATTTAGGATATATACTTAAACACGCATAAGAATGGATTGAAATTCAAAAGTGCACCACAGCTAGAAGATGTAGTCTCTTCCTGCGACACAGTATAAAGCTCAGGTATTTAGTGTAAGAGCACAAAAATACCATCATGAGATGTAGCCAAATTATTTCAGGTAGTAAATAAGCCAGCTGCATGCCACATTCCAACATCCCCAAGCCAGCAACTCTTCAATCAAGTCAGCCTCATGTTCCACTGTCCCCTCTCCCAAGTCAGCTGCATGTCTCTCTCCCTCAAGCCAGCAATCCCCCCATGAGCCAGACCCATGCCCCATTCTACCCTCCCCAACCTAACTGCTACACCAAGCTAGCTGTGTTCTCCACCCTCCCCCAAAGAAGCACTCTACTTTTAAAATTAGTAACAGATTTAGCAGCAATCTTTGACTGCATTTTCTTTTCCTTATAGGCCTGTCAAACTGGCAGAGCTGTAATGCACTTATGCACCAAAATAACCCATATGCAGAGACCCATGTTCATTGCATTTTCCTAACTGGTAATGATGGGAAAAATTCAGCAAACACAAGCAAAGCTACAAATACAAATAAATGTAAATACTAAAACTACAAATCCAGATATAAATACGAACACTTGACCCCATGAACGCTTAGTTTTCATAATCCCCGTGTCACAATGCAGACACTAGTGATGCCAAAGAGTGGCTCTGATTCAAGGCAGAAGTTTGAAAGGGGGGGGGGGGTATCATTTCCGTAGGAGGAACAATGGTCAGCCACAGGAACATTGTGCAAAACAAATTTCTCTACTGAAGGAAATTTCTTCAGTGATTCAACTCAATATATCAATGCTCCCGTACAATCCACTCCACTAAGGCCCCTCATACAGCATTCACACCATACGGCAGTGTGGCAGCAGCACTTCCGCAAGCCAAAGACATGGCGGGGGAAGGAAGTAGAGGCTGGCATAACTTCTGGTGCAAACAGGGTTTTGCCACAACAATACTCACAAATGACAGGGCTAGATTTTGAGCAGCATAGCGGCAAAACCCCGTTCGCACTAGAAGTTACGCCAACCTCTGTCTCCTTCCCCCGCTGCGTCTTTGGCTCATGGGACTGCTGCCGCCGCAAGCTGTGAACATGCTATCAGTTTCTGCCCATCAGTAAGTGTTTCTCTTGCCTTCTTCTCACCTACACCTTCAATCCGCTCTCCTCGCCCAAATGTTGTACAGCAGCATCTCATCTGAGGCACACATCCATCCTAAGTGGCCCATGGAATAGGAATCTTTTATTTGGAATCCCTTCTCATTAAGGAGGCATCATAAAGCAGCCTGCCTCCCAGTGCAGTGTTCTTGATACATCCTCATGACACATTCCCCAGATAATTTTAAAAAGTCATTTAGGAACCATGGTACATGCAGTTTAGTACAGGTAGAGTCACTCTAGGCTGCAACAGTTTCCCCCTCTGGGGGACCACGTCCCATTCTTGTGCCCCACCCCCCAAAATTGTCTAGGAGTTTAGCAGCCTCCAGACCTATTATTTCAGGCACATCAAACGAAAAAACTCAAAATAAAAGATGACAGAGAAAATAGCAGGTCCACTAAGAAGGAAGTTAAGTGACAAGAACACTGAAATGCTTAAGAGAGGTGGCAGTACTACTTATTACTATTAATCATTTCTACAGAGCTATTAAGCGTATGCAGCGCTTGTAAGAGTGAGAAGAACGCTGCCATGAGGCAAGATACAAGAAAAGATACTTCACCACCAATTAGGAATATATCACAGTTAACTATCCATAATGCCATAGGAGTTTCTTCCTTATATGATAAATTAACTAACAGAACTACTCAATTGTTCTTGAGGCCCTCTTGGCTACAGAAGAATGGTAAACATGAAAAACTAACTAACTAAGAACTGGAACAAGAGAGATTTGCAGATTGCAGACAAATTTAAATCTCAAGCAAACGATAAACTAACAACAAATAATAAAACTAGCAAGAATTAACGGGGAAAGCAATCAAAATTGTAGCAGTCAGCACAAGTTTGCTGAATCTAGAATGACTACAACACTGGGTTTTTGAAAGAAGAAAATGAGGAGATAAAATATTCAACTGCAAGCTTTACTTCAGCCAAGGGGCAAGACAGGAATACCCTTTTGGTTGCAAATGAACTATTAAATATCATAGCAGCTCTTGCATGAACTCCAAGTTAAAATCCCAACAACCAATTTAGCGCACTTATTTTGATAAAGAAAGATCCCAACACAAAATTAGAAGAATAGAGACCATTATCAGTTGAGAAGAGGAAAAGATTGCCCTAGTTTTTCCATTGTGGTAAAAACTGTCATTTTGAACATACAGGAAAATAAATATTAAAAAAAATACTGAAGTACAAAAAATGGCATTTTCATAGTCTTCTCTAACCCACTAAATAAAACAAGCCACAGATTCATGTTGTAGATTTCAAGCCACAGCCATGAAATTGCAGGGATTTTAAAGCTATATAATATTAGTAATTACAGAGCAATTTCAACAACAAACATTATGGTTGAACTCCACTTTGTCATCAAAACAAGTAACTTTAGCTTAAAGTTTCCTTTTGGGCAGTGCACATCTCAGGTTTTTCCAGTTCTATTTTAATTGGCAAAATACTCCACACCTAAGTGACGTCAACAACTATAAAAGAACTAATGAGAATTAATGCTGCTTTGAAGCAGTATTAATGCTTGATTGTATTTCTGATATTTTCAGTTTTAGCATGAGAATGTCTGAGCCCATCTGATTTCAGCCTCATTTCCTTTCATAGATTCACTCCAGCCCCAGAGCTCTGTACAGTCCTTAGCCTCAGATGCATTTCTGTTGGCTAGTAGCTGCACACCTCAAAGACATGATGTAAAATTAAGTTCATTCTGTTACTCCTGCAATGATCCCTTGGATTAACCCCCTCAGCCAACGAAAGAAACTAATATAATCCAGAGAAGGGATTTCTTTGTGAGGAAAACAGCTCACATTTTCTTGTTTTGTAACTTTTAGTGCCCAGTGCATATTTGTCCACGCCCCTCGACATGCTCTTATAACAACTTGCTGGAAATCCACGAACTTTTACATGATATTATAACAGAGCTGCAACTGGGTACGCGGCAAATTAGGCACCTGATCAATCTGGGGTGCCCAACTCATCCCAGTTGTGTTCGGACACCAACTGGTATCCAAACGTGACGCAGCAGGCTAACCAACTCCACAGACTGACTCACCTAACCACTGAGTTGCTGCTTGTCAGTCCAGTGCTTCCTGCTCCTCCATGGCCAGCACACTGCTGGAGCTGGGGACTTTCTAAGCAGGGGGAGGCGAGGCCTATTCCCACCAGCATGCAACCCCCCCTCCCATGGGTCCCCTGTTCCTGCATGCACCCCCATTTGGGTCCCCTAGAAATGGGGGACCCATTAGTAGGGTGCACACAAATGGGAAGAGGCCTCCTCACCCCGCCCCTGCCCCCTCCTCCCACGCGCACACACTCAGAAAAAGCTGAGCCGCGAGTAGTGACCAAGACTGGAGGAGCAGCAGTACAGCAGTGAGGCACGGTCAGCCCAGGGAGCCATAGATGCTGGTGTCCTGGGGCCTCCCTGCTCGAGGTGCCTGAAAATGTGGGTATTACCCATCAAATGTGCCACCCACTGCAGTGGACAGCAAGAGAACAAGACACCAAGTGCATATGATATAAAGATAAGGCCAGTAGCATTCACATCTGCAAATAATGGTCCTGCTGTCAGTCAGAATACAAAGCACATGGTGCAGTAAAACTCACCGTCACCAAGAGATTTCAGCATAAGAACATAAGTGCCATACTGAGTCAGACTAATGAATTTTGAAGTGCCTAAATGCATAAGCAAGCAAAATACAGAAAAGTCTAGAAGTGTGTTAAATCTATGCTTTTTAAAGGGGCGGAGAGGAGGAAAGCAGCAAAAAGCATGTCATTTCCTATCTAAAAAACACCCTCTCCTACTTTTTTTTTTTAAAAAAAGATAGTAAAAGTGGGAATCTCCTACTACTAGAACTCTTTTGTTCAACTCATCAAAAGAAGGTTTCCAAACACACGTCCTTTCCCTCTCTTCCCCATGCTATCTAGTCATTCAACAAAAGGGAAGATAAGAAAGAAGACAAAAAAGGTGGTATGCAGAGGAGACAGCTTATAGCAGTGAGGACCAGGAAGTAGATGGAAGGGAAGAGAAACTAACACCAATAATTGCACAATTTTGTTCACCAAGTCATGTTTTTTTAGAATCCATTACAATATCACAAACGCATATTCCTAGTGTGTTCTCAAACACACATCAACTTGAGTCTTAAGTAACTAATTTTTTTTTACTAAGGAGCAAACTAATTAGGACATCAATCACTGGGTGATCACCCAGCAGCTTCAGGTGCATCTTGGCACTGGGCACTATCAGATTACTAGACCTGTATCAGTCTGGCTTTCATTCTGGGTATAATACTGAGATTGCACTTGCAGCCTTGGTTGACGACCTATGCTTAGAGGTCAACAGGAGAAATTGTACCCTGGTTATCCTTTAAGGTAATTTGGTGGTCTTTGATAAGTTGATCACGAGGCATCACGAGCATCCAGGGTGGGAGGGGGGGGTGAGCAGCACATTACACCAATTACATCTGGTGCAGAGGCTTCAACCATGCATCTTGGACTCTGACCTGGCCGCTGTCACGGAGGAACGTAGGGTCACACACATGTAACACGGGCCTACATGTAGACTACAAGTCTGGTAAATATGTAAAGCAAAAGGTTCCACATGTATGTAATGTTACAATTAAGAACTGTAAAACTCAAATCAAGACTGTGACACTTGACCAAGCTCCAGGAAATGGAAAGACAGTTTGTGGATTTGCCCCAGACGGATGGCCAGAGACATTTAATATGCTAATGCAGGCAGCCATTGCCTACGTGCAAGAGACACAGAAAAGCTGATAAAGAGAACAAAAGGAATTCTAGAAGCCTCGAGAAGATACGAGGAGTTTCCTCCTGGGGATATAAGGAGTTGTACCCCAGAGGGGAGAGGGACTATCGGGAACTCACTCAACATCTTGCAGCCAGGAGGGCTGAGGGGAACCATGAACTGAGAGAGAGGACTTTGCTTTCTAGCAACTCTAAGTCTGAAGACCCAGTCGCTTACATCAAGGACTGAGAAGAACGTATGGACCTTTGTAGGGTAAGATGCTTATTTAGGAACTCAACCAGTATAGGTTAGGAATGCGTTATATTTACCTTTGATTTCTAGTAACCACTCTGTATCAACAATCTTGCTTATGTAATCAATAAACTTACTACTTATCTTTATGAAGAAGTGTCTGTGTCTAACATTGGAACACAAGTGAGCAACAAGAGTTCTCAAGCTCTTGCGAACCCAGAGATTAAAAAGTCTGTAAACGGGAAGGATCGGGCTCTTGAGTGACAAAGGGGTTGTCCCTGCGGCAGTCTTGAATCAGCCAGAGAGAGAAAACTGATCCAAGTGGGCTGTACGTGAGGGAAACGGACACTCAAACCCGGTAAAGTGGGGGTGCGGACTTCCAACCTGTGACAGCCACCATCATCAATGCTTTCATTACTTCAAGACTAGACTTTTGTAACGCAGACTACATGGGGCTACTCATGGTGACGGTCCAGAAATTGCAGCTGGTGCAGAATGCAGCAGCCTGTTCGCTGCACTGGCTGCCTATAGTCTTCCGGGCCCGATTCAAGGTGTTGGTGCTTCCCTATAAAGCCCTAAACAGTGTAGGCCCTGTCTACCTGTGGGACCGCCTCACTCCCCAGACCCTAGATCGAACCCTGCAGTCAGTCGTGGGTGCCTTTCTTGAAGTCCCCCGGGTTTCCTGGAGGGCAACTATGGAGAGGGCATTCTTGGTGGCCGCACCTAGGCTGTGAAACTACCTCCCAGCAGAGGCCCAGGTGGCCCCGGACTTCTCTTCCTTTCGACGATCCTGTAAGACCTGGCTGTTCCGCTAGGCTTTTGGTGAGAGTGACGGACAGAGGGTTAGGGCACGTAGGTTTTTGTTTACATTCTTTTTTTTAAACTTTTCCCATTGTTATAAAATTGTTAATGTATGTTTTTATATTATTCGTATACTTATACTGTTAGCTGCCCCGAGCTGCCTGTGGCAGGAGGGGCAGGATAAATATTCTTTAGACAGACAGAATAAAATTTCTGAACAAATTAAATTTCCAAAAATGTCTGCTCAAGTCTTTCAAATGACTAAGTGAGTTGGATCAAGCATATATTACAGTAGCTCTCCATAATGAAGTTCCATCATTAGTTTCTGTAATAATTTTAAGATCAGAAGTATTATTCCTACAGGAAATCAAATATCCCTTAGTATGGTATACAACAGTTGCTGGTGGTTGAAAATCAGGTTGGCTATACTAAGCTGCCTTTCCTTATTTTTAACCAACAAGGCAAGCAATACATTAAGAAATTTCCTATTGATTCGCTGTAGTTGCCAGATGGATGTTATCAAAGTGTAAATACAAGAGGTGGCATATTAGATTATAAATGGAGTGTGGGAAGAGACCCATAAAACCATCTCTATAGATGGAGGAATAAGACATTCCTCAAATCAATAGGAATTTATATTCAACTCTTCCACTTCTTGCATGATCGTACACAGTACATACAGATACTTTCTTGAAAGTTTTGATTACATACATACCAGAAGACATTTCATTTATCTGTATTGAAGACAAGTCATGCATGAAAAATAAAGTCAATGTTCTATGATGCACACTTTGAACATTCTCCAAACACAGTAGGGTCGATGATGGGATGGTACCTCTAAAAAGGGAAAGTTTAGATAGGTACAAGCTAGTTTAAGAGCCTATCCTCCTCCCTGAGGGTACCAACCATTAGCCTTGTTCACACAAGAGCTTAAAGGGAGGTGTTCTTGGTTACTGCCCCAATGCTATGGAATTCACTTCCCCTGGAGATTCGCTTGAGCCCAAGCCTAAGCATCTTCCAGAGGAGATGCAAGACTTTTTTTGGCATATGGAGATAGGGGACTGGGGTGGTTTTAGGGTAGGAATGTGAGGTGGGGTTGGGTGTGCAGAATGGGGAGGTGGTACTGGATGGGTTGGGAAATTGGGGGGGGGGGGGGGNGGGGGGGGGGGGGGAGTTGTACTAATTTTAATGTTTTTATTGTTTGAGAGCCGCTCTGAGCCTCTGGGAAGTGTGACAAATTTAAATAAATAAATAAAAATCAACAAGTGTACCCTTGTAGCCACATTCCCTAGTGTTTTGGGACTAGAGCAGTTTAACACTGTAGAGAAGCTTTTTAATTTTAATGAATACTGTAATACAAGTACTATAGTACATGAGCGCCAGTGTGGTGTAATAGCTACGTGCACACTACTTGGATCGGGAGGTTGGGGGGGGGATGTTGGTTCAAGTCTTGCCTTAGCCAAAAACTCACTGGGTGACCTTGAGCCAGTCACAATATTCTCTCAGCCTAACCTACCTCAGAGGGTTGTTGTGAAAATTTAAAGTTGTGTTAATTTGTTATATGTGAAGCTCTCCTAGTGCCATAGCAGGGGGTACTATATAAAAATAAAGATCATTACTAGGCATCCACAAAGTATATAACAGCAACCTTAATTTGAAGAGTTTGTCTTCCGAGCACAATTCTAAACAAAATTTGGAGGAAGATTAGATAGGTCTCTATTTTCAAGATCAGGACTTAAAAGCTTCCTTCAATCTTACTACTCTATGTTCATTGCACTTCCACCCCATTCAATAAGATGACCTTGGTGGGATTGGGTCACCGGGAACATATTACACTGGTTCTTCCGTCTCTGCACTGGCTGCCTGTAGTCTTCTAGGCCTGATTCAAGGTGTTGGTGCTCACCTATAAAGCTCTAAACGACCTTGGCCCAACCTATTTGCGGGACCGCCTCACGCCCCAGGTTCTGGATTGGCCCCTGCAGTCATCAAGGGCTGCTCTCCTGAAGGTCCCCCGAGTCTGCCAGGGGGCCATGATGGAGAAGGCCTTCTCGGTGGCCTCCTCACAGCTGTGGAACTCCCTGCCGGAGAAGGCCCATTTGGCCCCGGATCTCCCCTCGTTTTGATGCTGCTGCAAGACATGGATGGCTGTTCCGCCTGGCTTTTTTTGGGGGGGGGGGGGATGAGTTAGGGTGGTGGGTGGTTAGGATTTTTTACTCCCCCCTTTATTGTTGTTTTAAAGTTTTAATGTTTTTTTAATATTTGATGTTGTGCAGGATGGGCGGGTTAGAAATGTGTAAAAATAAATAATAAATAAATAAATACTCCTATTGATTTCAGTAGGAATTCACCTCAACTCTGGGAGTTATATGTGTGGGCTCATGTCCATGTCCTTAACTTCTCCTGCAGTTGAACTGTTGGGGTATTATGGTACTTATGGTTACGATGGGTAGTCTAAAAGCAATGACTGAATTTAGGTAATATAGACTGTGGAACACTAACAGTAAGGATCCAAGACAGAGGCTGAATTACAAACCAAATTAAGCATTAAATTACAGATGGCCACCAGACAGTATGACTCAAGTTTTACCATTTAACTCTTCTCCATCAGTCATCCAGCATCAGCAGACAGAGAGAAAGCAGCACCAGGCTCTTGGCAGAAATTCTGCACTCAAACTGAGTTCTGTACTCAAGTGTTTAACTACTGACCATGACAGTGCACAGGACTACTATCCTAATTGGTATTGAAGCAGGAACCAGAGTTAAACAACTTTACTAGCAGGATAACACCAGTTCATCCCTTCTCTATCTACTAACCTGAACTCAAAGGGGTAGGGCAGAGAATGGTGTCTCTGCCCAAATATATATAGCTCCTTCCTATTTTGACATCCCACAATCTTCATATCAAGGATAAGTGGTTGACCCAATGTCAACCACTGTTATGTAGGAATTTGATTCATAGCAATTTATACAGATTTTAAGTACTGAGAATCTGTTTTGCCCCCCATTCAGAAGGCCTGAGACTAAGCATTACAAACTAAATGCACAGGAATTATTACTGCAACACAGCATACAAAGATTCATAGTATGCAATTAATGTATATTAGTTTTGATGCCACAGCTAAAAGATCGAAGCATTTGCACACAAACTATGGAACTAACAAGCACTACAATAAAGCAAGACACCAGTCAGACAGATCCTGACAGCCCAGAGAGGTTTTCAGTCTTTCCCCACTCATTTCCAAACTTCAGCTGGTTTTGATTAACACCCCAGCAAGTGAAGTATCTCCCCGACCCACACATACATTTGGTGCATGCCACAGACTCGCAGGATGGAAGAGGGTAAACGAGGGAAATTTGAACGAAAGGATGAGGCTGAGATTGTGCACGACTCACTTAAACAAGCCGAGGCCGCCTCCATGGCAGGGACAGAAAGAGTTAAGCCGTCCCCAACGAGACGGGAAGGAGCAGCGGTCCCCAAAGCCCACTGGTGGCGGCAGGGTAGGGTGCCTGAAGCCTTCCCCCGGCAAAGCCTCTCGCACACCGCAACCATATGTGAGCTCCGGAGCGAGGCTCATCCCCCTCCCCCACAAGTCCCGGGAGGGAAGCGGATTTCCCAAGTCTGGCTGGAGCGGACACGCTTCCTCGGAGCCGCTGCCGCCTCCTGCTGTCTCTCTTGCCACAGGCGGGCAGTGGGCTGCTTTGACATCCCCTCAAGGCCGCCGCGGAAGCGGCTGTTGCTCTCTGCCCGACTCAGGCCCCGAGACGGCCAAGGCTACGGAGAGGGAGAAGGCGCTCTCCTTCCCGCACACACAGTGCCCCCCGCCCCGGCCACACAGTAACCAAAGCCACCCAGACACACCGGGGTGCGGGCGAGGCAAGAGGAGATCGACTACCCCCCATTTCTGGGGTTACACAGCGGCGGCGCAGTCAGACCCGGCAGCAGGGCAAGTCCCTCACACCCTGTGCGGGAGGGAAGCTCCTGGCTGGGTCCCTGTCCCCGTCTGTCCCGCTCGCTCCAGGCAGGACGAGGGGAGTGGGACCCTCGCCTCCACAAAGTCCCCGCCCCCCGGACGGCTCTCGGGCTTGGGTCCGGCTCCATACCTGCCCCGCTGCCGCCGACCGTCTCTGCAACCGCCGCCTCTCTCAGTCACATTCGAAATTGAAATTCCCTGGCCGCAGCCGTCAGCGACACCCCAGCCACTCCCTCCGCCTGCCCGACCCCGCCCACAGCTAGTCCCGCCGCCGACTCCGCACTGGCTCGGACACGCCCACGCCCTCTAGATACACTTTTCGCTCCCATCAATCAGAGTCTCTTTCTCGCCAGCTAACCTCCTTCCCCGTCTGCCTGGCAACGCCCACTGCTCCCTAGGCCTCACCTCCACCTACCCCCTCTCCACTCGCTTCGGGCTACTCCTTACCCTCACCTCACCCTCCTACTTGTTTTCCAAGCAGCCTCGTCCTGACATTTGGGCCCACCCTTTCTCCCCGTCTCCATTATGTTTCACCTGCTGCCCTGGGAGCTGAGCTGAATGCGAGTACCCACTTCAGAAAGAAGAGATGCTGCAGCAGGAGGCAAAGGCCCAGAGCTGCTGAGCAGTGACCTCTGGAGTCACTCTGCACAGTTATTCCTTACTATAACTTTGACTATGCTACGAAATTTAACCATGTTTGGAGGCAGTTGTCAGCAAGCGTATTCGCTGAACACAATGTAGCTGTAATTTTAGACAAGGACAAATTGTGCCACACCATTGTAGCTCCCTAGGATTAAAATTTTGGCTGAAACAGCACTAGAAGAACACAGTTTGCTCTTCTCTTCACTTTCAGCAAAACTGTATCCAGCAATAAGGAACCATATAGCCAGCTATATTCAGCTAACATAGCTGCTGACAACTGAGTATGGATACGGTTAAATTTTGTAGCGTAAACAATATCTGCCTGTGAAGATGCTCTGGATGGAAAGGGTTGCCCTGTTTATGAGACCTAGATCACCAACTGCTGTAGCTGCTGGAGAAGGAACTGTATCTGAGCTACACACTTCTTTTTTCGAGCCAATGGTGCTTTTTGCAGGACTTCAGATATATTGTCCCCAAGACTCTCTCGGGCCTGCTTTTACCTAGGGCTCAGATAACTGATGGCACAATCTTCTGCAACTCACCAAGAAAATGCCAAACAGCAGCTTTCTGCTTCAGCCACTGCTGCTGCCTGAAGTTTAATTTGGCATTGGCAGTAGCAGAAGCTTTTGGCATAAACCACTTCCCTGAGCTAACCACAGTCCCATTTCATCCAATTTTTTGTTTCCTACAATTCCTAGCACTCCTGCAGCTCCCCGAATTTCTGTCATTACTGGTGTGAGCACGTTTAATTAGCACGGAGTTATGAGCATCCAAGCTGTGGCCCTGAGAGCTTTGTTAATGTGGAGAGAAAAAGAAACCGCTCCAGAATCTTCTCCCCTTTCACCTGCCAATTCCCCTTCCCAACAGCCACAGACCCTTGGTCTCCAACATTCCATCTGGTGCCAAAGCAAGATTTATTCACTTCAGATATATCTTCTGATGCTGTTTTAGGCCATTTCCCCCAGCTACAATTGTTGCTCTAAGGCACAGAATGATAAATTGAAAAGGAGACCACTGCAGAAGAGTAAATAGTCTAGCTGTCAGTTGTGTTTGCTTAAATGGCACTCCTGTCTCTTTATTGTTCCCTTGTCTCTTTTTCTTCAGCATCAAGAATTTATGAGCTGCAATGCCATTTTCAGTGTATGCTTTTCCTTATGACCTTCCTCACCATGGAAAAAAGAACATGCTTGGGCCACATCCTGTAAACACTTCTTTGAAGCACAGTCCTACTGGGACTATGTGCATTTGTTTACAGAAATAGGGCCTTGGTATAGAGAATATCAGGATACAACATCAGCTGCAATCCTAAATGCAAGCATGCTAATGGAGCCCCAGTGGCAAGCAAGCATTATCAGTCACTGGGATTCTGTCAGTGTAGGTGCATTTTGGATTGAAGCCTCCATCTCCTGACTCAAGACAGAGTATATTATAGCAAAAAGGTGACCAAAATAAATCTGTGTCATTTCACACAGTAATCCACTGTACCAAGGAGGCTCTCTCGTTTATTAAATTATTTCTGATGCCTACCATTGTCCTAGCACCGTTGCATCCTCAATTAGGGTTCAGCAACAACTGTAAAACTTAAAAAGGCAGGGATGTTTACCTGCTATATCATCTAACTCTAGTCTAAATCCTATGGTTGTAAAAGCAACTGCAATCAGTCAATATTGTAGTCCCACAGGCAATACATTTCACACAATACTCATATGCATTTGTGCCACTACCCACCCTAAGGGTGAAAACAAACAGGGCTGGAGCCAGCTGGAGTGCGGGGTCACTTTGAAGAGCCCATCTATTAGGTGCCCATCAGATTTTCACCATCCACCTACCATGGAGCTACTACTGATGGCATTATCCTGGGGTAGGCCACTGATGTCATGAGGGCCAACCCGGGTATCACGCTTCCCTGAGCCCTCATGCAACTGCTACTCCCCAGGTTGTGTAGAGCACCCTAACAAATGGGCTGGTGCCATGCTCCAATATCCTGCCTCTCCCCCCCCCCCCCGAGATGTGGTCACTCTCCAGAGTGCTCTAGCTGCTGCTCCCAGGACTCTATGGTCCCAGAGGCCCTGAATGCACACACCCCAGTAGACAGGTGTGCCCACAGGGAAGCGTGATACCTGGGTTGGCCCTCATGGCATCAGTGGCCTTCCCCAAGATAATGCCATCAGTAGTAGCTCCATGGTAGGTGGATGGCGAAAATCTGATGGGAACCTAATAGATGGGCCCATGTCCCTGGAGTTGCTGCTGGCTATCTGGGCTACCATCTTGTCTGTTAACACCTTAGAGAGCATGTGTGAACAAGTCTCTTGGGCATTTTGTCACATTTGTTCAGTAAAAAAAGGTGACTTGGAGCTCTGCCTCTTCCAGTCTCCCTTCTGCGTGAGGGAAGCCAACATAGGATGGGCTCCCCATTGGCAATGTCTGTCCCACTGGGAGAGTATTATGAGAAAGCACTCTCAGATATTCTAACTGTAACATTTTTTTCCTTCTGGGACATCAAGTTATGCTGATGACTCAGGCACTCATCAGTGTACATGTCATTGGTGATGTGGCAAGAAAAAATGACCTGCCAATTATAGATTTGTGGAAGTTCAAACAAAGGAGGAAGTGGAAAGTGATGCAGCAGCATATTTTCTTTGGATGTTTATTAGCTTTTTGAATAAAGAGAAATTAATACACTTAAATGATATACAAAGATAAGAGCTAGTAAAAATACCTTGATGTGTTCATATACCTAATCCTTATTGATAATTATTATGACAGCAAGCAGAAAGTATTTGGAAGCATCTAGTATCACTAGTGGCAAGCTAGATGCTAATAAATTTCCAGGTGGAATTCAAAGTGCTGTTTTGACATGTAAAGCCTGTAAATGGTTAGAAACTGGTTATGCAGACGAGTGCCTCTTTCCCTATCATACTACCCCCAGCTGAAGTTAGTGACCTAACTTTAGCCCTACCTCCCTTGCTATTATAAATTAGAGGAAACTTATTTTTGTGACAAGGTGTATGGTGTCAAGGGATCATCGGATTTGGAAATCACTTCCACTTCCTGCTCTTCTGGCTTTGTTAATCCTTTTGTTGCCTCACCTCTGGCACAGGTGGGCAGGGGAGCTGCTGGCAGCACCGTTGTAGGCATGTGCAGAAGGTACACCATTCATTTTCATTTTAGTTTACAAAAAAAACTTCATTTTGGGGGTGTTTCGTAAACGGCCTTACCTTTTTTCTGTTTTATTTTATTAATAAATAATAATAATAATTAATAATAATAAATCACTGTGCATTAGCAAAATGGCAGCTGGACCATTCTGTGCATGAGCACCCTTTTCCAAAATGGTGCCAACTCAGCCAGTACCATTTTGGAAAATGGCTGGGCCGTACATACGCAGAAAGACCCTGGCAGCCATTTTCCCTATTTTTCTCTTACATTTGAGACTAACACAGTGACCACGCTACACATACAAGGAAAATTGTAGGTTTATTTTTGGAGAGAGAGATGGGGAGAAATTATCTAATCCATATGAAATATCAGTCACCTTCTTCCCAGGACCTGACCCCACGATCAAGGTTGACCTTATCACATGATTTACATACACAGATCTAATGCTTGCAGTGTAAACAGACCAAAACCCAAGCTAATTTACAAAGCTGTCAATCATGGCATTGATTAGGCAGTAGATAATGGTATTAATACAGCCACTGAATGACAAGTAGCTTCTAAGCTTTTGCAGCATCCTCTCAGCTGCTGAGGTTCCATGTACACAGTTCTTAATTGATTTAGGGAACCTGGTTACTAACCGGTTGTTTCCTGACATGGTTGTACTTTTATGTAGATTGGTCTTTGGTGGTTGTTGACTGTATCCCCAAGCACCAGTCCTACTAGTACTTATGTACTAGTACTGCATCAGTCCTACTAGTACTTATGTACATGCTCACCTTTTGCAGGACTTTGGGTCTAACTTTTCCAGTTCCAAACAGCCAGTTAGTCTCAGATGCACCTTTGTTCAAGTCTCTGAGAAAAGGCCAGCTGTGTTTTATATCCAAGGTAGGGATGGGCGAACACGGTTCAGATGTTCGGAGTTCGGACTGAACTCAGTCTGTTCAGATGTCCGAACCGAACATCCGAACCAAACTCTCGAATGACCAAACAGTTCGGTCGTGTTCGGATGAGTTCGGGGGCAGGAAAAACATCTTTTCAGGGCCCAAAATTAGGTTTCGGTTTCGGTTCAGTTTCAATAGCGCTATTTTTGACTGTTTGGCCAACCCGAACTCGGCTGAACTGAACCATCGAACCAAACGACCTAATATCTGAACATCAAACTGCATTCTGTTCGCCCATCCCTAATTCAAGGGCTATTGGCTCTGGGTTATCGCAACAAAACATAGCAGGGTAGTCCCTGCCAGAGGTGGCGATTGCCAACACTAACATTTCACAGACTATTGTCATATTGAAGATCTCTTGTCAGAACAGTTCACTAAAAAATAAGAAAAAAAGAAATTAAATATGATTAAATATAATTATCTCATTCAATATGATGATGCTAAATTGTTTATACCTTAAGATCTATAGATAACTAACTGCCAAACAAAGCACCTGGAAGAATGTCATTTTGTTATCCCTGCATGCAATGTTCTGAAAGTAATATAGAGCATGAAGTGGAGGAAGGAGTCTGTTTTAGAGCTCTCTGGCCACCCCTTCATAGTCACTCTGAGGAAGGAAGTGACAAATAGGAATCAATGCACTGAGGACTGAAGCTTGCATCAGAAAAATCAAATCACACAATATTATTGCTACTTGATCAAAGCATGTTGTTGCAAGCAAAACTTTGCACCTAGAGGCAGAGAGCAAGGAGCACAGGAAGTGGTCCATCAGAACTTGGGTACCCACTTTAAAAGTGTGATATGTGAATGAGTCCATAGGAGCTGAAAGAAAATTGGTGCTAGTTGTAACTGTTGTTTTTAAAAGAAGGGGATGCCAGTTTTCAAGTGTTACTGAATTGAATGACTTCACCTGCACTGACCTGGCACACAGTAATTGACAAGCTGCACTAATCTGCCCTAGGGCTTCCCTGAATTACTCTGGATTAGCAAAGTTCTACTATATAATACAGTGTATTTATGTACTTGTTGCAGACCATGGGGAGTTTAACTCATGGTGAGCACTGCTCAGCAGCCTCTTACATCAATAATAAGTCTACTCAGCTGTGCTGCTCTTTTCATCTGTGCTGCTCTTTAGAAAATTATAGAACACACATTGTAGCTCCATAAATGAATTCTGGGAAGAATTAATTAATTATACCAGAGACAATGGCTGCTGCGGTTAAGAATGGTGGGAGAGTCAAGTGTAATGATCTAACCTCTCATCTCTTATAGTCTGAAACTCAAAAGAAGATGCCATTCTTCCTACTAATTACAGACATAAGAATGTAAATGGTCATTTCATTTAACCCTTTTCTCCCCACTTTTCCCTTTCTTTAGTAGACTGTACACATACTGTTCTTAACCTTAGTAATTTGCCTTCCTAATTAGGATGTGTGAGATGGGTAAAAAAAGACAAACCAAGAAGGGCAATCATCAATAAAGCTTCTAAATAGTTCCCAACATGAATTTGGCCTCTTTCATAGAGTGTTGTTGTTTTTAAAAACATTTTAAGTAAAGAAAACAGTTACATCTTTGACAGTGCTTAAAGTTATACATTCTCTGAAAACATTGTTAATGAGACATATTCTCACTTAGGAGTATTTCCGCTAGAAATATCTATGTCAGATAGTTTCCCTTGCCCCCTCTTTGCCACCATCATTAAATATAAAAGTCAAAAAGGTATGATCTTTCATCGGGCATAAGTTCCTTTCCTTGGATGACATTGAGGCATGGCAGCCAAACTGCTGCAAAGTCTTCATTGCTTCCTTATAGTTGTTTGGTCATCTTTCCATTGATAAAAAGTACCACATTTTGTTGAGCCATTAACTCTCCAGCGGTCCTTCCAAAGATCGCCATCTCCTGGCTATCATGCCTATCACAGCTAGCAGGAGCACATCACAATATCTTTTCATAAGAGGTACTCTTGGATAGAGCCCCAACAGGGCAGTCTCGGGTTTAAATGGAATGACAAAACCGGTCATATTTTCCATATATTCCCATATTGTCCTCCAGAATGATTTTATTTTATAACAATTCCACCAGCAATTATAGTAGGACCCTTTGTTCCCGCACCCACTGGCCCGCTTGTTCATCATCCTTGTTCTTAAATTTATTTATTTATTTATTTATACAAGCATTTGTAGCCCGCTCCCTCCTGCACAACGGGGAGGACAGAGCATAAAAATATAAAATAGACCTAGTGGGTTCAGGCAATAAAACAATAAAACCCTCCCACCCCATCTACCCTCCCCCCTTCCCAAAGGCCTGGTGGAACAGCCAGGTTTTACAACATCTACGGAAAGAGGAGAGGTCCGGGGACAAATGGGCCTCCAGCAGGAGGGAATTCCACAGCCAAGGCGCGGCCACAGAGAACGCCCTTCCTGCTGTTGCCACCCGGCGTACCCAGGGGACTTTGAGCTGGGCGCCCCCAGCCAACCGCAAGGGTCGCGAAAAAACCCGAGGTCTGAGGCGGTCTTGCAGGTAAACAGAACCCAAGCTGTTTAGGGCTTTATTGGTCATAACCAGCACCTTGAATTGGCCCCGGAAGACAATAGGCAGCCAGTGCAGAGTACAGAGCACAGGTGTAATGTGCTCATGGCGGTCCATCCCTGTCAGGAGGAGGGTTGCCACATTCTGCACGAGCTGCAACCTCTGGACCATCGTCAAGGGCAGCCCCACGTAGAGCGCGTTGCAGTAGTCCAGTCGAGAGGTAACGAAAGCATAGATGATGGTGAGGGGTAGGGATGTGTGAACAGAACTGAGTTTGGAAATTCGGTTCGGTTAAAAAATCGAGTTCAGTTCGGAAGTTCGGTTCAGTCGACTGAACTAGTCAAGTTCGGTCAAATTCCGAACTTCTGAATCAAGTTCGTACATTCAAAACTGGTGTTTTAAGCTGTTTTTGGTCTTCCGAACTGGTTCGGATTTGACCAAACAGTTCAGTCGAATTCTAGTTCGGTTCGGAAGTTTGGTTTGGTCGACTGAACTAGTCAAGTTCGGTCCGAACTCCAAACTTCTGAACCGCGTTCGCATATCCCTAGTGAGGGGTAAGTTTAATTCTGGTTTCCCTCATCTCCAACGAGGTTGTACAGTTGTTCATATCTGTAATAAAGCCTTTTTTGCTTGGTTTTAACATCTTCATAGGGTGTTTTTAAATTAAATGCTACCACACCTGGCCACCCAGAAGCCACTCATCTGACCATTCACCCACCTGAAGGTGGTGTGGGGGATGTGTGCTTCCGTGAGCCACTCAGCACCCACTCATGGTCACTCAGTGCACTCCCTAGAAATCTGGAGTGCACCATGCGGGGCAATCCAAAAAGTGTGGGCGCCCACACATCCCCTGCCCATATGAACTGAGGCAGCAGCAGACAGGTCTTCCACGCATAGGCACTGTGTGCGGGTGACACGGTCTTTGCAAGTTACAGAAACTGGCCACGAGCACTGGGAAGCCCAGTTTCCCCAGAGTTCACACCGAGACATGTCAATTTCAAAGGCCAGTTCAGTGTGCTTCCCCCGTCCCCATGGTCTATGGCAGGAGGAGTGTATGGCAGCTGCTGGGAGCTGCCCATTAGAATCCCTCTCCACACACTCCACCTGAGTGGCTGCTCCGCAGCTCTGCCACTCAGCAGCCATGGACCCCCTCCAGCCTTGCTCATTTAAAAACATCCATAGTCACTTACCCAGGAGTGATATACCCTTAAATCACTTTAACCCTCCTTTTGTTTGCTCAATAACTGAGTTTAAAGCAAGCAAGTTAAGATAATAACCCCTGAGAGAAACAAAAGGCAAAGTAAGGTAGAACAAACTTGTCTTTACAAACAAAAGTGAATTAAGCAGTTACCTTCAGAGTCTACTTAACAAAATAATCTATCCCTGGTGCAGCCTTCTCACTATGGGTGTAAACAGACGGATGGCATCTCTGCTTCTGCCCAAGCCAGCCCACTTCACCCCAAGTTTGGCCAGTCCATGTAAAGTCACCCATCAGATGTTCAAAGCAGAGTGTACTGCAGCTGTTCCGAGGCAGCCCCACTGCTGGTGCTCCGGAACATCTTGCAGCACGCCATGTGGAGTGGGCCGGCCAAACAATGGCCGAATGTAGGGCTACTGTCCGTCTGTAGGACGGACCCACAATACAGCTACACACCCAGCTATCCCTTGCTACATTCAGCACAATAGAGTTGCGGGCAACCAACCTAGAGCAGCAGGTGAGCACCTGCAACTCTATAGTGCGGGGGGCACACATTGATCGTGACCCGGGGAAACTGCCAATCCATATGTTGTGGACCCAGTTGGGGCTGGAAGTGAGTGGATGTGCTCTCCTGGAGCAGCTCCAGGGGTGTCAAGACTCCATGCCCATTTAACAGTGCAAGACCTGGCTGTTCTGCCAGACTTTTGGCGAGGGACACAGGTGGGGAGTTTGGGAGGGGGGAGGGAGGGTTCTTAGCTCCACCATGGAGGTTTTATTTTAGTGCTATCTTTATACTGTTATTTGTACTATATTTTATTTATGTTGTTTTATTTTGATGTTTTGGTGTTGTGAGCCGCCCCGAGCTGCAGCAGCAGGAAGGGGAGGCCTAGAAATCTAACAAAATAAATAAATATAAGTAAATAAATAAATAAATGAATAAATAAGTAAAAACACTCTATGTTTTGTATGAACACTTACAAAGTAAAGTAATTATTATGGACTGATAGTGATTACACAACCCCTCAGGTGGACTGATTTTGTGAGCATAAGCCATTGAGAGGAAAATAATTTCTCCTAGTCTATTTCACTTAGCAGCCAGCTCAATGTTGTCATATACAATGAGCAATCTTGTTTCTGTAATTCTTTGCTTCTAGCACATGTTATCACCAACTCTTATTATTCTATTGCAAGCCTTGCCATTCTTGGTGTCTTTCTAACAGCCTCTGCATCTACATTCAGGTAACTGTACAGGACTCAGTCTGAGGCAGGGGTCAGAAATGGAGTCATGGACTCAATGGCATGAAAAACAGAAATGTAAAGTGTTTATACTTGAATTAAAAAATAATTCAAGCAAATGAAACAAGCATCATAAAAACAAATTTGGCAGTATTTCAAATTTAAGATCAAGCTTGACTCTGATCCTTTTCTAAATATCTCTGGATGTCCTCTCACACAGCAAGCAGCCTTTCTAGTGGAAAGCTTGTATTCATACTTTTTGCCCATTCAACAAGGCATATATAAATAAATATCTAGTGGAATTCATGTATTCATACTTTTTGTCCATTCAACAAGGCAGAAACTACTTTGTCTGCTGTCTCATTATGCATGCTCAACCTCATGCTACTGACAAAGCCAATCCCACTAATCTTTGATGTCTCTAAGTTAAGCTGTGTAATATTTAAAATACAAGCAACTCCAGTCTTATTAATTTAACTTTGCTGCCCAACTCCCATTTTGAGCTGAGCAGCAGGGGAGCTCAGAAGAAATGTTGCTATTGATTTACACTAGCTTGCTTTGATGTCATTTGAACTTACCATTATTCTTTCTTTTCCTTAGTACTGTCTTTAATTCCCATGTTATAGATGAGAAAGATGTGCACTGTGTAGCATTCAGCAAGAAATGAAATTAAAGGAGTCTGCGTGGAAGGAAATATAGAATTCATTAAGGGAAAAATCCTTGTGTCTGTCCTGAGAATTTTGACAATTTCAATGGAATTGGAATATGGCTCTTAATGGAGAAGTAAAAACATACTGAAGCATGTACAAAAAAGCCTCTATCACAATTTGTTCTTACAATTTCCTTAGATCTCACACTAATTGTAAGTAAGAGGGAAATTATAAACTATTCTCCTTGACTAACCAAGGGCGCTGCAATGACTGTGAAATCCTGAAAGTAGAGACTGTGCCTTATTGCCTATTTGGAAAGTCTCTGGCATGTTGAACACTACCAGTAATACTACTACTATGTCTATAGTGCTACTAGGTGTACACAGCGCTTTACAGTCACAGGTATTTGGAGACAGGTCCGTACCCAATGGGCTTACAATCTAAGATGGACAAGGATGAGGGGAACATAGGGAAAAGCAGACACACACACATTCCCATTTTACAGATGGGGAACTGAGTCTGAGAGGTTGTGACTTGCCCAAGGCCACACAGTGAGTTCATGGCTCGGGCAGTATTTAAACCCAGGCTTAGCTGATAAATCCAGCACCTTATCCACTACACCACACTGGCTCTTTGGTGTCTAATAATACACCATCTCTAACCTCCACCATTGTAACACAGTCTTAATTATTATTATTTGTTAAGACAAGGCCAAAAATACAACTTGTCTATTTATAGGATAGCTTTTCTGCACTGCCATTATAATTGCCTCCTGCCCTGCCCATCCCATGCTGGAGGAGAAGACAACTGATACTACTTGGTGGAGCTGCTGATATCATGGTAACCACTATGTCTCCTGCCCTGCAAGTAGCTGACGAGGGATGGTGGCAAAGGGCACCAGCTCTTAGGTGGTCATTAAATGGTTAATAGTGGCTTTGGGGTACTACATTTTATGGAAGAGGATTTGCCCGACTGTTATTGATGGGGTGGGAGCTTTACAAGATTATGTTAATATTTGGAGTTTATTCAGTTTTATTATGATAGCAGAGGGAAGGGATCTGGGGACAGCCAAGGCTCCTTTGTGAGAGGGAGGGACTGATTCTCCCTGGGTGAGAGACGGGGGAGCAGGTAGGGACTTCCTAACGCTCCACACCCCACCCCACGGATTTATTTATAATTGTTTTCATATGTTTGTTTGTTTGTTTTGTTTTTTGCTGTTGTGAACTGTCCTGAGCCTTACAGACAGACAGACATCTACAAATAAAATAAAAGACCCAATTCAGTAACTTAGCTGATTCAGATAGGACCAACTAAGTTACGTAAACATGTTCAAATTCTAAAACATGTATGGCACCTCAAAACAATAGGACTACTCACATGCTTAGAGTTATTCACTTCCTTAAATTCTTTCGTTATTTATTATTTTATTTATTTCAAAAATTTGATATCCCGCACCCATCCTGCCTCAGGCAGCTCGAGGTGGCTAACAGAATAAATTAATAAAAGCATAAAAACAGCATAAAACCAATAACAGCCTTACTACAACCTTGGAGCTAAAATACCCCACCCCCTCCTCTAACCCAACCCCCCACCCACTACCCGTCTCCCCCACCAAAAGCCCAATGGAACAGTCAGGTCTTACACTGTTGGCGGAAGGAGGGAATGTCTGGGGACAGATGAACCTCCACCAGGAGGGAGTTCCACAGCCTCGGGGAGGCCACTGAGAATGCCTTCTCCATAGTTGCCACCCAAAACACTCAGGGGACCTTAAGAAGGGTGCTCCCAAGTCAACCACAAGGGCTGATCCAGAACCCGGGGAGTGAGGCAGTCCTGCAGGTAAGTAGGGCCCAGACTGTATAGAGCTTTATAGGTCAAAACCAACGCCTTGAATTGGGCCCGGAAGACTATAGGCAGCTAGTGCAATGAACGGAGCACCAGTGTTATGTGCTCCCAACGCCTCATCCCCATAAGGAGATGGGCCACTGCATTCTGTACCAGCTGTAATCTCCAAACAGTCGCTGAGGATAGCGCCATGTAGAGCGTGTTGCAGTAATCCAGTCCTGAGGTGATGAAGGAATGGATGATAGTGGCCAGGTCAGAGTCCGAGATATACGGCCAAAGCTGACGTATTAGATGTTGCTGATGAAAGGCACTACTCACCACAGCTGCCACCTGAGCATCCAGGCAAATCTGTGAGTCAAGGAGCACGCCCAGACTATGAACCTGAGGGACCAAGGAGGGCCGAACCCCATCAGTGACCAACCTCTGTCTTGTCAGGATTCAACTTCACATGGCTCATCCTCATCCAGTCTTTCACAGCTGCCAGACACCGAGTAAGCACCGAGACTGCTGGGCCTGGGTCAGCTGAAAATGAGAGGTAAAGTTGGGTGTCATCAGCATATTGATGACACTGAACATCAAACCCCCTCACGACCTCACCCAAAGCCTGCATGTACATGATGACAAAGAGAGGGGACAGAATAGAATCTTGCGGAACTCCCCATGTGAGGTCCAAGGGAGACTAGGAACAGTCCCTCAGCACCACATGCTGAGTTCTTCTGGCCAGAAATGAGTGGAACCATTCAAGAACA